>VWZP01007817.1:329087-693663 GCA_013396995.1 Dicaeum eximium | reverse complement strand
CGGCTGCTACAAGTTCCTACTTCAGGGTCTAAACCCAGGTCAATTCTTCTATACCCTGAGCAGAATAAGGCCTGTGGGATGGGACAAGGTGAACTGTGAGGGCAAAACTGGAGGGAGGACAGCAGAGAAAGATCTTGTAAAGAACATGAATGGGGAAAAGGAGTAGGGATGAGAAGGTTTGAGAGAATGGGGTGAAGGAATGAAGTTAGGAAAAGGAAAAGATAAAGACAAAAAATTGAGAGGAGGTAAAAAGACAGATTTTTAGTGGTCTGTGGAGATGCAGTTGTTGAGCCAGGTGTACCTTGAAGCACACCTTGAAAGGTGTATCTGTGGCCTACCTGGTAGGCCTTGGCGGAGGAATATCTTATATATTCCCCTTACCTTTTGATCTGGATTGGGAAAAGAATGTTACTAAGGCTCAGTTCTCTTCTTTAGCGTCTCTGAATACCAGAGCAAACTAAAACCAAACTGTTTTCCCAAACATGCTTATAAAGAGTGACATTTTTCCAATGCTATGAATTCCTTAAACTCCTTTCTCTGATTTGAATAATCCCTACCAAGCTATGTGATTTCAGGTATATCTTGCTGACAGGAAAGGCAGATTTGGGGAATGAGACAGCTTTACAGAGATATCCTAAGCCTGGAAGGACAAGGTCTTCTTTCATCAGGAAATAGCTTTACAGGCTCTTCCTGTTGTTTTTCTAGGCCAGTTTGAAACTTGGTGCTGGCTTAGGTCTAGTATGAAGCTTCAGTCTTCACTTCAGTCTTTCATCCAAGCCAGCCACTCGCTGATTCTTCCTGCTCAGAATATTGTGGGTGTGAGGTTCCTCAAGAGCTATGGCAATTACTATCAGATTTTCTTCTTCTCTTGGAAGTTTCTCAGTAGTCAGAGGTTCTATGTCAGAGTTATGTGCTTAACTGAAGTTCAGCTTTCTTTTTATTTAGTTAGTGTAACTTTCCCTTATGGCTGCTAAGAAGAGCTTTAAAACATGAAAGTTAGAAGTTTAAAAGCCAGAAAAAAAATTTAAATAATTTTGAAAGAATAGTTTTAAGTGAATACCGTCATTACTAGCTGCCTAATTTGTGATTTTTAAACAGATTGGGTTTTTCATAGATTCTGAAAAAGGAAAATGTGATGGTAGCTGGTGTATTTGTATAATAAATTTTCTGCAGCATTTTAAGATAACTTAGGCAAATGTGTGATACAAACTGTCAGGTTGCTTTTGTTGTGTGTATTTTTTTCCAAAAAGCTGTTTACTTTGAAATAGAGCGGCCAAAACAAGCGAAAAACTTTACAAAAGTAATTCACTAATGGAAGCAAAGCTGAGGGCTTCTTAGAATTAGGCAATTCCATAGATAAAAACTATTCTATTGCCTGAATGGATCACACTGGGATTGCACATGTGTTCTGGCACTTCCATCAGCACACCTCCCACTTTTAAAAAGCCTTAAAATGTTGTGGTATGCTATGACAACATGTCAGAAATTGTTCTGCCCAGGCCTAGGAGTCACCTTGGCCTCTGACTCCTACAGAGCCCCCTGGTAATACACAATGACATTGCTTCACACATCCAGGTGTTTTACTTGGCCTTCCAGACAAGAAACAGCATCCAACCCCAATTAATCTTTGACTACAGCATCAAGACCAATCAGACCTTAAAACACTTCCTGACTAAATTAGCAACCTCTATTTACTGTTGCTTTTACCATAATTCATTAATAACACTTAAGAGCTTTCACTTTGAAAGCACTCCACTGGCTATTATGGGCCACACCACACATTATGGAAATACAATTGCAGAACAACAGCCACGCTTGTGGCTTGGGTCTGGCTCTGTCTGCCATGCCTAACAAATCCAGGCTGCAAGCCTAGAGAGCATCTAGGAAGTCTCACGGTGCCAGTCCCCTCTGAACCCCCAGGAGCAGCCAGCAGGTGTATCCTCACCTCCCTGCAACCTGCCAGCAGCCCATTCTCCTGCTGATGCTGCAGTGCTCAGCCACAAGCCCTGGGGCATGACCAAAGTGCTGCTGGCAGGGGAGGCATGGAGCTAGGACATGAATGTGCCAGGACACTTGGCCCAGCAGAGCCTTTCTTAGTTTTGCTAACACAGTGAGGAGAGCTCAGCAGGCCTTGATGCAAGGGCAAGTTGACTGCTATTTTTACTGCGTTATTGCTGATCCTTCGTGTAGGTTCTCAAATGTTCCCCTTCCACTTCCATCTGGTTCTCGATAGAAACATATCAGCCTCTGAACACAAGGTTGATGAAACCTGTTGCTTTCTCCTTCCTTGCAACATGACGTGGATGGTAATGTAATCAGTAGGAGGGACTGTCCAGAATAGCAGGGGTGCAAGAATACTATGTCCTCTCTGTGTGTGTGTGTGTGTTTTCCCTGTAACCCCCTCCTGTTTCACAATATAGTCAAGGCAGGGTTTATCTTGTTTCCCTGCCTGTGCAGAAGTCACTGCAGGTGGTCAGGCACCATATCAAATACTCCACATCTACCAGGAGCCCAGATCCTGGCTCCTGTGCAGTCTGCAAAACTAGAAATCAAATCCACTGGGCAACAACAATAGATGCTGTTGCTCAGCTAGAAGACTTGACTCACTATCAAGAAAGAAATTAAAAATTATTGAAATTAAAAGCATTTATCTTAAAAACCCATTGGATGCTATTCTCCAGGCTATCTGGCACCACAGTCAGTATCCATCACGACAGCATCCACACAAGTTGTAATCAAGACCAAGTGGTCACACTGGTGGCTTCCTTCCACCCCTCCCAGACTGCAGCACAATAATAACAGCATCTCTTGCATTTCATATTGTCTGCAACCTTAGAAACACCAGCAGAAAACAAAATGGTATTAAAGAGGCTCTACCAGTGAGACAAAGCTGATTTGTAGCCTAAGGGGGGTATGAGTACAGATTTAAATGGTCATTTTTGTGTGTGCTTAACTCAAATTACAGCCATCAACAGCCATCCACACTATTTCCACGCTGGTGGATGGGCCCATTTTCTGGCATTCCTGGTGTTTTTCTGGCTCCCCTTGGTGCACTTGAGAGCTGGCAGCACAGAGAGCACTGGGCTGACCTGAAAAAATAGGGAGGAGTACAGTTATTCAAACCTGGAGAGAAGGACACAGAAACAACACTTGGCAGGAATACAGAAGTCTCAGTAAAGAGATAGAAGGTATAATGAAATCAGCAGACCTACAGTGTAGGGCCAAAGCTCTTGGAACCCAGGATTTATGATGTCCCACCAGTTATGAGAAGGGTGGACTTTTTTTCCTTATTTCTTTTTTCCTAAATAGATGGTATATTGTGACAAGACTCCCTTGGCAGTGGATTTGCATGAATAATGTGGCTGTACTGTACCCAAGTAGATCATATTTTGTTCTCAAACATTCCCAAATGGTGTTTGTGCAATTCTGAAGTCTTAAAATCCTACCTGCCTGGCAGAAGTTTGGCTGCAGTAATCAAAAGGAAGTGATGCATCCTCTAGGACAGGAAACCCTCTCCAGGACTGCAAGAATGTGGAGATTCCAGGGCTGCCCAGAAGAAGCTTCACCCACTGTGTATCTGAAGCCACTTCTTGGTTGACAGCAGCTGTTGGATACCGTGTGACACCATGACAGACCAAATTGCTTCAGGAAATAGAAAACTGTCAAGCAGATGCTTCTAGGACATTCATGGTGGGAGGAAGTACTAGGAATTTTTATTTAGGTACACTATTTTCAATAGTGACACTCTATAAAAGGCATTTTTAAAGAACTGCTCTGTTGTAGCTTTTACAGAGCATCAGAAAGCATCTTCAGAGGTGTACGGCTGCAAGATACCATGTGAGAGCATTGGATCAACACCTGAGCAGAGTTCTCTTCAAATAGTGACAAGTGGAACTCAAAAAGAATGAACAAGCAGGAACACAGAAAAGTGGAATAAATAAGTAAAATATTATTTTGAGTCAGTGAGAGAATAACTGAAAGAAACATGCTGAGCTATTTATTTCTAAAAACTTAGTCAGAGAGACCAGTTACCAGGCAGCAAACACCCCATAAGCTGAGTATCTCTAGGAAGGGAAATGCTATGTAAAAGTGGTTTGTAACTAATTAAACTGGAATTTTTTTTTTTTTATTTTCAATGTGATGTTCTATCATTGCTAACAGGAAAAACAGAGAGGATGCTGTGGTAACTCAAAGCTTCTGGTGTGACTAAGGTACTTAAAGTGGCCCATATGGATTCCAGACCACCCACCTACCCACCCCAGCCCTTAGTCAAGTCAAAACAAAGCATTACATTTTTGAAGAGTTGCAGCTATGGCAAAAAATATGGGCCTCTAAAAAGCTTGTTATTAGACACTGCCAAGACTGGTTTTTGATGATAATTTCTGTTAATTTGGCAACACAAATAAAACACTGGTAGTTTTTATACGGTATGTGATGTGAGGTGGAGCCTCTTTGGCAGGTATTCATCTTTAGGGCTCGTCTCTCAGACGTAGGAGATGAAGGGGGCAGGACATGGTGGAATCTTCTCGTAGTTGCAAGTTCTCACACATTCATCTCAGTGAGACAGATTCTCCTCTCTACAGTGTGGTAAAATGGGAATAGTCCCCTAGAAATTATCAGCACAGAGCCAGCGTGAGATCATCACTGAAATGTGAGGTCATGGGCAGCTGCTCCTTATAGAGCAGCAGGACACATCCTGCTCCCAGACAGTTGAGTTTCTACAGGAGAACAAAAATATCCATGGTGTGTAGCCAGGATACTGCTCCTGCACGTTACAGATGGTCTGCTGTGAAATTTTCTAACCCGAATGATCTAAGAGCCTAATTGCCATTTACATGTAAAATTGGACTCCTAAGCAGTTTGTGCTATGCCTGCAATTAGTTCTACAGCTGTTAGGTTCCTAGATTTGAAAGCAGTGCCTTTTATTATCTCCCCAAAGATGGTGCTTTCCCCAAGTGTGGCTTGTTGGCCGAAGCCAAAGTGCCCAGTGGAGGGTCAGTCAGTGCTGCCCTCAGAGCCTGATACAGTGCCCTGTGAAACATCTTTACAGAGCATTTCTGGAGGCTGTTGCAACAGACTCTTGTATCAAATTCTCATGGCTCTATTTTCAACAGGTGTTCTTTCATTATGGCAGGCAGCATTTCTGACTCTGAAGGCCTTGAGGCCAGTGCACCTCTGTGCTCACACTTCTGCTGGGACACATCACACTTTTACTTCTGCTCTTATGGGGATTCCTCTTTCTTTAGCCAGAAACTTTTGAATAGTATGAGATCTACGACACAGTCTACCTCATGTTGAGTTTGTTTGGATTTTTTTGGGTCCATGTCGGACAAAACGAGATAAGAAGGTTGAGCATTCCAAGCAGAAGCCAATAAGAGCGATTAGTTTCACACAGAAAAAAAAACAAAACAAAACAAAACAACAAACAAACAAACAAACAAACAAACAAACAAACCCAATAGAAATGTTAGTTTTATACCAGGAATCAAGAAAAATTTTTGTCTTTTTTTTATTTCTAGATATTTTCTGTAATCATCTGAGGCAATGCACAGAGGTATTTTCCTGTCTTTGGAATTGTTCCGCTCACACTATCCTTGTTGTCCTTGCTGTCATCTTGTAGCAATTAAGTAGGGAAGGTTCATAAGGTAAGTCCCAGCTGAAAAGTGAGTGAGCTTGCTGTGGGGTGAGGTGGCTGTTATTCACACATCGTCCCCATGGTTCCGAAGAGCTGGCAGGAGCAGATGCTTCTGAGCTCATCCCAAGTCGTTGACTGCCCACCTGCTTTCAGCATTTGCCCCAGCCAAGCTCCTCCTTGAGGCTGTGGAAAGGATTCCTCAGTAGATGGAGGCAAGAGAAATGCCACTTGAATGGCCAGGATTAAAAGATCAGAGCTTGCGGGAGTGGTTTTGAGCTATTGGGACTGAACTCCCTATCTGTTCCAAAATAATGGATAGCACTGCAAATTAGGGTAATTCTCTCCCTGATGGGAGCATATTTTAGCATCTTCCACCAGCAGTCTGATCTTTGAAGCCCGATGTAACGCATTCCAGCTTCTCATGAAAGAGAAGACACAAGCCTGTAAGATGGTCATGGAAGGGCAGAGTGTTGGATCGTTTTTTGCTAAGAAGCAAAAAGCAAAGTTATTAAGAGTGGAGCCTTTTATTTCTGCCATTTAACTTGCACATGAGACACCCAGAGATGGATATTAAGATATAGATTATGAACCAGGAACATCAGACTAAGCAGAGCAAACTCCTCAGTGAAAGGAGAGAGGGAGAGAATAACTGGAGGAAGTTCAGGTTAAGGTCAGCTATGTGGGGGAGAAGCAAAAGGGCTGTAGGCTTTGAAGGCCAGCAGCTCCTGGGTGTAACTTCTGCCTGCTTTTCTGAAGTGGGACTGAAGGAAAGGATCCTGCATATTGTGAAAATATTTCATGATGGCGAGTTTTGGGAAGCTCTCCAACACGGTGACAAGCCAAATCACAAGAACTCTGATGGATGAATCTCCAAGTGTTGGAAGTTATGTGGTTTGTCTACACAGAGAAATTGCAGAGGCTTTAAATATCTTGGAGTTAAAGCTCTGTGATCTCTACTGTGAATGAAGATTATATTTGTAAAAAGGTGTATGATGCCAATACAACCATTTCAGTATGTGGAGGGGGGGAAGAGAGAGAACACATTTCCAACTGAAATAGTTATGCCTGGAGAAGAAAAAAATGCCTTGGAACTACTTAAACAGAATATGTTTATCATACCAACTAGCTCCAAAAGGCTGCATTATAGTCATTATGAGATAAAATTTATATCCTAGACTAAGACTAGATTTGAGACTGTAATACACTGGTTATGTCCTTTCTACTGGCTTCTGCCATACCTGTTAGCTCTAAGGAGCTGGAGGAAACTGGCCTGAAGGAGGGATCATTTTCTTTTTTTTTTTTTTTTCTAGTTCCTCAGCAAACATGGTGGTGGAATTCTTTATTGGCAACAATATATATCATAACTTTGGTAATTCACATGGGAGTGGATTTCATGTTAAAACTTACTTAGATAAACTTAGCATTTTTGCTCAAGTCCCCTAGCTTCCCAAGAAAACATGAATGATTCTGGATTTTCTTAGATCTTCTGAGCCAAAGCAACTTTTATGGGGCTAGATGGGCTGACTATGTAGAGGTGTATAGCACCTTTCTGTACATATATATCTGGACTTGGGCTTGAGTTCCACTCCAGTGGAGTGCAAATTGATAGTGGAGTATGAGTACCAGCATATTCCTAGATTAGCCAGAATTGATTTCATTTGCCTAATTCCAAATAGAATTCAGAAAACATTTTTCTAGGCAGCAGCGAAAGCAAGGGAGCTCCTCATCAGCACCTGCACCCTCTTCTAGGAGTGCAGAGAAGGATATTTTCTACAAATAGATGTCACAGAGATGGCTGCCCTGGCAAAACAACAGTGTTTTGCCAAGAACCTAGTGTCTGCCAAGAACCTAGCAAAGGAGGGGAAAAAGATCAGGTGAGTAGGTGGTGTAGAGCTCTCCAAATAGATAATTCAGCTGACACAGGGGCTGGTGTTCTGAAAGGGAAGCTTTGGTTGCCTGACTGCCAGTTTCCCTGTCTGGTGACCAAAGAGTCTCAATGTTGCTTCACCATGATGTCTCTTCACCTTTCATAAGATCTACAATTACATGAACTCACTAAATAGTCACTAAAGTTTGTCTCTGTTAAACCTATAATACTTTAGCAAAGTTAACCAATTTACAGTGGTGCTACTAAATTTATCCTAATCTCTTTTCTAGCCCATGTAATTTAAGACAATGTTATGTATTAGTCTGAGTGTGGATAACTGTACATTATTCTAGTTTTATACAGAATAACAAAGACCTGTGTAGTTCAGTAACCTACATGCAGGAAAAGGAATATAGCTTAACTCTCCCACAGCAAATTGCTATGTTTGATTGTAGCAACCCTGCCTCAGTTTCTTCCCTGTAATGAGACCAGATCTGCTCCTGTCCAGGGCGTACATATTTCTGAATGAGAGACAAAAGCTAAAGGTTGAGAGCAGCTTTCTTGCTTGCACTAGGAAAATTGAAGTCTACAACATAAGCAGCTTATCATCTGAAATATTTATGCATTCATCCCTATAAAAGCACCTATCTTCTCTGCAAAACTACAATGGAGCAAAATGCACTTCCTGCTGCTTAGAAAGGCTATCAAGGGCATCTTAATTGATTATTGTGAATTTCAAATTATTTTCTTCTTTAGCTCTCTTTACTGCATCTTTTGTCTTTAGAGAGCAGGTCAGCCTTCCTGGAGGGCACACAAAACTTCCTGAATGCAATTAATTGAATGCAATGCTTATGAACAAGGTCCATTGCAGAAGATGGCTTCCAGTGTCAAATATTTTGCATTAAAATCATCCACCCAGTGAATCCTTCTTACTCAAGTTTATTTTGATATTTGATGGGTTTAGGACAACAACAACAACAACAACAAAACCCACCAGATGTACACAGACCAAAATCCTACTTCATTTCTTGGGCTACTCTGTGTCAGAGTGGATACTTGATAACTGGACCCTATGGATAGAAAGGGAAGGAGGGTACAATAATTTAAGCATTAGTCAAGGTTTCAAAGACCTGTATTCAGTTCTCAGCTGTCAAGTGATCTAAGTCTCTCCATTATCTATCTATGGAACATTTTTAACAGCTGTAGCCTTTTTCTGTAAGAAGTCTTATGAAAGTGAATGCATCAGCACCAAGAAAATGTCTGGGTATCATACAGCTGTGTCAGCCAGTAACGCAAGCAATGTATTGAACAGCGTATTGAAGAAAACATTTTCCCATTTGTCATATTAAGCTATGAGTCTTACAAATGGGGAAGCAGTGTGACCTTCCACTGATTTCCAGCATTTTAGCATTTTTTTGTAGCCTTCTGTGGTCCTTTCAGGTTCCTTTCCAAGCCAGAAGATAACTCAGGTGTGCCTTCTGTACTTTGCACACTAGATTCACAACATTAGGACACATTGAAGAGGTGGTGACAAAGTGTTGTGTGGATCCCTGAGGTAACAGGAAATTTCCCCTGATGTCTCTGCCTACGAGAAAACCCAGAGCACTGGAGTTATAGATATGTTTCTCACTTGAGCTATTAGGAACTTGATGAAATTGCAAATACTCTCATTTTCTCTTCCCTGAAGCCTGTCTCTAGCCTTGGCTGAAATTGCAACAAATGCTTGCTTCGTTTGGAGGGAAAATAAAAAGGGAAGGCAAAAAGTGGGAAAATAAATTTATCTTTAAAATGTAGTTGGAGCTGATGCAATAAATTCCGCTGCTCAATTGCTGCTTTGCAGTTGTTTGTTGTTCCTACCATCACTCACCAATGTAGTTGAAAAGCTAACTACTGAATTTATTGAATGCATTTTGATTTATTCTTTCCTCTGTTTTATATCCAGTACATATTTTCATAAGTTGGGCTGTCATTACAGTGAAGGTGAAATTTCTGTCCTTTTTCTAGAGACTAATTGTATAAGAAAATAAAACCCCAAAATATTTATAGTATCAACTGCAGTGTATCTGAGTATACTTGGAGTCTAAAAATACTGATTTTAATTAGCGACCTCTTCGAGGTGAGGCAAGAGCTCCATTTTTAGTTACAAGATATTGGTGGAGGTGGAACTCCAGGACAGTTTCAGGGCAATAAGTAGCACGGATTGTGGTAGCACATTTCCTAGCCCAGCAGAGGAGTGGGGAGAGCTCGTGACTGTGCTGTTCAACCTCACAGCACACTTGCACTGTAACTAAAATGTGACTGAGACATCTTTAAAACCACAGTGTTCTATATTAAAGATCCCACTGATGGCTAAGTGATTAAAACACAGAGGAGTAGGAACTGCTAGACTGCTAGAACTGTAAGACTGCTACAACTGCCTACTGTTATGGGGAAGCAATTATGCACTAAATACCTAAAGGTAGATGTATTTGATGGAAAGAACTGGAACTGGGCTTGTAAAGAATAACTGTGAGTTAATCAGTGATATAAATCAAGTTTTTCAAACAGCTATATTAGAAAGTTCTCCTTTGAGTTCTGCTTTTGTGTTCCCATTGGCTTTTATGTATGTATTCCTAAAGTGAAAGGCAAGACAAAACTACTCTATCAAATTATTTGCCAAAATTATAGTCTGGCACATTCTGCTGTCTGACTAGCCTTGTTGGGCAGGGTTAATATTGCTTTGAAAACTGAATTTAAGGTTATCTGATTCACAAAACCTCAATCTTAAATATTATATTAGGGAAGTGTGGGGGCAGGGGGTTGGAGGGGAGCTTTTATCTCACACAATGCTATAAAATAGTAATTGTAATTGAACAGCAGTTGTGTCTTGTTAGTTCTATTGTTCTGAAATAGTAATGATGGAAGACCATTTCCTTGCCTGTATCTAGACACATGCAGATGTTACTGCAGGGTAGCTTGGGGAGAAGCTACCATTTGCTACCAGGAGTATCAGCTTGTGTGCATGGTCTGACCTTACAGTAAGTTTCAGTCATCTTGCTCCCTTTTCACTAAATCTAAGCCCCTTCAAGCTTTCACTTATTGCTGGATAAGAACACATGAGAAAATAGATGATATTAACTTATTCCTGTGCTTGTGCAATAATAGCTCTGCACTGACTTCAGAAGAGCAATATCTGGTTCTGAGATCAAAGGGGATCAGACTGGGGTTCACAGGCCGTGGAATTTTCAACAGGGCCTAAAGGAGAGGGGTCAGTACCCACTAGTCCATGGAGCTCCCTTACCCCCTTAGGAAAGTACTGTGTGCTGTGCTTATCTCTGCATTCCTAGTTACTTGCTCCAAATAGTTTAGGAACAGTCAAGTTATTGCTCCATGCTATGATTAGTATGATACACTGTTCATGTGCTATCATCTGGGACATCTGGGTCGTTTAGGGACACAAATAGCTTTCAGCAGTAGGTTAGGATAGATGAAGGGCTTGAGCAAACTCTGCTGAAGCCAGTGTGAGTTTTTCCCATGACTCTGATTTGAAGCTAGATAGAGACATATTTTGGCATGAAATTTATGCATACTTCTTAGTCAGTCTCCCTGTAGGAAAGTGTGGAAATAAAACATTGAAGGAGGGCTTAAGAAAAACTTGTTCATCTGTGATCAGTGATGCACTAAAGACTGTGCTCTCAGGCATACAAGCTGGTCTGTTCCAACTTCACCAACTCCATTTACGGTGTGTTTACGTGTTACATTAAGGGACACGGAATGTTTGGTGGTTTGTCCTTTTAGATGCTCTTTATCCTCCAGCTGTTGTCAAATACAACAAATTGTTACAGAGCTGCTGAATTTATGCTGCTGTGTGACTGCATTTATACAGCCCAAAAGCCCAGTCTGGAATGAGCCTTGTTTCTCAATGGCAGGAGCAGTGATAGCAGGTGCTTGCTAAGAATGCCTCTGGAAGAGAAAGGAAGAGCAAGTATGCCTGTACATATCACTTTGCATACTGACACTCTTCCCAAGGCAACTGAGGAAATAAGCCAGCTAATTTTGAAAATGGCAGCTATTCGACAATCCTCTTGTCTAATTCTACGAAGATTTAACTAGACCTGTGTGTTTGTCACCAGATTCATTTTAAGAAACAACTGTTTAAAGAAATCCTCTTATTTTTCTGCTGTCAGTCAGTATCAGTTGGCTGCCCTAATGGTAAATATTCACCTCCACCTTGTGTTTATGTTTTCAGCCAGTGGGACTTCACACCAAGTAGTCAGCACATCTTTATTACTGGGATTTTGCACTATCAGTGTGCAGATATTCTTGCTGTTAACTTGAAAATCTGGCTGTGTAGTGCCAGAAACATTTATAAATGTTCCTGGGTCTACTACTGAAGCCTGATCATTTGACTGCAGTTAGTGGAGATCTCACAAAAGATACACCTGCAGGACTGGTACAAATACCACTCTCAAAAGAAGTAGTTACTCAGGTGACCAGAAAGAGCTGCTCAGGTGCATTTATTGTAGGTTAGAAAGTGCCCTTGAAGGTAAAATCTTCTAAGTAGTCACAGAATAGGTACAGTCATGATAACAATTTCTAACAATATCTTCAAGCACTGACCATAATAAGACTCTGTGTCATGATGTCTGTCCTTGAATTCATACCTGCACATTGTAATGATGGGTTTTGTGTGCATAACTCTCTACCAGGAACCAGAGAGGGATGTTCATTTGCACTGCACAGTCATCTAATTAAATTGTTGAAATTAAAATTAGTTTTGGCCACAGTACTTTGGGCTGATTTTTAGTTACCGAAGAGCATGGTAGATGCCACTTGTGTATATTAGAAGAGCTGGGAAGAGAGATGGGTATGAGATGATAATGTTTGCAGGTAATTAGCTTGTTTAGGCTAGATAAATCTGGAAAGAGTGAGAAGCTTCACAGGGATGTAGCAAAATCTGGGGAAGGGCAGCAGGCTGCACAAGTATGTGGGTGTATCAGTGAGCATTGGGGAGCTAGAGGCCTGTAGGATCTATTAATATATCTCATGTGAGTTAACTGCAGACACAAAGCCAAGGCACTTTCTACCACTTACTGTCTAATGGTGCTTCATTAGCACAATGCTTTTGAAATAAGTTCTATCTGTTATGGGGTACAGGACAAATTTATATAATTTCTCATATTTTGCCCAGCTGTTGGCCTCTCACAGAAAAAATGCCATGTACTGGATGATCTTGAGTGAACTAATCTTGCACAAAAGTTTTTAAAAGATAAAAACCTTTATAGTCCATTGCCATTCTTCTGAATCATTCACATTATTAACTTCATCTCCTTATAATACCTCTTTTCAACAGGAAGCTATCAAGTGGGTTTCAAGAATGTGGTCATCCTGACCCAGCTCATTCAGATTAATTTGTCTCGTGATAAAAAATATAGACAGAATACACCTTGTACAGAAGAAGATAAATAGTTCAGATGTCTATGTGGAATCACTGTAAGTAGATCTTTTCGCTCCAGTAATGTAATTTTATCTTGCTGTATCTAATTGCAGGTGGTTGCTGAATTTAATGATGAGATTTCTCTGTTTTCTGTCTTAACAACATCTCTAAAGCCTGAAGCAATGAGAGAAAAATCAAGATTATTTAAAATTACCTAGAGTGATTGATTCCGCTGTTGCACAGAAGGATATTTTTCTTGGGCTTTCATAGATTTCAGTAGTTTGAAACTATATTGTCTTCTTTTATGGAAAAGTTCTAAAACCTCCTGTAAGGTGAGAAGATTCATGAATTGGTTTAGTAGTCAATCACCCACATGTGAGACAGAGACAGAACTAGCCAAGTATTCTCTGAGATACATTACCCCCAAAAGCCATTTCTGACACTTCTAAAATGTAAAACAATGATGTGATGCTTCTGATTTGGTGATAACTTACTGATTTACCTGTGATTTTCATGAGAATTTCTGGTTGCAAAACCAGACACAGCTGGCTGTTTTGCATGTTAGAGCACATTGGTGGCCTCATATTCATGGTCAATGTGCCACCTGGAACACAACCTGGGAGCCTCCTTGCCAGCCATAGACCTCTGATACTTGAGCAAGAGCTGGCTAACCATTCAGCCACAGGTGTCTGTTCCATTCCTACCTATCCCCATCTTTTAAATTACTCAGCAGGTTTGATCCCTGCACTAGAGGGCAGTCAGAGTCAGCTGCACCAGCTGGCAGGTATGTCAGACCAGCCCAGGAAGGGTGGAAGAAGTCTCAGGACCTGCCTTTTAGTCCTTCAGTCCCTTAGCATTCGCCCTTTACCCGGGCCAGGAATGAGCAACACAGGCACTGTCACTTCTCTTCATGAATGAGAAACTGAAGTGCAGTGGCTGATGCCATGATTCCAGTAGGACAGGGCTTGGACAGTTGGCACTGGTTTCAGTAAACATTTAAGAGCTTGCAATTGTCTAAAAAATAAGTGTGAATAGGTTTACATAGTCCCTTATACCATCATTGAAGCCATCAAAGCATTTCTGTTTCCTGCCAAGCTTTGTGCTATTCACAAATCCAATTGACCTGCTCAACACCACCTTCATAAACGACTGCATCCACTTGTTTGGAAGGTCCTGCAACATCTTCAATCCTGCCTGAATTGTAAACAAGACAATGGGAGTATCCATTCCCTCACCTGTTTTCTCCCCAGGGCAGCTGAACATACCTGGCTTCTGGCTGGTTGGTATGGACTGTGCCCTGTGGCGTGTGGCATGACAAGGACAAGGGATTTGGTAGACCCTTTTAGAGTGTGAGCTCCCATGAGACAGAGTTCACCCAAAATTTGGAAAGAGAAGCCATCATGTGAGTGAGGAAGTGTGTGTGTGAAGAACAAAGCAGAAGTAAAACTGGAACTTGATGGCAATAGGTCTGAGATGCTGAGTATTTGATTTATTTAGGGAGAAAGGATTTTTTCTCCCTCTTTGCCAACACTGAATCATTCATGGAATTCTGAATTTGCCTCTTGAGAAACAGGCATTGTCTGATGCCTCAGACAAGATACTAAACATGGTGGTTGCTAGTACGACTTGGCCTAGCAGATCCTGTGCTATGTTGGAGGGAGAACTCTGACAACCACCTGCTTGGATATTTCTGCCCTTGTGTGCAGCCAGATTTACAGCACCACAAACACAAGAAAATTATATCTGAAAAGGAATTCACAGAAATACCAGGCTCTTAAGTGAATAGCAGCTTTTTGTAAAGAGCAGTTGACTTTGGAGACTGGCCCAAATGGATTGTGGGTAAAAGCTCAGTTATTTTCCATCAAAAAGCTGAAAAAAGGCGGAGAAATAGAGGATGTCTTACTGTCTCTGGTTGAGAGCCATCTTGGTCAATCCTCCTCCTCCTTTAGCCCTCACATGTGCTGCTCAAGACTGTCTGCAGCCCATTAGCTGCCAAGCCTGGCTTTCCACCATCTGCACCAGGCCACTTTTTCTTTCACCCTGCTGCTGCTGCTGTTCAGGGCCCCATCAGTTCAAATGGCAAACATAGATACAATCATTACCAAAAGCAAAGCCCCATGTGGAGGGCACAGTATGCATCTGGACTTGACTCAAGTTCAGAAAGAGCCTTTTTTCCTTCACATGCTTTAGCAGGAACCAGGAAATATCTTCAGGGGATTTTTTCTTTTCTAATTCCTGCTTATTCTATTTATAAAGGACTGGCAATTTGTAAACATCCTTAAAGCACAAGGTGCGCTCTGAGCTTTTGCTTTCTCAGGTTTCATGTCTGTTTACATTACAATAATTCTAAATTAATAAAGGGCAATAGTAACATCCCTTTGCTTTGTTTACTGGCTGGCATTTCCAGTCTGGTCTGGAACAGCTGAATCCAGGAAGGGATTCCCACTGTTGTCAAGGACTCTAAATGAATATTCTAGTGCCAGTCCTACATTTCTTTTCTTTTGCATGCCCTAGACTCCCACCAGTTTCACTGGGTGCTGACGCCTTTTGCCAATGACAACATCAGATCCCCCAGCAGGGATCTATCTCCTGTGTTGAGGCTATAGGAGATTCATGTTTCATTTCCCTGTGCTGTGTGTAATCCTTTTCTGCAGCATAAAAACATACGGAGTAAAAAGCCCCACCATTCTGATTTCATAGTTTGTACAACACCTTTTTACTCTTCACTTCTGTACGGGCCATGTGATGCAGGGCAGTGAGGAGGAGGAGAGCTAGGGCCTTGGGAAGTGCTTGTTCTGATTACTTAGTAGCTTAAAGACTTAGTAGGTCTTGGAGAGGACCTAAATAATTTTAAAATAAACCCAAATCCTTCTTTAAAACATCAAGGTCCTTTCCTTTTTCTCCTTCCCCTTTCCCTTTCATCTTTTTTTTTTCACTTGCCTCGTTCTCCTTTTTATGTCTCCTCTCCTATGAGCACCAAAATTTCTTTTAACCTTCTCTTTCAAATTTTCAGACATCTCTGGCCTCAAACAGCAGCTGATGTGCCAAAACCCCATGAGAGAGGTCTATTCTTACTGTATTTCTGGCCTACTTTTGTTGTGAGGAGAGATGGGTACCCTCTGAAGCTCAGAATGATATCTAGGGTTTCAGATGTTTCCCTTGACCACTGTGGCACTTGTCCATCACTTGTCCAGAGCACATACTCTGTGTAAAGTACCTGTCTGCTTATAAGGGAAAAAAGAGTCACCACAGGGGTGAGCTGCTGCCAGTTTGGAGAGTGGAAGGGTAGGAAATGTCACTCTGCCTTCTCTTTTGTAGGGAAAACAGTGGGACAGCATATTATAAAATGACCACTTGAAAAGCAGTAAAGGACAAAAGGGCTTGACTCAGTCACATTTCAGGTCAGCTGGGTGCCAGGTTTTCTCTTGTCCGAGGTATGTTAGCTGTTTCAAGCATTTTTCTTCATGGCAGAAATAGTAGACAAGGTTTATAAATAAGAAACTGGAGGACAGAGACATAAACAGGACAATTGCTTCACAACACAAAGGTGGGGCTATTCCCAAGGAGAAAATGCTGGCCCATAAAGCTGGACCTAGAACACTTTTGGATGAGGCAGCAGGGTACACAATAGCACAATTCCATCAGCCCAGTGCTTGCTCTGGTGCTCACAAGGAGTCCTTGGGTAGTTGTGCCTTTCTCTGTAGCTTTGTTGGCCAATTTAAAACCAGCCTATTTGTGTCAGTGCCGGCTGAGGTTGAAGATGTGATTTGGGTTGTGAAAGAAATGGTAGATCAGAAACTCAGCAACACTCCCCAGCACTCCATGTCTTCTCCTTTTCCTGTATTATCCAGTACTGCCTCCCTTTTGTCTGTCACCTTGCACCAAAAGTAACATCATATCAGATTGATTCCTGGCATACCATTTTGGGAGCACAGACGTACTGGACTCTGTCAATGAAGTTTATATAACATGAAAAGCATCTTTTCAAAAATTAGACAGTTCTACATTTCTCTAAAACCCTTCATTGACCTGCATTAATCCTTCCACATAAACCTTCTTAAAAGCTCTGCAAATCAAATCCTGCCTCCTCAATGCTTTTTCCCATAGGATTTGGTGGGCCTCAGCATGGTTCATTTGGAAAGCAAATACCATAGAGATGATGCCCAAGGACAGAAGTCCATTATATTGCCTTCATGGTGCAGAATATATCCAGGCAAGGGCAGAATGGATGGTGGAGCAACAAGCCCTATTGTGTTTCACTGAACTAAGAACCAATTTCATGCCAGCAGTTCTGTTGATTTAGTAGTAACTTTACATAACAGTTTACCAGACTAGCACTGCAATTCCAAGCACAGCCCTAAAACCTTTAATAATAATGCCTGGGTTTAAAGGAAGATGTATTTCACCTTTTTGCCTCTTTTGCTTTCCTTTTTGCCTTTTTTGCCTATTTGGCTTTCCTTTTCCTTTGGAAAAAATGCCTAACAGAAACCATGTGTGTTACTTGTACACAGTAGTACATAAAATGAGAAAACTTTTCAGAAATTTTTCTCTTCTTGTGTTAGAAGTGGATTCAGGCCTGTAAATAGATGCATTCTTTATGGCATTAGCAGTTTGTTTCAGTTTTAATCAACCACATGATGCTAGCCCAATACCATTTAACATGTAATTGTCTTTTGTCCAGAAGCCCAAATATTAGCATTGCTAATAAGAACTCACCAAGGTGGCATTCAGGGGGGTTTTGCCCCCTGAATGCTGCCAAGTAGTTAAGTTATAATACAGTCAGACATTTGAAAGGCTGCTGTCTAAGAACTCTCCCTAGTTATAAAATGACTACTCTGGGAACTAACCATCCAGTTAGTACAATTACTTATTTCCAGTAACAGGTCCAGCCTGGTTCAAAGGTAAAATACCTGGTGAAGTGTAATGGCATAGTCTACAGGAAAGTTCCTCTCTGAGAACAGCTATGATCACCTTTAAGCAAGTACATGAAAAATCCTTGAAGATTTGTACTGTACATGGTGTTGCTGGAAATGCTGCTCTATTCAAATTCTAATATTATATTTAAGCAAAAAATTATTTGGTTTTTTTCTTCATTAATAGATTGTGGCAATGTGTAGGGCAAAGCCAGCTGACACTGAACTCTAAAATGCCTGATTCAGTAGAGCTGAAGGGAAATCCAGGAAGAACCTTGCTGTGCATGGTAATCTGGAAGTGTGCACATAAGCAAATGTTCTGGTACTGTGGACATTTTAGACCTGAAATATATGTGCAGCCTTTAGATCAAAGGGTTCCTAAGTGTTTTATTATGCCAATCTATCTAATAATATTGAGCAAACTCCAAAGTACCAGTATTTGGTAAACATTCACTTACCTCTGATATGGAGCAATTGCAGGACTCAATCATAGTTACTCTCTAACAGCATGCAACAAGCTAATTCTGTTTTTGTGGCAGGACAACTGGAAGCTCTTACACATGAAATGACAGGAGAAAGTCTTGCAGCTGACACCCTTGCCATAGTTTTATGTGTACGTACCTCAGTCTTTCCAAAGGAGCAGAGGAGACTGAATGTAAGGTTAGGGGCAAGGTCCTGAGTCCTGGTTGGGTCTGGGGATTGCCCTGGGAGGACTCATGGAGGGTGCACAAGTACTGGCCCAGCACAGAGACCAGTAGCAAGAGAGATCTCCTTGAAGGTACACAGAGCAGATGAAGGGTGACTGGGGGAGAGAGCTGGGGACATGGACCTTCACTGCTGAGTGTGTGCGTTTGGGAAAGGGGTGAAGGAGTGTGAGTGTTTGCAAGGCCTCTTCACCCATGCTGTCTGGTGTGGCACAGGTGCCTGTGCAGGCAACAATGGGGACTTCAGCACCTCTGCCAGGTTTCTAAGAGTTCCAGTTACTCTGAAATATCTGGCACTGAGTGTGTACAGAGTGCCAGTTGTTATGCAGGCTGGGAAGTGGTGTTAGTGGTACTAAGTGGAGCTGGCCCAGAAGTGGCACTTCTGGGTTGACCACTACTGGCCAAATTAACACACAAGGTGGTGCAGCAAGTGGCTGTAGGCTTGTCACAGAAGGTGACTGAGGAGCACCAGGAAGGGCAGCAGCTCAGTAAAGGACAGGGCTGTCACACTAGAGTGTGACACGAATCACAGAGACACAGTAAACTCTAGTCCAAGAGAAAGTAAAAAGAAAAAGTTTTATTTTAATTTTCATATTATATAGAGTTTTGAGAATGACCATAGATTAGAGAATGAAGTTACTACCTCTCCAACTACACTAGTCAATGAAAAAGTCCATCAAACCTTTCTCCTCCCAGGAGAAAGGAATAAAAAAACAACAATAAAAAAAACAGTTAACAAAGCGTGTGTGTTTACATGAAACAGCATAAGAAACTTTATCACAAAAATAAAAATATCAGAAGGCTAAAAATTCAAAACAACACAGGGCAGCTTGATCTTAAGAAGACAGGGAATTGGCATGAAACTAGAGGAGGAAGAGAAGGAAATGCTCATCCTATACTCCTTGAAATCTCACTGGCTCCTCATTAATAAAGCTTAATGATATTGCCACCCTTTTCTGGCATTTGAATTGGGAAGGGTTCAGATGTTGTTCAGATGTTGAAGAGAGTTAAGCTGTTGGAGCTAGGTTATAATAGCACTTTTTCTAGGTATGGATGAGGTTTGGCTGGTTTGTTTTTCCTCCATACCAAGCTTTTCCAGCCCTGAATTATTTTAGTTAGAACATGTTACTATTTTCACCTCTCATCAATCCAAACCATTGACCTAGTATGTCTTCTGAGATAAAACACATTATTTGATATGGGAAAATTGGTGTCAGTTTAAAAAAGTAAATTGCATGCTCACCAGACAAAAAGAGCCCTTAAGGACCAGGTCTCAGGCTCTGTATTTGCAAGTGAGTGCTGACTCGGGTAATTGAGTTTTTGGCAAGACAGTCAGCACCCCACAATGTCACACTGAGGCCCAAAACATATTAAAGCATCTGTTTGCAAAGATCACGTATGTGCTCACCCACAGCACAGTTTAGAGAACTATCCTAAATAAAAGGTCAAAGCATCACTGTAGTTTAGCTACAAGATTCTGAAAAGAAAGAACAAGCAGCATTATTTCCTTCTCAAATTCAGTGTATTATGTGTTAATTTAAAACTTTCCACTCCTGTGGAGAGCACAAAGTGAACCTAGCTAGAGGCAAGTGGTGAAGATAAAGAGTTTGAATTGTTCTGACCCTGCAAAGAGAAAATCCCAAGCACACAAATCAACTCTTCTATCAGTAAAATAAATGAGGTCCTTAACATTTTCACAGCCATATCTGAGTTATAGGATTTTAATAACACCACCTAGAATGTCATTGCCACTTATTTAATTATTCAAGAAAGAATATCCCCAGCCTAGGCTTTCTACCAACTCTCTTCTCACTATTGCTGGAGGATTGCTCTGAAAAAAGATGGCCTTACACTGGCAGAACCCTGTGGAAGTCTGTGGGAGTTTGCTTTCACTGTGACTTGCAGGAAACAGTTGGTGAAAAGCTAAGTCTGATGGTGAGTGCTGTCAGGCAAATGGCCAAATCCAAGAAGGAAGACAGGCACCGAAACACTCACTGATCTCTGTGACAGGCTGTGGCTTACATTTCTTTGGGTGGCTTGCTCCTGTATCTTCTTTTTTTTCTTTCAGACTTAACGTATCAAAGTTCAAAAGCTTGTTTATTTTCACAAAGAATAAAGAGTGTGTGTGTTTTCAAGGGCTGTGGGCAAACTGGTCAGCAGTGCAGAAAGGAGAGTCCTGGGAAGGATGGTTAAAAAGCTGGGGGCAAATTTAAATTACTTGATATGCAGATGGGCTGAGCTGAATGCACAGTGCCTTGGCTGTGCTGTGTGGCTGGGAAGAGGGTGGCAGTGAGTCTGGGCACAGGCAGTGATGCCTCACAGCCTGCTGATCACAGCTGTGCTACTGGTGAAGCAGGGACATCCAAGGAATGAGTCCCAGAGCAAATGGGGCCAATGCTCTGGTGGCCCTGAGTGTCTTGTGCAAGCATCCTAGCTGCCCCAGGTTCCCTAGAGAAAACCAGGGCATGGGAGAGCTTTTTCCTCCAGGTATTTTATATCTTTGCAGAAGTCCTCAGAGAGCATTAAACCTCACAATCCTTGGGGCAAGAAAATACAATGTGACTGAAAAAGCTTCTCGTACAGAGATCTAGGAATGCATCAGGTCTAAGCATGGGCAGTTTACTGAAATGCAGCGTATATTGCTTTGGTTTAGGAGCTGACAAACCAAACCTTCATCAGTATCCACCACATATGCAGATTTCCCCAAGAATTCCATGGTTTTCCCAGCCTGTGCCTTTTCAAGGTGGAATCACTGTCCTCTTAGAGTCACTGCAGCTTATTGGTGGGGACACGCACACCGTGCAAGCACAATCCTCACACAGCACCTTCTTTCCAGTGCTGTTGCTTCTCTACTCTATGTGGAATGCCTTCCAGACTAACACACAGGTACAGAAAAACATTGCACAAGAAATGAATGCTTCCCTGGGTAGGCACAGAGCAAAGAGGATTTGTTCCACCCCTGTCAGATATCTAGAAGGTTAATCTTGGTGGTGGTGCCACCTGGGACCACTCTTCCCTGACTCCCACCTTTCATGATCCACAGAGGAGTTTGCATTGCTTTGGTGCACAGTCTCCAGGGCTGGGTTAGCAATCCAGCTAACCCCAGCAAATCCCTGAGAGCTCACAGGAACACAGCCTGCACCACAGTCAGCAATTTCCTCTCCTGACTTGACACAGACCTTCACTTCACTTGCAGCTGCCCTGAACCAATTTGGCTATAAATGCAGCTAGGAAGGTTGAACAGAAGTTTTGCTGGAGTACGATTAAGAAGTTCAAGCCTTTATTGGCATCCAACTTCCAGAAGTGCATGTGGTCTAAGGAGACACATAAATGCTTTTTTACTTTGTGAGAAGGTAAAATGTTGCTTAATTCATCATGGCAGATCAAGATTTCTATTGGAACAAGAAGCTTGAAGAGGAGTACATGCTTTTTGGAGAGAGTGAGACAAAAAATAAATACAAGGAACCATGACATATATATATAGCTACTGAAAAAAAATTTAAACGTTTTAAGTGCAGTACTCAGCAGTGACAAATCATCCATTTCTTTTGTGTCTTAGGAAAAAGTATAATAAAATTGCAGGCCTTGATCAATAGTAGATGAGTCATTTAGTGACAAATGACTTGTCATGTAGTGACAAGTCTAAAACTTTTAATTCAAGTACATTTTAATCTCGTGTCCTGTTTAATTATCCAGTAATGGCAACTTGGATGGACAGTGATAGACTGTGCATGAAAAGTGTCTTAAACTCCAAATTTTATTTGTAAGTATCAGTGAAGAGGATGCTAAATAGTCTAGAACCTGACCTCTCCTGAGTGCTATTGCACTTAACCGAGATGAGGAGCACACCTGAAAAGTTAAAAGGAGTTCACCAGAACTTCAGTGAAACAGAGAAGTCACCACACTTTGAAAGGCAGAAAGATAAATACATGACAGCTTGCATTATGACCTAGAAACTCAGTCACTGCATTTTTATAACTTTTCTGCTAAAACCAGGAACTTACAGCTCTGCCCTGCTCCAGAAACTATAACATCCTGTCAGTTAATATGGTAAATGCAAGTTCTCTCAACTTGCTGCAGGCCTTTGTTTTGTTTTGCTTTTTATCTTCCTTGTTTCTCCTAGTCTTCAGCCTTCTGTGTTTGCTATTCAAGAATGCAATGCCAAACAACGCCCTATTACTGCTCTGCAGCTTTTATTTGAGAAGGCAGCCTCTCAAATGTACTCATCCTAGGCAGTAATAGCTACCTTCACCCACAGTTAGGGTTGCACAATCATTTCCATTTCAATCATTTTTGTTTTGTTTTGTTTTGTTTTGTTTTGTTTCCATTTTTTCCCTCTGAAGTTGCTTGTAACTTCACTAGACTTGATCATTAAGGCTGAAATTTTCCATGCTGTGTGTGTACCTCAGGTCTCTTTTCCTTAATTTAAACCAAAACAGTTTCATTATCATCCATTTCTGAGAACAAGGTGATGCAAAACGTGTGCACTTCCCACATCAGAAATCTTACTGTAAATTGAAGCGCACTGGTGCATTCACTTCTTGTTTGGAGGTCAATGCAAAGCTGCCCTGCTTCTTAGAAGAGCCTTTGTCATTACTGTGGTATTTCTGGACATTTGAAATAGTGCAGGACTGAAACACTTTGGCTCTGCCTGGTTAGAAGGAACCTAGAGTTTGCAAACTAAATTCTGCAAAAATGTGCCAGCCTTTCACGTGGAAACCAGCAGAGTCTGAAGTGTCATAGCAGTGACACAGCACCTGCCTGGCCTCAGGCAAAGAGCACAGGCACCAGAGAGAAGAGAGTCAGCCACAGGCAGAGGATTTTCCTCTCCAGGTCCATAAGTGAAATCTGGGTTTGTTGTTCATGTTTAGCACATAATTTACTCTATTTTCCTCTTAGGGGAAGTCTATGGACATGAGTTTTTCACTAGGAGTAGTTTCTCTGTAATCTCAGGTAGGAAAGGTCTGATGAGGAGTTGATGTTCCAGCTATATCAGATAAGCCCTGTGAGGACAAAGGAGAAATTTTGATGTTGCCAATGTTTAGTTTCCTTTCAATACCTCAGAAGCATTATGGAATGTACTTCGCACACCACCATTAACACTGCAGCCACTCAGAAGCCAGATCTGCCACTGCAACTATATTCAGTTCCCCTTTATGGTGTGACAGTGGTGTGGAGAGTATAAAGGAACAATGCAGAAATTATTATGTCAATGTGACCAGCTGAAAAGCCACATCCACCTCCGGACTCCACTCATTAAATTGTCTCTGGGACTTATGACTTTTCCTTAATAAGCTTCAAAGTATTACCATTTTCCTTATGTCAGGCTTCTTCCTCTCATCCCCTCTCCCTCTGGCTTATGTTAATGGAAATATTACTACACAGTGAATAAAGAGCATATATGTGGCTAAAAGCAAGCATTATGGCAAGATATTAAACCTCTCATCATAATAATTGTCAAAAAAGAAAAGGCAAAAATGCATTTTTTGAGACGCACAGACAGTTTTAGTTGCATTTTTCTTCTTCTGACAGAAGCTGTAGGAGCAGGTTGTGATTCTGCCACAAGCCTGGAGCGGCTGGGCTCAGGTGTCCTGCAAGCAGGGACAGCACAGGGCTGCCTGGGGCAGCAGAGTGCCGGGGGCTGAAAGGTGCTGATTGCCACAGGGCTTGCTTGGCCAGCTCAAAAACTCAGGGTACTGCTGGAGCTGTTGCTGTTGCAGAAGGGGCCAGACTCCTTCCCTGGCACTGCTGGGGGCCCTGGTGAATGAGGATAGGGTCTCAGCACATCTGGCTCCCATTCTCGTGTTTCTTCCTCCCATCCTTCTGAACTGACACCTGCCTTCTCTCTCAGAGCAGCAATGGGAACTTTGCCTGTAGAGCTCAGTTAATTTGTTCAGTAAGGCAAGAGGAGGTTACTCCTAAATTAAGAAGATTCCAGAAAAGATTCTTGGATTCTTGGAAAAACATCACTTATTTAAAAGTATTTAAGAGTGTTTCCTCTAAAATGCAGAACTCTGAGTTCTAGGAACAAACTAGGAATGACTGAGGATTTGCCACTCATCAGTTATGTGGTCATATCAACCTCAAGCTGCCTCATACAATCACACATGCTCTTCAATTTGCTCCCTAACACACTTATGTGAGAAGTTGTGACAAAATGCAGAGACAAGCAACGTCAAAAAATAGTAAACAGAATTTTTTTATAGCTATATCAACAAAACCAGCAAGACAGTATTTCATATTTTCTGGTCAAGTTTAATCTTGGGATAAATATTAAAAGATGGATAACCCCAGCAGCTTCAAATCTGACTTTTGTGGTGGCCTACATTAGGATTGATCATCCATTATGAAGATCCTCACTTGTGCACACCTTCAAACAATTTGCATAGGGTCATGAAACTGGAAATGTTTGTGTTTGAGAAAGTTGCAGTGCTAAAGTGTAATGGTAACCTGTAATACATAATCTCTGATACCTTTTTGATGTTGCTTAATTTTAGTATTAATTACTTTTAAGGCTTTTAGTTATCTTAAACTGCTCTAAAGGCTTAGACTGTTTTAAGCAGTTTAACTTACGGTTGTACCAGTTCATAGTGGTTGAGGGATCCCAGTTAAAGCACTGTATGGTCAGGACATGTCAAGACATACAGTTCATCTCTGATGGATGTTTGACATGTTGAACCAGTCAGAGATTTCAGGCTTTTTTTCCCTGATTTTTTTTTAATAGAAGACTATCACACATAAACATAGAGGCTTTTTAGCACTGAGGTTTAGGGAAAATATGAATTTCCTCAGAAGTTAACTCTGAAACTAAAAGATGAAAATCTAAAGTAATACTTCAGTGCTTTTTAGCATGTTACTTACTTTGGGGTTTTCACTGCTGTCTTAGGATTGCTCTCTAGGAGTAGATAATTGAAACAGATCCTAGCTATTAAGTAGTGCTTCTCATCTGCTCATTGAAGTGACTGCTTGCATTGCCCTCTCCAACTTGAAGAAGGGCAGTTGACAAAGTTTCAGAGGTTTGCAACAACTACTTTATTTTTACTGTGACGTAGTAAGAAGACACCAGTTCCTCTCCTTTCCCCATGGGGAGGGAACTCACTGTTCCCATGAAACCAGGCTGAACCTCAAAAACCCAGCAGGCCAGCAGTGTGCCTGGAAGCATTCATGTAGGAGGCAAAGGCACAGGACCATGCATTGCAGCCAGAAGAGACCAAGGGCAGAAAGAAGGGATAGAGCAGTAAAGACCTGGACTGGGCAAGGAACACAGAGAGTCCCAAAGCTGGTGACAGTGAGCACAGCTGTGGCTCTGTGTGGGAGAGTGTTAGCTTTGCTAATCACTGTCTACATAGCCTAGCTTTTTCCAGCACAAATTGGTTCTTATTATATTGCATTGATTTCATTTACAGTTGTGCAGAAAGGCTTTCTGGAACTGCAGAGGAGGATTGCAGTGTTCTTGTCCTGTGTTTCTTGTCTAGTATTGAAGGGGTCCACAGCCAGATTATTGGTTTCATCTCCCTATCACAACTCCTCACTACTTCCAAGAGTTTTTTTGGTCATTGGCAGTGCCCTCTTCCAAGGAGAGAGGGTTCTGCCATTGATTCAGGGGGAAATATAAGAATGGACCTTGCTGAATGAATACTTCTGTCAGGAAGATGTTTAATATGCTTGGCACACTGCTAGGAATATTTCATTAGCAATAATAGGAGAACTGTCTGTCTAATAAAGACCTTTACAAACACAGGAGAGAGAGGACTAAACCACTACAGCAGTACTTTCACCTGGGACAGTTACAGAAAAAATCCCTTTTGCTACTGCCACCAGCTATAACTGTGAAAAGAAAGGGTCTGTTTGCATTTATGCTGAAGAAGTAATGTTGATGTGTTCTTAATTTTTATATAACTTTTTAATAATACCCTTTTACCTTTTTTTTTACCCTAATAACTTTTTAATAGAAACCCTTAAGATGACAAGAAATACAGATGAACAGCAAGAAATAAGAATGTGCCATTGTGTTCCTGCAGATCCTAACACAGTTTTTAGAGTATATTGGGCACAGAAACATTAGTCACAGGCGCAGATGATTTGGGCTTTGGGCTCTGCCTCACTTCTGTCATTTTAAGATAAGATTCAGACCATTCCCCTCTTGCCCTTTCACCTGTCATTCCATGTCCTTTGGCACCATCATCCCTTAACTACTTTATATTACAAATACCTAACCAACTGCCTTGTGAAGAAAGAGACTTATTGCAGCCATGTGACTCATTAGAAACTGTAGGACAAGAGGGTAAAATAGACTATCCAAGAACATATTGAAAATTTCAGCAAGTCAGAGAGTTCAACCTGCTTTTCCTAAGTTCCAGGGTTTCTATAAGCCACTGGACTTTAGCAGAGGAGGCCTGCACTCTCCTAACAAGCTCATCAACAGACCTAATTGAAATCTAGAGGATAGAAGCTCATGTAGAAATTGGACCCTTTGCACTAGATCAGAACTCAGGAAAAAACCCAAAATATTAACTCTTTAAATCTCCAATGTTAATTGTTCTGTATAGCCTCCCTTTATTATCAAGAGCTCTGGATTGCATATCCAGATTTGCTGCAGTCAGTTTGGGAAAAAAAATGCAGGAGCAATCTGACTGCATCCAGCAATTTTGCAAGAAATCACAGAACATCTTAAAAAAGGACAGAAAATAGATAAACCGCATATTTGTAGCCTGGCTCAAACTTCCCTAAAGAGCTAATGTGTGAGAGAGATCAGAAATTTAAACTACCCTGTTCTGCTGGTTCCTAATTGTCCCCACAATATCCCTAATCATGGGAAGTCATGTAGGAACAAACAAAGACACACATAAGATTGTACCTGGAATTGCAGAACAAAAATGAAAACCACGCTCTCCAGAGAATCCAGAGGAAAATACCTGTGCAATTACTGTGAGACATGAAAATGTAAAGCTCAGAAAAGGTTTTTCTGCTATTATTTGAGACAATAGAGATTTAGTGAATAAAGGGTTTGTATCAAAAGATGAGTGGCTAAGACCACTGTCAAAGAAAAACCTACCAGAACCTTCACTTGCTTTGTGACATCAGCCCATCTTTATAAAGCTGTGAAGGCAGTGATGAGCTCAGCATTGTGCTGGGCTTTACTTTCTTTCACACAAGAGCCTGGAGAGAGTGTCCAATCAAAGGTGCTGGTGCCAGGTTGGTGGTCTCCCAAACTACTTCTCTTGCCACCAAGAGAAAAGATGGAGAAAAAGAATCAATCTAAGGGGCTGGAATGAAAAAAGTAAGGGAACTCAAAATTAGGACTGGAGGTCAGGGAAGTCCAGAAGGAGATGCAAGGATTTATCCCAATGCTGGAACGAATTCTTGTGGACATGAATATATTTATTCACCCTTGGGATGAAAGTGTGGATGCTGTAATAATTCTCCAACAAATGAAAGTGATCTCAGCATCAAAAGAGTTTTCTAAATGAAACTTGGACTAAGACAAGAAAAATGGACAGGCTTGTTTTTAGCTTGTCCTCAGGAGGAGATTGAAAAGGTGACTAAAGATTTTTGTAAGGGTTATTCCTGTTCAAAGAATGAAAGAGGCTTGAAGTAATTTGCTAAATATAAATACAGAAGATCTATAGGTCAGGAGGGTACTTTTGCATCTGAAACTAGATGACCTCTCTGGTTGAACTTCCACATTTTATTTCCAAGGAGAGGATGATACCCTTTATCTCTTGAAGCTGAACAAAAGTGAATATTTTTCAGTGTGGTGAACTGTATTCTGCCCTCAGAGCTATTGAACTTACAGTGAATTTAAATCTAATGTGAAAATTGAAAAAGGGAGACCAGCTGTGATTTTCATGAAACTAATCTCCTTTCTAACAAAGATACTTAATAATTCTCAAAATAGCCCTTGAATTCCTTTACTTCTCTCCTTGCAGACATCAGGCAGGACTTCTCTCTGAGCCTTGTGGATGAATTTTGGAGGCATATCCTCTGTTATTAGCAGATACATGTCACCAGGTTAATGGGGAGGTAGGGAGCAGAGAGAACAAACTGACAGAGACCTGAGTGCCAGGGACTAGTCCCACAGGGAGCTGTGGAAGATCTACACAACAAATCACATCAAAAGAAGAAGCAGCTTGTGTTTACCCCCCCTCAGTTTAATGCTCTCAGCTGTAGAGAAACAAAGCAGAAGAGAAATCAGGAATAAAATCCAGTCACACACATGCTATCAATTGGTTTCACCTGCTCTTGGGTGCACAGCTTGATCACAGGTTGATACAGCTGTGCGATGCTTCTGCATCACCTCAGAGGGACAAGCATTGCTGGCAGAAGTTTTGTGCCAGCTAAATAGATAAATGAAACTATAATGGACTATGAATTTTTTCTTCAGGAATTCAATTTTATGGAAGATTACAAATTGCATTTATTGACCATTTTTATTGAGTGAGGAAGAACTCTGAAAAACAATAATTCCTTTTATATCTTAGACTTGCCAGACAGAGAGAGTTAAGAGCTTGTGATTTCTAAGAGCTGGTCCCACTAAGTTGGCCTAGCACTTCACCGTGCCATGGAGACCTGCAGTGTGATACTGTGCTGAGAGTACTGGGGAGAAATATGTCCAGGGAAAATAGCAGTTGTGCATTCAGTGCAGGATTCAGCTTGTGGGCAGGATGCCAGGTGCAGAGATCCATATGGAATGAGGACAGTAAGGATCAGCAGGTTTGTTTATTTGATCCATGACTGTATGAGATGATGAGTCCAATTCTAGGACCAATTCTAGGATCAGGGTGAATGCAACACGGCTGCATGATGAAATGGTACATACTTACTCTGCTGTGTCAAATGCTTTTTAAAGAAGTGAAGGGACACTCTGTTCTGGCAGATTGTATATCATGCACAGTCTGTCTGCGCTTCACTGACTTCATGATGAGTCAAGTGTGGTCTGTCCTTCCACAGCTGGTGTAAGTCCTCTATATGAATTGGATGGTTTCTACCAGCACTAAATCCTGCGAGCTTTGGCTGAAAAGATTATTAAAATGTGGCTGTATGCTTGCATCTGATCCAGATGAGATCTGTTCTGCCATGACCCAGTAGTGTGCAGGCCACGTATCAATGGTTGCAGTGTTAGTGTTCCTGTTCTTCCCTTGCCTGTGCAGAGTATGGTGTGGGTTCCTCAGACAAATCAGTTTGTGATCCTGCAGCTGGGGATCATATCTCAGAGCCTCACCACCAGCAGGGCACAAAGGTTTCATAGGCAGTTTTAATCCTGGCATTTCCTATCCGTGAGTGGATGATTTTGTCCCCTTAGTGGATGTTCTTTTTGTGTGTCATATGATCATAAGTCTACACCTGTGAGCATTTTCCTTGCAAAATTTGGATATTTTGTCTATAACTCTTCAACAGTGGGCTTTTGTGTCTTCCTTTGTAGAACTTTTGCTACTGCTCGGTTTATAATCTTTAGCAATCAATTCTGCTATGAAACAAAGCAGTCTAAGAATGATTGCTTAAGCATCTACAATAATGAGACCAAATGTTTTGGCATTGAGGAGGTGCCACAAACAGAGCTTCTTTTGTGATGGGTTCCTCCTGGAAGTTATTGGAATCTCCTATCAGTGTTTTTTGTTACGTTTTAAAACATACTGCTTCCTTTATTACCTGCATCCCTAGCGATTCCCTCTGTCATTCAACAAATTAATAACACAGCTGTGTTAGAAGCCAGTTTTGCATGTGAACTTGAGGGTGACTTTCACCAGAATGCAATTCAGCCACGTGCTGCGCCAGGTGCCAGGTGTTGGGGCCAACCTGGGACAAACACTGAGCTGGTTTGTTACAGACCTCTTGGAAGTGAGGCTGCTTTTGTGCCTCTGCCAGGAAAGAAGCAGCAGCATTCCTTGCTGTGAGGCTGCTCGCCATGTCTCTAACCAGGGGCTGCTGCTGGCTGTCGTCCCATTAGGAGCTACAGCAGATAACCTGCTTTGTAAATGGGAGCTTGTCCTCAGTAAGATCAAAAGCCTTCACACTGCAAATGGAGCACACTTTTAAATAAATGCAGCACCTCTTTAGAGCAGTGTCAGGTTTTTCAGCAACTTAGAGGAAGTGAATTTAGCTGCCCCAACTAAGAGGAACAGATACTGAAATAAAATCATAGAATGGTGTCATTGTAAGGGACCTTAAAGATCATCAAGTTCCAACCCCCTCAGCATGGGCAGTGACATCTTTCACTAGACCAGGTCAAAGCTCCATCCAGCCTGCCCTTGGACACTTGCAGGGATGGGGCAGCCACAGCTTATCTGGGCAACCTCTTCCAGTGTTTTACCACCCTCACAGTAAAGAATTTCTTTCTAACACCTAATCTAAACCTGCTCTCTGTCAGCTTAATGCCATTCCCTCTTTTCCTACCACTACATGCCTTTGTAAAATGTCCCTCTCCAGCTCTATTGTAGGTTCCCTTTAGGTGCTGGCATGGGCTCTAAAGTCTCCCTGGAGCCTTCTTTCTCCAGGCTGAACAACCCCAAATCTCTCAGTCTGTCTTTCTAAGAGAGGTTCTCCAGCCCTCTGATCATCCTTGTAGCCTGCTCTGGACTTGCTCCAGCAGTTCCATGTCCTTCTTGGGGCCTTAGATCTAGATGCAGGACTCTGGATGCAGGTGGGGTCTCACCAAAGCAGAGCAGGGGGGGAGAATCCCCTCCCTCGCCCTGCTGGCCACACTGCTTTGGATGCAGCCCAGGATGTTTGGCCCTTCTGGGCTGCCAGCATATGTTGCTGGGTCATGTCCAGCTTTTCATCCACCAACACACCTCCTTTGATCTATGATCCTGAGATCTTCTTCTGTGACAGAACATGGAAGGAAGGGGCAGGGTACAGATTAAAGAGCAGTGGTTGTGACCCTGTGCAGAGATCAGAGGAGTGAGGACAGATCATGCTGTTAGCCCTGATGTTGGAAACAGCAGCTGTCCACATATTCTGCCCCCAGTCAGCCAGACATGGAGGCAGCAGAAGACAGTGTGACTCTCCAGAACCCTGGAATAGGCAAAATGGGCAGCTGGGTCATATCTGGCTCGTGTGCTTTGGCTTCCTGCTCTTGGAAGTTAGTGGCTTCATTGATTCCTAGAGCCAGCCCTGCATCTGTTTAAATATGGCCTCAATTATTTCTTTTTTTGTTTGCACTGCACTACTTTTTCCCCTCTCTCAGCTACATCCCTGCCCATTATTGTTTGCATAGGGAGAGAAAGATCTAACCAGCACTCTTTTGTAACAGGGATGCTCTTTTAATTCAAATGGCAGCAGTCTGTGTGATTGTACTGAGCATCTTTGTTTCCATCTCCAGCTGCCCTCCTCTGCAGGGTGGGCTATTGCAAATGTGTCAGATCTAGCACTAACATGATGGAGTCTCACATCAAGCTGATGAAAAGACAATAAACATCCCCCCAAACTGTCAATAAGGGTAAATATTAGCTTTATTAGTGGAGGCTTCTCTCTCTTTCATGCCAGCACATAATGTCTGCAACAACATCTTTAGTTTTGGTCTGCAGAATGCTGAGGCTATGCTGACTGGGAAACTACCCTTGTGCCTACATCCATCCAGGAGAGCAAGAGGGGAGCATTTTTCTCTGTGTTGCAGCCAAACCCACTTTCTTCCAGCACAACAAAAAGCTGCTACACAAGCTTCATGGTAGAGATGTTGAGGGTGGTGGCAGTGTGGGAAAATATGGACGTGTGGCCAGAAGGTTGGTGCCTCAGATACTCTTGGCATGGAAGTTGTAGCTGTGTTTCAACAGCAACAGAACAGCATATGAAAAGTGAGCAGCTTCTCTTTTGTCCCTAGCAGGAGACCAACATCAACTCTAATTGAGAGAATGTGATGGAGTACAGCCACAGTTTTGTCTGGGCCCTGGGGGCCTGCCAGCTGTACACAGCTGGGAGCCAAGGCAGCGCATCTACAGGAGTGAGGGAATGTGGGCATCAGCCAGAGGGAGGTGATGAACAGAAAGGAATTGGCAGGTAGAAGCAGAAAGAGTATCAAATGTTGGGAAAGTGGTTGATGTTCAGGAATACTTGTCCTGGGAAGATTGCTAGCCTGCTGAGGACATTGACTTGGAGATTGCAGTGCCTTCTGTGATCCAAAGGTTAGAATGAATATTAAGCTCAGCAAGCACAGCAGTGGGGAAGCCAAGCTAGCTTGCAGAGTAAAACCCAGGAGATGGTTTAGCTGTATCACAGGCTTGCACAGAATTGCTGAGTAAATTGCTAGGTCCTGCTGTTGAAAATGAGTTGCAAAGCTTTAAAATGTAGCCTTCTGCTTTCTTTCCATTTTCTGATACACGAAGTATATGTGGAAGGCTTGTTTGAATCCCATAGAAGCAGATCTTGGGGGTGTTTCTGTTCCTCTGAAAGCACGACAGGGAGAAATTTCCCACAGCAATTTGTGGATGGAACTGGGGAGGTGTCCCTGCTGCTCTCATGCACCCTACTGTCCAAACAGCTCCCACACGGAGGGTGCCCTGTGCTTGCATGCAGGGGGAGAATGTGGAATACCTTGGGGACTGAAAACTATTCCCTCAATCTTTATACACATAGGATCTAATCACAGAGAGCTGAGCATCCATGCAGACATTTTCACCAGTTCCACTGTACCAGTTCAGTGGCACATCTGAGATTTCCTCAACTGAAAGAGCCCTCTGAAAATTAAGAGGTGACTACCCAGCCCTTTGCTCAGTTTTAAAACTAATCTTTGGAAATTACTTAAGCATTTCTTTGTAAGATCCATTTTAAACCTAGCTAGTGCAATTTTCTTGTGGTAGCAGAGGCAAAGAGAAAAAAAGGAAGGGAAGAAGGAAGAAGTGGATCACCTCTGTGTGTATGTGTGTGTGTGCATACTATCTTTGAAAACAAGGCCTGGCTCAAGCATTTCAATGTCATGGTTTCTCTTCCCTTTAGGAACCAGAATAGAAACTTTCATGAACTGCCAACTATTGATAGTATACATAGGTGGGACAACCAGCAGCTGGATTTGTACTAGTTACTTTCTCATTGTGATTTCACACAAGCAGGGCAGAACCATGCCTGGAGTTGAGAGAGGAGATAAGCAGAAGTCAGCATATTTTAGAATTTTACTCTCTGCCAATAACTCACTCTTTTTCTGTGGACAAGTTATTCAGTTTCTCTGTGCCTGAGAGGGTGGCTTGATGACACAGAGTCTTCTTTGGTGATTCAAGCTTTAGGTATTGCTACTTCACTTCCCATTGTCACCATCACCCTCTCCTTTGCTTTCTCCTTCCTCCACAGCTCATTCCTGTTCCTCTGACACTGCATGTTACCACTATGCTCATCATTAGTCAATATTTTCCAAGCAGAATTGTCCCTCTGGTAACTGTTGAGATTATAAAGCAATACAAGAATAACAAAAACCCCTGTGCTGGGTTTGTTTGTTTTTCAGTTGGAAGCTACACCACCAGGTTTACAAAGTAATGCACCGTTTTGAGGCTCAGCCAGCTGGGAGGTGGCTGTTGCAAAAAGGAGAAGTGGGGAGGAGAAGAAGGGGAGATGAGGTAGAAGCAGCAATTGCTGAAAACTTTGCTGCCATCACATTCTTTTTACTGACACACTGTGGCCTCCATTTTAGCATTAAACATAAATGTGAGAAGGTGCTGTGAGTCATCACTAAAGGATGTTTGCAGAGGGTTTTGAGATCCTCACAGTTACCTTGCAAAGAAATGCCCATGAAGAACAGACATCTCTGTTGTTACCCTAGGAGATTTTCTGGGCAGACAGCAATAAACAGGAATCATTGCAGGTCATGGCTAATCATGAAAGAATCATATGTTTTGAGAAGAAGGAGGGAGGAGGGGTTGTTATTTGGCAGATGTGTTTCTGTTGTCTAATTGCAGGAAAGTGGAGGGAAGACTCATAGTTATGGGTTAAGCTTTTGACCCTGTTCAGGAAGCAGTTGGCTGAGCAATTTTTGTCTAGAAGGCTGCAACTGCTGAGTGCAGTAAGGCTGTGATATGCAGTAACAAGCTGAAATCTTATAATTCTCCCATTTCACCATAGTTGTTTTTTGTCATTCTCTCCCAGATCGGTTTCCCATTGATGCTGGTACAAGCATTTATCCTGTATGTCAGACAGACATTTGAGGAAAAAGTTATTTTTCATCCTGAGGTTATTCAACAGCCAGGTGGTCAAACACTGGGCTCAGTTCAAACAAGAGTGAGGTGCAGGAGCATGGGTACATGATTAAAGGTGAAGAAAACCAAGGTTTTTTTAAGCCAAGTTAAGCAGGTGTGGCACAGCTGACCATGTAGCACACTGTACATTATACTGGGTAGATGGTTCCTACCAAGAGCTCTGTGTTACAGAAACACTGAGATCGGGGTGTTGCTGTATTCAATGTTTTGTACGTGACACCAAGGTAGAGTATCTGTGTTTAAAAAGCCTCTAAAGTCTCCAAAGACAGCTCTGATATTGTGGGAAAGGCTGTCATCTGCATAGGACCATTCAGCATCCAGCAGATAATTCCTCTGCAGTGACTTTGCTGCTGGTTTTTGGGGCAATATGTTATGGGAGCTCAGTGAGGAGGGACTTGCTTTGATGACTAGAAGGGGTGAGGGGAAAATAAGGAGAAAAGAGGGAAGAGAAGTGAGAATGAGTTGTAGAGGGAGGCCGGTCTGAGAGGATCAGAAAGGAGGATGTAGGAGCAAATTGCTATTCAAGAAGAAATACCTGATTTAAAATTGCAGAAATGGATGACACTGTGAGTCCAGCTTTGAGCTTGCTGGTGTAATTCTATGTCTTTTCCTGCCAGCCTTTAATACAACAGCCCATGGACCCTGCTCTTTGCAGTACATGTTGTATCTTTTCCTTTTCTTCTCTTTTCTATGCAAGCCTGTGTGACTCTGGGGTAGAAGACTCCCCATGGCTCTCTAAAGGGACTCAGTCGGTCTTGTACAGTTACTGGTGGGTGTGAGGAATATTTATTTTAGAGGAGCTTTTGGAATTGGGGGAACAAAAGAAAAGAGGACCCATGCAACAGCCAAAGTATCTTTTTTTCTTGTGTGCTGCTGCTGTACATTGCTAACCTGTTGCCCTACATATGGCTGTGTTTCAGGAGCAGGAAAAGTCCTTCTAATACATTGATGGGATCCCATGGAATGGGATGCAATAGGCCAATGTGAAACTTGTTATTTAAATGCCAGCTCTGTCCTTGCTCTTGGAGTCAACATCCTCTTCAGACTGGACTCCCCATTTCCATAGAAATGCCAGCCCAGTTCCGCAGAAGTTTTGCATCATTTTGCGTGGTGTTTGTTTTGTCTGGCACAGCTTTAAGCACTGCAACCTGCATCTCCCTTTTCCCCCCTTTCTTGCTTGCTTGCTTTCATTTTGCTCTTTGTTTCTTCCACCGTATTGTTCATTTATTTGCACTCCCTTTGTGCCTTGTATCAAGGCTGTGAGCAATGTCTCAGTGCAAGGAATTCATTGTGCTACCACGCCATAGTGAAAAGAGCTCCCATTCAGAGCCAAGGGAGCGTTTTTTAAAGGGAAAACCATGTTATCCACAGCTTCATGTTTGTACAGCACTATGTACAAACAGCATCCCCTTTGGCATGACTTTATCTCCTACTGTTTGTGACAAGGTATGAATCAAGGAAGAGAGAAATTACAACAAAGGAGGAAGTTGGAGCCTGTTGAAAGGGAGAGTAAGCAAGCAAATGCCCAAAGTCACAGGCCATGGAAAGACCTCACAGAACACAGCTATGATTTGGGGCAAGACATCTAACAAGGGGGTGGGAGCAGAGAGAAGGGTGTACACCTCTGTGTGAGGTGTCACATTTCTGCCCCCGAGCTGCTGCAGCTTACAGACAGATGCATTCAGTTGGACTTGATGATCTTAAGGGTCTTTTCCAATCTAGATGGGTCTATGATACCTTGAGCTCACCTCAGTTTAAGCTTCCACTCAGATGTTCAGCAATGAAGGACAGCAGCTGAAAAGCAGCTGAACATCCACCCACTTCTGAATGGGGTATAACTGCCACAAAGCCCTGCAAAATCTGCCTCTGCAAGTAAGTTGGTGCCAGGGCTTCGCAGATGAGGTTTAAGGCATTGGGGCCATCAGAGGAGTAAGTTGCCAGGATAGCAGTGAGAAGATTAACTCCACTGGTTATGATAAAATAAGGGCTAAATGAAAGAAAAAGCTCACCACTGTCAGAGTGAAAAATATAAACAGGGATGCTTGGGAGAGAAAAATTAGGATGCTTTGTCAACTCCATTCCAGTATGTTATAAATATGGTACCTTCTTGATCCTGGGCTGCCAGGTGGGTAATAAAATCCCATTATTGCTCACTGTTGTAGATGAGGCTTGCATGAGTTTTGCTTAATAGAGATCCCTGGAGAAATAGGAGAGATTAGTGAAAAGGTAATGGAGACAACTGCAGCCTGTGGGCAAGAGTGGGGAAGGGAACTGAAGGAAAAGTCCTGAAATTATGCAGAGCCATAGCATAAAACTGCATAAGCAAGGACCCAGATCCCACATGGCCCTCTATAGGTGCCTCTGCTGATACCAGTGTACAGTCTCTGGCTGGGGTGGCACTCAGCAAACAGCACACGCTGCAAGACAGCAAGGGAAGGTGGTCTGAGCTGCTGCTCTGCAGTGAAAGCAGAAATTGCAGTTGCTTAACACAAGTAGAATTCCATGAAAACACAGCTTCCTACCTGTGCTTCCCCTATACAAGTGCTTGGCTGGCACTGTCACTTGGTCCTTGGCAAGACTGGGGCACGAGAGCTGCTCTTGTATAAATTTCCTTGCTGACATTCAAACCTGAACACTTATATTTGGTTTCCAGGCACTGGTGCTGAAGACATAGAATCATATAATTGTTTAGGTTGAAAAGGACTTTTAGATCATTTGGTCCAAAATTTAATGTGTATCACACTGAAAAAAGTTATGTGCAAATAGCTCTTTCTTGTACCCAATGAGCTTTCCATGCTTATTCTTCGTGGTGGATATTTCTTTACATATTTTGAGATTCTTTACATATTTTGAGATTCATCCCCTCCATTTCAGAAATCAGTGTGACTTCTAATAAGAAATTAAGTCCATGTTCCCATTAGCTGCAACATCCTTTACCTGCCATTGAGCACCCAGCAGTAAAGGTGTGAAGATTCTTGTGACCTTGGAAATGCATCCAAAAACCAGAAGCTTCAGATATATATTTGCAGACTACTGAGAGCACATATCAGGAGCTCTGTGTTATCATTATTTGTGGTATTTAGTATAGTTGGGATTTTTCCATTAGTCTTCAGAAACTATGACAGATAACTGATGGAAAAGTAAGGATAAACGGTCCCTCTAAAAGCACTTCTGTCTTGATGTGTATCAATTTTGAAATAGGTCTGGCTTTACAGACAGACAAGGATTTTTTTAAGTGATGAGAAAACACAGGCACTTAATAGGATTTTAGATTGCTACTAGGCACAGTAGGCACAGATTGCCCATCAAAACCATTCAAGAAGTCTATACAGAGCATGGGTATCTATAATCAACTCATTTTAACTCATTTTTACTCAAACAACTATGTGCCAATAGCAGCACTATCCTAATAAGAGAAAAGCTCTTCCTCTGCAGAGCTCCCTGGTTTCTAAGTCCTCCTTCACATTTGGTTTTCTGGCCTGCCAGAGCAAAGGGCCACGGTGAAAAGGTGCAGAGGTTATTTGTGCATGGGGCAAAGCTTTCAGGTGTGGGGGGAAGATTCCTATGCCAAAGGTGCCAAGTGAACACTCAGCACTGTGCCAAAGAGCGACATACTTGTGAAGGGAAGGAAAAAAGTCCAAGTTGGAGGACTGATCCCACAAGGACTTTTGGGGTAATAACCTGGAGGAGAGTAAAAAAGACATTTTATCCTGCAACATTTTTATTTTTGTGTGTGGGTTTTATACAGAACTTTGATGTTTTCCATGAAGTATAATTTTTCAAATGTGCAGTTGACATTCAGGTAGAGCACTCAAGTGGCTGAGAGAGGTTTTTGTCCTTCTCACTGCTGACCTTTTGATTTTTAGAAAGTTTGAAAATGGAAAATTCTCTTTTTCCATTCTGCTAGACAGAATGTCATTGCCAACAGTGCACACTCTTGCAAAGACAATGCAACTTTACCTTGTGTTTTCCAAAACACAAATGTTTGGTTCTTGGTTGTGAATGGCTCGTGCACACCCTGTAAGAAGTTTTGATTTTTTTACAGGGAACTGGAAGAGTCAGAGGAGCCTGCAATGAGCAGGTTTTTGCACATGGGACTTTTCATGTGATTTAATATACAGTATTCTCCTAGAGCATTCTCTCGTTTAGTTACTGCCTCCTCCTAGGGGAACGATGTGTGTGCTCTGGACAAGAGGCCTGGGCAGTAGGGTAGGCACTGACAGCCAGGCAGCAGCCAGGGTTTGTTAATAAGTAGCTCCTTGTCAACTGGCAGCTTGTCACAAGTGGGGTCCCCCAGGGATCAGTGCTAGGCCCAGGGCTGTTTAATATCTCCATAAGTGATCTGGATAGTGGGATCAAGCATATTTTGATAAGTTTGCCAGTGATACCAAACTGAATGGTAAAGTGGACACTTTGGAAAGCAGTGCCACCCTGCAGGAAGACCTGGTTAGGCTGGAAGAGCGGGCTAACAAAAACCCTTATGAAATTCAGCAAAGACAGATGTAAGGTATGAGAAAACATAATCCTGGAGTGCAGCTCAGGCTGGGATCTACCCAGCTGGGGAGCAGCTCGGTGGAAAAGGACCCGGAGGTCCTGGTGGGGAACAGCTCAATGCACCACAGCAGCACATTGTTCACTCATAGCAATAGGATGTTGGGCTGCACCAACAGGGGCACCACCAGCAGACAAAAAGAAGTCACTGTCCCACTGGATTCAGTGCTTGTCAGGCCACCCCTGGAGTACTGTGTTCAGTTTTGGTCCCTGCTATACACAAAAGATGTGGACAAGCTGGAGAGGGCCCAGAGAAGGGCCACAAAGATGATCAGTGGTGTGGAAAGCCTGTCCTATGAGAAAAGGCTGAGAGAAGTGGCTTTTCTCAGTCTTGAGAAAAGAAGGCTTAGGGTAGACCTTATCACCATGTTTATCCAGTATTTAAAGAGTGGCTGTAAAGAAGGTGGATACTTCCTTTTTCCCCTAAATCACATGGAAAAGACGAAGGGTAATAGGTCTATGTTACTTCTGGGGAGATTCCAATTAGGCACAAGACAAAAAAATTCCACAACGAAGTCAATCAGCCATTGGGATAGTCTCTTGAGGGAAGTAGTGGATTCCCCAATATTGGACACTTTTAAGATTTGTCCATTTGTGCTTGCCTGTCTTGTCTAGACTGTGTTTTTGGCAAGAAAGGTTAGACCAGATGATCCTTATGCTCCCTTCCAACCTGGTAGTTTTTAGTTCTTTGATTTTATGATTCTAACACTGGCTTAAAATGACCCCAAGGAAAGCTTACCATTTATATGGGATGTCTCTCATCCAGGCATGGAATAAGAAATAGCTTCTATATGCTCAGTGTATCCCTAGATGTGTCACAAATGCTGCTCTCACAGACAGGTGCTAACTAGGCACTGCTGCTGCTACAACTTGGCAGAGCTCCCCAGCAGTTCCCCAAAATTTTATGCCTGAGGTAACATATCCAATCTTGTTACACCAGACAAATGGTTTTCGACATTCTTCCAATTTGCTAGCCACCAAAAATTTCAGAAGAGATGTGGGTTCCTGTGGAGAGAGCAGGTTTCCTTTCTTGGTCTTTATCCATGAACTCCTTAAAAATAATTCACAGACCCCTGGAATCTCACATAGCGTGGGTTGAAAACCACAGTACTGGATCAGTAAACAGATCCCCTAGTGAAATAAAGACATTTTTTCCTGGCTGCAAGTAGTACAGAAGAAGGTGTGAAGTTAATCCAACTCCATTTGTTTGTTCTTAGACAATGTGTTCTTGTGGATAAAGCAGTGATCTGGCAGTCAGGAAACTGGGTAGCAAGCAGGACCTACAGTTATGCATCATGCTCTGTAAAGCAGAAAGTGTGGTTGATGCTTGTGGAGAGGTGAGACAAGCACTTACCCCAATATTTTAGAGCCATGGAAGCAATTTTGGATAGAAAACTGGCTTCTGAAAAGGGCAAGTAATGAAACATATTTTTTGGATGCGAGAAGTTCTGAAAAAGACCTTTCCTGACATACTGTGTTACTACAGAAAGACATTTTCCTGGGATGTTAACAGAAGCAGATTTCCTAGAGTGATGACAGTAGGAACAGCACTGGAGATCTTCTTCCATGTCCCAGTACCACCAGAACAAATTTCCTTTTTGGTGTGTAAAAAACCTGTTTCTCCTGTATTACAGGAGGCAGTAGGAGTGTAGTACTTCATTGAGAAGTTCAGTATGTCTCCAGTTAAACTGCATGAGCTGGCTGCAGTTCAGCCTAAGTGTTAAAATGCCATCAACCTTTTAACCTTGCCAACAGGCTTCAGAGGAGCATCACATTCACCTAATAAAATACAAGGACTAACTTTTTCATTCTCCTTCCAAATTGCTGTCTGAAAGCAACCTGCTGGTAGGACATCATTACCACATCTTACACCTCCTCAGTAAGCTACTGGGCCGATCAAGCTGTCTGTAAGAGTCATGAAAATTTTTGCAAGGGTTATGTGGAGAAGTAAATATCTAGAAGGAGAAGAAACTCTTATCTTCCTACTAAACATGCCTTTAGCCCTGATGGATAGAAACATAGGAACAAACTGCATATTGGCTTTCTAAGATGGGATAGGGAAATGAGGGCTGCACTCTTGCTGATTGGATATGCACCAAAATGCTGAACGGGTTCCTGAAAACCTGCCACTAATGCTTCGTATCTCACATTGCCAGAATGTTTTAAGTTGTTCTTGCTGCTTTCCTGAACAGCCAGTTTTTGCAGCTGGGTGTTTGGAAAGCAGAGAGTTTGTTTTTAGTGATCAGTTTTAACTGTGGACTAAACAAGGATTTCTCTCAGGAGAGACAGTATATGAGGATCTTAAAACCTTTCCATGATTGGAAATGAAAATTTCCAAATCTCTTCAGAAAGGAGTTCCTGAAGAAAATACTAGGAGGAGAGGAATTCCTTCTATCATCTTTCCAAGGAATCAGTCCTAATTTGGTGGCTAAAGAGAGCAATGTGCTTGAGATTTAGTCTATGTGAGGTACACAAGTAATGCATGAAGGAGCATCACTTCTTTTGTAGGGAACAGAGAGTATTTCAAGCATATCTGCATTCTGACTCTCCTGCACCAGAATGAATCTGGATTATTTCCACTGCAGATAAAGACAGAACTTCCTGTGATTTACAGCAGAATCTTCATGTTTGGGGGCAATCAGGCACAGTTCCAGACAATCATCCATGACCCACTGTACTTGTATGCAATTTTTAGTCTACATCTGACCTTGTGTCACCTCCATCTATCAGTTAAGCACTACAGATGTCACATTGAGTCCAAGGACTTGCAAGTGGAGAGTACTTGTCTAATAACCTTGTAACTCCTGCAAAGCTTCTCAGGAGTGAGATGTGATGTCCAGGTCCTCTAGTGTGTCCAGCCTCCGCCTCTTTTTTGTCACACATACTCATATGGCATTAGAGAGCTGCCTCACAGCCACTGCTCTGCTGTCATTTTGGTGTAGGTCCCTGATTTTTAGTGTAGAGTGCAAATAAAGTGACACTTGGCATTTACAAACCGTGTAGCCCATGCAGTGTTACCTGAACATGAAGCTGCTGACCTACATGCCAGCTGTATGAATTAGGTCACCCTGTCTGTGTTTTGTCTTCATAGTACAGATAAGGAAAATAAATTATCCTTGTGGAAAGTGGGCTGGAAGTCAGTACAAGGATTTTAGTTCCAGCAGACTTGTGTTGTTTTATTTACCAGTCCTAAGAGGGGATAATAAAAACGAACAGGGGGGAAGAAGTCATAAAGTGCAGGGTGCATACTGTGCCCCAGCCAGAGGATGCCATGGGTAGGAGCCAGGGCACTGCCTCTAAACAGAAGTCTGAGTTATCCTGACAGTACTGAGATCCCAGCAAGAGACAAGTCTTGTTTAACTGATCTGCAAGTAAATGCATAGGAATTGACCATTCTTGCCCCACAGCCATTACAGTACACTTGCTGAGATGGAAGCAGGAAGAGGATTCAGCCCATGGAGAACTGAGAGGAGGTATGACTTTTCCCAAGTAGGAATAAAAGCTGTGGCAGAGCATGACTTAAACCCCTTTCCCCTTTTCAGTGCTTAACCATCCCTTTTCCAAATGTCCCTGTGTGACTGTGCCTGCAAAGCTGTCATTCCGAGGAGCATTAGGACTTGCCTCTGAAGTGACTTCAGTGCGGTTTCTCTCTTCCTCACCCCCGCACACTCTCTCATTAACTTGAAAGCTCCTATTTATAAACCTGCTCAAGATTGCTTGTTCAGAAAGGAGGAGCCGAAACACTCCGCACACAGGCTAAGAGACTCAGCAGAGATGCAGGCAAGAGCTACTTCTCACTCAAAGGGTAATAACCAGATGGAACAAGTCAGCAGGAAGAGTGCCTGAAATGTCACAGAAATGAGATCAAGCAACAGCTAGAGCTGTGTGTCTGCAGGCAGAAGGGGGAGAATCACAGGATCACAGGAAACAGTAAGAAAGAAGGGCTGAGAGGAAGCAAAATATTTAAATGAGTAAACACATTGGACTAAGGGCCTGATAATCTCCCTATACCACCACAGTTCCATTATGCATTTCTGACACTCTCTCCCAGCCTCTGTGACAGTGAAGAACAGGAGGCCTATAAAGCTGGCTTGCTCTGAAAAAGTGTGCCAGGCTCCTAACTGTGGAATGACTTGTCATCTCTGTTGTTAAACAGCTCACTTGCCTCCCTGAATCTCACTGGGATGCTGTTTGTAAGCACAAAACTTGTTAAACTCAGGCTTGCCTGCAATTTCTGTAGCACCCGGTGATTTTGGGCTGGCAAGCTAGAGAACAGGTTGACGACAACTTGAACCCCTGTGAGGGGAGAAGTGAGTACCTAAATAGATGTCCTACATTGTATGGCACTATTTACAACAGCCTGACTTCCTTTATCTTTTCTCCTGCCTGTATTTTATGATAATGATCCAGACATTACCCAGCTATCTCTGCTTTTCTGGAGAAGCACAGTGCAATTATGAAAGATCAGACAAGCTCAGCTGCTATGAAGATAGGAAAAAAAAAGGCCAGTCCTTAAGTTTTGTATGAAAAATAAACAAAACTGCAGTAACCCATAAGGAGTCACATTCATGGAGAGAAACAGAATCACATTGTTCAACAAATCAGAGGAGAACAAAGAGGTTCAATGACAACCCAAGACCAAAGCCATTTCTGCTAAGGAGCCTGCATCCGTGTACTGAACACAACCTCGCCTCTTCCCCTTCCGGCTTAACGAGTGATTTCATGGAGCTCTTTGTGCCAGCATGCAAGCAATTCCCTGAGCTGCTTCTCTTTACTGGGCTTCTCACTAGAGGGCAAAGGATGTGCTGTACCGAGTGCTCTGCTCTGCTCTGCTCTTTTGCAGTCTGAATTCCTCCTGTTTCTCTCAAAAATACCAGGTTTAACTCTCATTGACATCTATGCTCTTAGGTGTTTTGTCATCTGATACATTATTATGTTACTTTAAAAACCCAAACGTTAAAGCCCACAATCTTACCAAAGTGAAGTCTCAATGTATTAAGTGACAGTTTACAGATCCGGTAAAGGACAAGCATTCCCACAAAATGACAACGAGGTGTCAAAGACAAGACACAACCACTTAAGAAAAGAGGAAACTAAGAGAATGAGAGAATCAAGAATTAGGGTAACCAAAGTAATGTGATGTGCACAGTTGAGACATTTTCAGTCTGATTATTTCAATGATGGTGTGCTGGACATACCAGAGTACTGGCGCACTCTTACAATAATCCCAAAAAATTTCTAAGAAGAAAGTTACTGAATTTGTGCTTGTTCTCTTTGCTGGAGAAAACCTGATACAATTTGTGGTATCATCTGACATATCTTACATATTTAAGAAGCTCTCTGTTGACATCAGAGAAAAAAAACATTGTCTTATCTAGAGCATGTCTCAGTCACAGATGCAGACAGAGGTGGGTTTAGAAATGAGCAGTGAAAACTGTCACAGGTCTAGAAAACCTGGTAAAGCAAAATTATTGCAGGAATTGCATTTACTGGGTTTATGAAAAAGAAATTTGAGGAGGAACTTGGGAAACTGTCTTCTAGCAGAGCTATAAAAAGGACAGGGATTAATTGTTCTCTGCTTCTGTGACAGAAGGGGTGTGCCACAAATAATGGCCAGCTTTGTTTCCATAACCAAAGATTTTGGTTAAGTATCAGCAGGAGATTTATTCTGAAAATAGGAAGAAAGAAGCAGTGAAGCAGCCTTGAAGGCTGTGAAGTCCCTGTTTATGGAGTCCCTTAAGAACAAAGCTTTGTTAGTCAGTGATGGTGGTGGCATGTTTATTTTTTGGTAAGAAAGGGGCCCCTGAGGTCCTTCCAGCCCCGTATTTCTGTGATTTATACTGTCTGCAGTTCTAGCAGAGCAAGGCTGCAAGATATAATCTCATTATATAAATAAACAGAAATCTCCATTGTGTTCCAAACAACCAAACCTGGAAAGGGAAACAGACAGTTTGGCGAAAACAAATGCCCCACAAACTTTTAAAGATTTATAGGTGTAATTTGACCCTGTAGTTCTATTTAGGAGTAACTGTGAAGTTTGAACTGGATTGAATAGGCTAAAGTGGGGGAAGGGACCCCCTACTCCTTGCCCTTAGTTTTGTGGCAGGACAAACCAGACTATCCTGTGTGTAAACAGGTGGCTTCAGGGCTGGCAGTGGGATCCAACCTGTATCTCAGTGACTACACTCAAAATGTGGAAATAACAAAACTTCTAACAGAATTTTATTGATGGAAATATGCTGAGGTAGCTAAAGTGGTTCACAATTTCAAAGCTGGAATAGGAGAGAGGTTTGTGAAATTAAGATGTCTATATTCCTTGTCCAAAATCAGAGGTGAAAGCTGAATAGCACACGGGTAAAATACATGAACTTTAAATTACATTATGAATAATCTATGGTATAAGTACTACATATAAGATTGCTGAGTATTTTAAAAAGCACCCATTGAGTTTGAGTTGAAACAATAGATTTACTCAAGTGTAAGCTCTCTTAGTTAATAAAACTACACAATTTGGCACTGCATAGATTAAAATCTAGTACATTTGCTTTGTGAAAGCTTCATTAGGTTTCTTTCTTCATCCCAAATAATTTACTGATTGTTCATTTTCTGTAAACTCAGGGGTTTTGGTTTTGCCTTTGTTTTTTGTTTTTGTTTAAAAAGGAGGTCTTCGTGTCAAACATGGAGGCTCCTAAGCAGTGATAGATCATGACTGATGACCCTACCTTAGGCACTCAAGCATACATGAAAGAATTGAAACACTGTGAGCTTAAATCTGAAAGATGATAAGAACTGTGGCCCCAGTCCAGCAAATTGTATTTGTCTTGGGAATAGTGTGATTCAGCTGGATTATCTGTGTGCTCCAATCTAAGCACTGGAAAGGTGAGCAGTTCAGTCAGAACCTGTCGGGATAAAGAGAAGCAGTGCAGATTTGATCATAGCAATGAAGTGCACTCCCTTATCTTTGGTGCAGTTCCTCTGATGTATGCAAGGGTAAGTGAAACTGGATCTGGATCTCTAAGGTCCTTTTTCCCTTTAGATTTCAGTTTTCAACATGATCTCTTTCACTTAGACTAACATCAGTTAATTAAGCTAACAGGTATATATCACTGGTTTATGACAGAAAGAAGTTGCCGAGGTTCTGCAGAAATTACTTATCTTCATGTTATATAACCTAACAAATATCTATTCTCCAAGAAGATTAAGCTTGGAGTATTTAAAAGTCCTGTCTAAAGTCCACAGTGGTGAAAAAAGCAGGCTCTGTCATGCTGCCTTTGCTAATGGCATGGAAGGATGGACTGCTTAGCCAGGCTGGTGTGAATTGATGAGTCTCAATCCAGCTACAAACAGGAGCCTTAACTCAGCCCTGCCACAAGCATCTCTGTCCCATGCTCTATGACACAGGGCAGAGAAGCACGAAACCTGATGGGAAACCCACAAAATAAACTGTCCCAGAGGTCAAATTCATCCTAGGGTCTAGATGTTTGTCACCACTTCTCTGTCTATCAGAGCTTTGTTCAGTGTGACCCAGAAATGAATAATGCAAATGCCTATTTGAATCATGTGGCTTCTGCTTGTGCTCCAGTTTCTTGGATGAACAGCATTTTACTGCAATACTGCAGCATCTACATCTTGTGTCTAGGACTGTTTTCCATCTCTTTCTTGCTTCAGAGTAGCAGGGCTTGGACCACTGAAAAGGATTATCAGAAATGCAGAACAACATCAAGTCCAGAGCTCCTGGCTTAAAGAAATGGACACTTCCTGTTTCCTGCCTCTCCCATGCAAGCTGCACTGCCTGGATCTCAAAGCTGGGTGGCTCATCTCACTGGGGGTCAGCTCTTTGCAGTTAGTTAAAAAAAGCCCAACTTGGTGCAGAGCTATAGATGGTTATATAGAGCCTTATATATATGATTACTCAGTAGTGCTTATTGTATGTTGACAGGAAATGGAAATTTAAAAAAATAGAGAAAACAGCTAACACAAGGCTGTTACAAACTGCAAAATAAGAAGGAAACCCACTGTTTTCTATGCACTTGCAATTCTCTGTTATTTGCTTTCATTGCTGTTCTCTGCTCCTTCCACAGTCTCTCAGTGTATAAAATCATAATTGCATTGCATAACTTACAGTGCTGCTGTCACTGTGGAATTTGGTGCTTGGCTGTTTGATTTATTTTTATTAGATGTGGTGATTAGAATCTAAGCAGTGATCATAGCTTTAAAACTTCTATGAATATGTACTTGTTTCCAGTGGGATTTTCTTTGTACTTCTTAATTATCTGTCTGATTCAGAATACTTATTGAAACTTGTAGAATGAATGTGTATGGAGAAGTATCAAGAGGGGAGGTTTGGATTTAAAAGCATAGTCAAGTATCTTAAGGGCAGCACATTTGTACTGTAGGGCAAGGTGCTTTATTGCTTAGGTTACTGACAACTGTAAAATACCTTCCAGAAGAAATGTATGGTCTCAAAAGTACTGGTAAGGGGTTATGATGTGTTTTTTCATTGCACTGAACCAAAGCTAGCTGTGAGAGCTATTGCTGTTGAACTTACCAGCAACTCTGGAGAAGGGGCTCAAATTCCAGTGCCTGAGTTCCCAAACACCAGGTCACTAGTGAAGGATCAGTCCACCTTTTCTTTACCTATATGTGATGAAGAGGAGTCCCAGGAAGAGGAGCAAGGAAACTGCATTCCAAGTGAATCAATTTCTGTCCAACAGATTCTTCTGCTTATGTGGGGGTGAACTGGAGTGTCCCACTGAGGGTAGTAGGCTAGGTCACATGAGAAGGGAAGCCTATCCTTCTGTATTTATTTGATTTGCTTGGTTTGAAAGGGCTATATTAAATCCACACGCCGCAGGAATGACGGTCTTAAAAGAGGTGATTTGCTCACTAGGCTAAAATTAGTGATCTTCATGTTTCACTTCAGTGGTGTCTTTCCTTGACATAGCTGGCTTTACCTGCAGTTGTAGTTATTCCAGAAAAGGAGTGCCTTTTTCTGGTCTAAGATAAGCCACTCCTGTACTAGGTTGTAGGTATTGCTTAGTGTTACCTTGCCTGGTCTCTTCATTACTGTTTGCTCTCCTTTTTATGGCCATCTTGTCTCTTCAGGTTGAGAGGTTTTCTGTCTCGAGCTACCTGCCTGTGCAGTCCTTGGAAAACCTCTTATCATGAGAAAAGTAAAAAAAATTTTTTAACATTTTCCAGCATATATTCACAGACACAAGGAGCAGGTACCTCCTTGGGAGCGATCAACTCAGACTCCACATTTCAAAACGTATTCTGGCACACATTGTTTGTTCGAGAGATGTCATACAGAAATACTTCTGAGACATCTACACCTTGTTTATAAGTTCAATGTCGTTGAACATTTTCCCTTGTCCTTTCACCAGAAGGCAAAAAACCATAAGTGCACACAAAAGGGTCAATGTTTTTGAAAGGTCAGTAATTCCAGATGAAATGCAAACCTAAGGCTTGAAAAAAAACTCCATTGAGCAATAAGGCACTTAGAGTTTGACTTTGTTACGCAAGAGAGAAACTTTCCAGCTGGCTGGCAGTGGCTCCAAAGGGTGTCTGTGTGGTTATTGATTAATTAAATCTATTGTTACTCACTTCTTTCATTAATCCAAGTGTTTTCTCTTCACTTGTGTCCCTGCATAACCCTGTTCTAAAGATTTGGAATCTGTCAGAGACAACCGTTTTGAATATCAGGTTGCTTACTTGAAATGCTAACTCTTCCTGTCTCAGAAATTTCTAGGTGTGGCATTTTAGACCTCAGAAGAATGAGAAAGCTACTTCAAGTTGAAGGTGCCTCCTGTCTCACGTTCAGGCCTGGAACTCTGTAATGTGTAATGTGTAACAGAGAGGAAGGGCACAAAAGGCTGGACCAGAGGGGAGGCTTCGCTGCTTTCTGTAGCACTGCACTCGGTTCAAGTGCTGAAACACAAACCTTAGTGGGTTGTGTGAGGGACAGATATCTCTAGAGGGTTGACATTTGCCGTTCAGGGTTCTAAATCTCTGGTGGAGTAGTGTGGAGGATGCAATTAATAATATCAGCAAGCCAGCAGCACAGTTTTGCTTCTCTATATACCCACCTTGGCCTCAGAGAAAATTTCAAAATAACCTTATACCCCATAGTCCTCTGCTCATGGTCCCAACAACCAAAGACCCTGAACAGTACGGCTGTCCTAGCAGTAGGAGGCTGTGTCTAAAAACCCAGAGAAAAGCCCAGCCCTTGCTGGGCCACACAGTCCCCAGCATCCCTGTTTTTGTACTGAGGGTACTTTGTGTGCTGGTCCCTGGCCTGGCGCCACTGCCTTGTGTCACACAGGAAGCTGAAGCTGCCAGCTGGGAGCCGCTTCTGGTCGCTATCTCCAGCCATCGGTGCTCGATGGGAGCCTGTTAACCAGGCTCCTGACCTGCCAGCCTTGCAGCTCCCAGGCATTTGCTTTCCCTCTTGAGCCCTTGAGATAGCAGAGGCTGTTCAACTGCGATGAATATGTTTAGGAAATGCCAAGTCTGAATTAACTACTGCTGGGTACTGGGAATTTTTTGCTTGACTGGAAACATTTGCCAGAAGGTAGGATGGACTGTGTTCATGCCCAAGAGCAGGGCAGACCTCTTTGATAAAGCTTCCACACAGAAGCAATTCTTTATCACAGTAGTGACAAGTCACTCCTAGTTCCTTCCTGCTCTGTACCAGCATTGTTTCCACTGAAACACAGGGGTCATTTGAAGGGTAAAGCTGCAGCCGTCACTCAAGTCAAGAGAGCACCACCTCCACCTTTCTGAAGCAGGGAAAGAGAGGAGACACTTCCAGTTCAAGACTATTTGGCTGCTTTACAGTTTTGTTTGGTGAACATAAAAGAGATTTGGAAATTTCAGAGGCCTCTTTCAGGAAATCCTTTACAAGTTCCTTTAGAAGATGAGTTTTACCTCAACAATTCAACTAATTATGATCAGTCACTTGATCCTGGAAGAACAGGGAAATTGTATCATGCGCATTTCATACAGGATTTACTTAAGCATTCTGGGTTTTAGCTCTTTGGCACCTGCAGTTAGCCCTTTTGCCTGTAATTTTGGCTGGCAATAGTACTGATGCCTTCGTACCAGAGGAATGGGCTTCCTCTTCTAAAGAGCAACAACAATAGTGTCAGTTGGCAGGCTCATTTCTTGCAAAAATATGCATAGGTCGGTCTTCCAGTCCAGTAAGATAACAAAGGAGACATCTGTGCCTGGGGATGTCCATTTTGCCCCAGTTGCAGAGGGGGAGGGAGGGAGGTACCCAAAGATGACCTTGCCGATAAGTGTACATCACCCTTGTTATAGCAGTGCTGCTAACAAACTCTGTAGTAAACCTTCATGCAACACAGTATCAGGAAGGCCACCTCCTTTCCCTAAAGCATTTTTAAATGGGACTTTTTAACCATTTCCTAGCCACAACAGTGTGTTGGCCATTGTGAGAGTCTGTCCAGAGGGCCTAAAACCTCTGAGAGGGGCTGGCACTGCAGATGCAGAGGAGCTGCTGTGGGGAGGAGCAGACCTGTTTAGCTTGTGTGCTGCTTAGCCATATAAATGTCTTGAGCACAGAGGAAATTTGAAGTCAATTTGCTGCAAACAAAATATTTCAGCATAATTACAGTAACTAAACAGGAATGCTGCTTTTAACTAAACATCTGTTACCTTTTTCTGATTGAATTAAATAGCCTCTGAGGCTCACTATTAGTCTCTCTTCCTTTCTATCTTAAATCTCTTTTCCTGCTGTTTTATCAATCAGTGATTGTGCCTGAGGATTTTGCAGTGTCTCTCTTTGATCAGATTAGAAATGTTTGTGGTTTCTTGCTCTCTGAAGCCTTGCACACACAAAACAATCTTCCATGGATACCTCAGCAGAGCTTTTTGTGCCAGCAGCTGCCCACCCTTCTCTGCTGATGCACCACTGCTACCCTAAACCCTGTGGAGGGGACTGATCCTGGAAATATTTTGATCCTGATATGAATAAGGCTGCCAGTAGAAGCAGACAATGCTTTGCCATCATGCAGTGGTATCTAACAGACAGGAACAAAGATGTAGCCTTTCCCTGAATTAGAACAATGCTTCACCTGCTTTGGGAGTTGTGTTGAAGCAGTGTAAAGTGCTACAACCAAAACAGGTGCAGGCAAAACCATTTAACTCAAAGAATTTGATTGTAACCACCTTCCCCCTAGAGAGCCACCACAAGCATTGTTGTGGGTGATGATGTCTGAAAACTGCACTACCTGATCATAGATTGTAGTAGGGATGACTCTTCCAGCCTTCTGTCTCTTCAGATCATTTTCTGTTGCTTTCTCATTATCTTATCCTCATCCACTTTCCATGTTTTTCTTGCTGCACTCTTCAAATATTCTGTATTGGTGTTTTTGGTCACCCAAGTGATACTGGAAGAAAAACTGGTTATGAAAGAGCAACAGTGATAGTCAGCTTAGCAGCACAACTCCTGTGTACTCACCTCCACTAAGTTCCCTCGAATGTAAGAGCCTGGCCTCACCTGACCTGTGGCCCCAAGCAGTCCTTGTTTTGTATTGGTTTAAAGTTGCTGCAAATAGGTCACCCTATCTAAGAAAGGCTATAAGAAAAGAATCCTAAACATTTTAATTTCTGAACTGGCAATAATCTTGGACAGTGCATGATAGAGCTTATAAATATCACTTTGAGCGCCCGTGATGTCACAAACCACAGGAGCGTCTGACTTGTGATTTATTACATCGGATCATGGCTTGTTCATAGGCTTGTAGTTTGCAGCTTATTTACAGTCAGTACACCCACTATTATTCCTAAGCTGTCCCAGTGTTATGCAGATACATAAATGCTGCCTGGAACTGAAACAGTAAACAACCAATTAAAAATTTAACCTCTTCCTTTCTGATCTCCTCCTACATGATTAACTGAGGATACTGTTACATAAATTACAGTTGTGTCAGAAAATGAAAAATTTGCGTTCTTTCATTTGCCTGTGTATCACATTTACAGTACAAAACGCTAGTAGATTTTTTTAATATTTATGCTCAAAAATAATTTCTCATTAAAACTGCATTCATTTGAAGACAAATTCTTTCATTTTCTTCACTGAAAGATTGTTGTTTTACAAGACTTCCTAGAATTAAACAGCAAAAGCTAATTTCTGGAATTTAATGGAAGAAGAATGTTAATTCTTTTTATAGTTCTCAACACTGCACACATATACACACAAATTGGTTTATCTAAACAGCAGTTTGAAAAACCAGAGTTGGGCAGTGTAATTAGAAAGGGAAAAACTTGCTATTCAGATTAATTAAGCTAAGTAACATCCAATTTTTATGTCACATCCTTTTGGCAGAGGGGGTAATCTCATTTACTTTGACCACGTTTTGGAAGAGGTCACAGTTAAGATTTAAATACATGCCAATAGAAACCCCAGGCATTAATGAATTCTGAATGTAATGATTTTAAGATTGGAAAAAGTCTTTGTTCCACTCCCTGTCTATATCACTGAGTTACAGGGATTATTTAGTTCTGAATAGCCCAGTTGCAGAAAAACACACTCACCTAAAAATCTAGAGAAAGAACTAAGCAATTTCAAACGGTCTTTCAACCAGTTCAACTACGTGCATTTTAAAAGAAAGAAAATCCCACCCTGAGAAAAATATGTGATTATATTCAGGTACCTAAAAACTGGTATATCCTGGTATCTCAGAGTGGACAAGGGAGTAACTGTATCATTCAGAAATGGCAAAATGGGAAACAATTTATGTAGATCCTCTCAACTGAGTATCAGTGGACCTGCCTGGTACATCAGTATGTGCCTTCTATCAAAGGTTACTCTAGAGGCCCTCTAAACATATTGTTGTGATTTACCCCCTTGCTTTTAAAAAAACCCCTCAGGTGAATCTAAGGCTGTAGGAGTAGAAAAGTAATTACCAGTACTAGTGCCTTGTGCAATACCTGGGTCTATGCCTCATTGTTTCATAGTCTATGATCTTAAAAATGTATTCCTCAGAACAGAAACTCCTTTTGTATTCTCACAGGACTAAATACCCTAACCCAGCTGGTCGAAGGAGATCAAACACTACGTGTCAGTATGATTTGCAAGGCAGATCACACACAAAAAGGAAACTCTTCTGTTACAAACAGGTTCTTTCTAAACATTCATTTGTATTAAAAGATTTACAGTGTTAGCAGCCCTTACTGGAATTGGAACTGAGTGCAGATAAGACGGTTCAAGGTGCATGAGAAATCAGGTTTATTGAAGCCTTCTCTGTACAGATTTTGCATTAAATACCTAATCTTGTTTTTAAGTACTCACTTGGCTAGCTGAGGTGTACCACTGGCCACGAAAGAGAAATCTAATGCACGGCATGTCAGCAGTATTTCTTCTAGTTGAGTTTACATACATCTGTAGGTGGCCTCAAAGCTGGGTTTTACTCATTGTGATCTGCTTTTAAATGAGTGTTTCCAGACTCTTGCTGGGGTAGGCAGAGAGCTTAGTGGGGGTCATGGGAGAGCCATGTGCTTGCTGTCTCTGAAGAGACACAAGGTGCCTTAAGTTGAAGAAAAATGCTTTTCTTTGTTCAAAGAAAAAATATTTGTGTACACTGCTACTAATCTTAGGTGTTTAATCATGAAAGAAGAGGCCTTCAAAATTCAGAAATCAAATGATCAAGCAAATAAATAAATAAATAGAGGGGAAAAATAATGTCCCCTGAATATGGGGGACATTGGTGAAAAGAGTTCTGTTTTCAGGATTTTTTACAGTCATGACAGTTCAAGTCCCATTTCCCTTTGATCAAAGTACCTACGCAACCCCTTGATACCAGGAATTGCAGCTCTAAGGAAAATATTGCAAAACTTTCCTGTATGAAACTATGCAGATTTTTTTGTATCATCAGGTTTCTGACACACTGCCACTGACACAGAGCATTGCTGGAGGCTGACCCAGTGCCTTCCACAAGTACCTACTGTGGATCTTCCTATGTCTTATCATATCCCTTGACATGTGGTAGCAGCCACTGCCAGAACCTGGGCAATAGCTAAATAAGCCTCTGCTAGGGCCTTTCTTATGTCTTATTTTGGTTTTGGAAGAGTTAATAAATATATAGATTTGTTTTTCCTCCTCTGTAATTAGATCCCAGAGTAAAAATGTCATAAGCCTCAACTACATCCTTAATCTCCTGAACAATAGAAACTGTGTTAAAAACCCCAAAACAACTGTCTTCCTGGGAAGGGTGGATGCTGTCAGTGATCCTCAGTTGGGTTTCTGGTGTGAGCCTTGCACGGGCTGGCTGGGGGCACTGAGGGGCTGCCTGCGACTGCGGGGGCACCTCCTGCTTAAGTGGGCTGGGCTGGGCTCCTGCCAGGCAGGGGTTTGTGGCCCAAAAACTGGCAGGGTGCTCTGCAGCAGTGAGGAGAGGTGTTGGGGAAGCAGGAGCCTGTGCTCACCACTGTAAGGAGTGTCTGCTTTCCAGCTGGGAGTGCTTTGGCAAAGGGCTGGGGTGGACAGATGCTCTGCACTTGCCCAATTTATCTTCTGGAGAGGTGCCTTCCCTCTCCAGGTCTGTCAGCTCCCCTGCACTAAAAATACTTCCCTGAAACATGCCCTCCTGTGCACTCAGTCGTGCAGAGAGCCTGACCTTCAGCTCAGCTGGCAGAAAGCAGTCTTCTGGCATTTTCTGTGTACTTCAGGAAGGGCATAATCAGCTGCCCAGAACCATTATCAAAAGAATTGGGACATAGAATTCCACACATTAACCCAGCCTCTCCTCTGTTCCTCCTCCCTCTGACTCAACAAGTGGTGTAAGTTCCAAACAGCATCCTTATCCTACAAGTGTGTTTAATTTTCTTAACATATTGAGGAATTAGGAATCTTAAACCTCAGATGTTTCTCAGAGTTATGTAAACCAAGGAGCACCCAGATGCTAATGTAAGAGCAGAGGGAAAATCCCTTTGGGAACATGTGCCTGGCCCATGGCTGCAATGGGCTGCCACGCAGTGTTATTCAAACTGTGACGTGCAACAGGCTGAGATAGCAAAAGCCCAAGGCAAGGAGAATAAGGTGAAGGTGTAAAGTGACACACTGTTCCTTTTCTTTTTCCCCAGGTGGGCCTTGGGAAAATTAGAATATGCTGCAGCTGTGCCTTCCAAATCAAGAGTGAAGTTCTCCTGTGCATGAATTCAGGCAGACACCAGAAAGAGGCCTACATAACAACAATTATCAAAAGAAAAAAGATGTAACAAAACAGGTAAATATTAACATTCAGTGTTTCCCAGTGCACTATATTTCATTTTTCACTACCCTTTTGAGACAAGGAATTGTCATCTGGAAAAGAAGAAATTTCCTCTTGTTTTGTTGCATTATGGCATATAGTAAGGGTTGAAAATGTTTAGGTATTTGAAAATTACTGTCTATTTTTAGAACTGTCATGAACACTGAGTCTGTTTCCTGGAGGTCTTTCATGGTGACCTTCAGATGTTGACTATGAAGTCTTTGAATTCTTAGAGAAAGTAGCTGGGTCTTTTTTTCCTTCCAACAGCTTATTTTGTCCTTTCAGTTGAAGAGATGTTAATGCACACACACTGTTATAAACAGCTGTTCCTGCCTCATACTAGAGCTCATCTCTACCATAATAACTCTGCTGAAAAGAAAAAAATTATCTCCCAGTGTGGATTCAGTCCTGTGTGAACTTTTGCTTTTCTTTCTTCTGGAAGGCTCTGTCCATCACCCAGAATGGGCAGCCTGCCTCTGTCTACTCTGGGATGTCCTGTGTTACAGGGATCAATGACACAACCTAGCCTTATCTTGTACTAGGAAATTATAGAGCTATCAAGAGGGCATAAAATACCTTTTCTCTCCCTCTCCTCCCACCAGCCAACTGCAATCAGCACAAGCTTTATTGTAAATGCAGTGGTAAGAGGAAAAAGGCAGCAGCAGCAGGAGGCTTTTTGCTGGTGTGGCTTATTATTACTATCTGAGAAAATAAACTCCAAATGCAGTACTGAGGTTTGCTAGTTACACCATTGCCCCTGTAGCCATATCTTGTTTAGTGGAGGCAAAAAATGAGATTGTAAACTGTGCAACCAGTGAGGCAGGATTTTATTAAATGCTGCAGCACCCCGAGGAGTGAAGGAACTAAGCTGTAGGTACCTAATAAAAGCATTTGATAATGTTTTGAGGACATCCACATGCATATGGGGCCTTTCCAAAAGGGTCTTCACAAAACTCTGTGTGTCTCTTCTCATTCTATCTCACTTCTGTTGAGATACCAAAGAATCTATGGCTGGGATATCATCAGGCTTTTCTGGCTGAAAGGTACTGACTGCACTAGTGTCTGACTCAGTTTCAGCCTAGTGGCCTCCTGAAACTCCCAATATGTGCCAGATATAAAGAGCTCTTCATCATGCAGGTATCTCCAAGGAACCGAATTGAGGCCAGTTTATCCTGGCATGTAGAATACTAATCTGAGGCTGAGTCACCATTGAATCTCACCAGACCAGGTTTTGAATTGGGTCAGAGGATCAGTTGTTTATTGTCAAAATCCTCAACCTCTCTATCCCTACTTGCCAGGAAAGCTGTTTAGCTTCCCGCCACTGTTTCAAAGCATTACTCGTTCAAAGTGGCCTGTGCTTGACTTCTCCTTAATGCATCTCCTTGGAGAGGAGGAAACACAGCATCACCCTGGGCCAGGGCTGAGTGCCCTGGGTGCATGACCTTTGCCATGCTAACCTGCCCTCATCTTGCTCAGCAGCATTAATTGCCTCTTAGGGCAACTTTGTCGCCAGCTCTGGGAGGTTGGGACAGACAGCTCATGCTTCCGCTAGTTAGGAGCCAGTAATAGCCACTTTGGGTCCTGGGATGAGAGACAGAGAGGGTGGTAATACCCCTGCTTCAGTGCCCCATTAGAGTGGTTAGTTTCAGCTGAGCCCCCTCCCTCTCCAGCCCAGGTTCTTCCTCATCTTGTTTCAGCTCTGCACCACAACCCACGTGAGGAGGGTGTGATGCTATTTATTCTTGTTTCCTCCCTCTCTGAGATCCTATCAGAAACACCAGTCTGAGTCAGAGGCAGAGGCTGTGACTGAAATGAGAGAGAAAACTCGGAAATGCACAGATTTCAGCCCAGTGTGGCTATGCCAGCTCTTTGGAAAACTGGGCCTCAAAAATGTGTGAGATACTCAGCAAAACAGCAGCTAAAGAAAGACTATGTGAATTAGAAACTGCCTAGCAAGCAGCAAGAAAAGGAGTGGCTGGCTTGTTGTAGGTAAGGAACAGGACTCAGACGAGTGTTGTAGCATGGGTGTTACATGACCTTCTACCCTCTTGCAATATCTGCTATTTTTGGACATTTGCTGAGAAGAATCCCTCCAAGATCACTCCTCTGGTTTATTGGGTGGTGATAGCTGGGTTTTCCAGCACAAACAGAACTGTGCTACAGTGAGAGGTTTCCAGCAGTGATATTTTTCCACATGCATTTGGATGAAAAGTCTTTTGAAAGCCTACTGTCTGCATTTGGCAGGTAGGGGCAGGGTACAACAAACCAAAAACATATGTCCAAATATTCCAGTCCCTAACACTTAGATCTAGCTGCTTACAACATTTTTCATTACATATTAAGCAGCACAGATCTGGAAGGATCTGGAAATACTTTCCAGATCCAGATCTCCCCAGCAAGAACCATGTCTTGAGCAGATTGCATTTTTATTGCCTTCATTGCCTTGTTGAGATGGTATCCCAGTACTTAAGGTGAACTGTGTGAGTAATGGTACTTCAGCAGAATGGAGTCATTTACTTCTGCTCAAGTGAACTGGTGCTTAATGGTCCGTACAGTTATATGACCTCTGGTTGCAATCTGATCAGATAGCACAAACTAAATGCAGTGGAGTCTTGCTGATAATGGGAGGAGAATGGAGGCTCATGATCTAGGGTATTTGCCCAAAGTAGGGACAACTGGTCAGTAGGTGGCAATCTTATATCTGAAGCAGGAAAGGCCACCACTGCTAGAAAAACTTGCTACCAGCCATGTCTTCAGTAAGATGTGTAAGTGAGAGATCTGGATGCTTTGTGTACTGGTTCTGATCACATGCATTTAATTTTTCTTTGCAGGTTAACAGCACACCTTTGCCATGTCCCAGATATTATGACTTAGTTTCTCTTCCTTCCATTCTGCTGTGCCCTCTAGTTGCAGATCTGATAGGTAACATTCACCCTCCTCCTTGGCCAGACAGCAGTATGGGTCCAGATGTGCAGCCTTGCTGTTTGCTGCTACAAAGCTGCTATGGAATGAGTGCACCTTGCAAATGTAAACCATGTATTATCATTAACCATATCTGCTGCTCAGGTGTATGAGAGAAGGGCACCTCAGTCCTTGCAGACATGGCTCACTGACTTCACTGGCCTGGTTTGTCTGTGCAAAGTCAGTCAGCTGCAGCAGTTGGATCAACACCACATTTAATACAACTTCAGCTTACGCATCATTGCTTATATGGTGCTACTTCAGAAAAGCTTTCATTTGGGCCTTTTTATAATACATAGAAAAGAGTGGTACAAACCATTTCCAAAGCATTTGACCTCATTTTCAGCCTGTTAAGTGGGAGAGAGGCCGTGAAGCATAAGGAGAGTGGTTGGGACCAGGCAGGGAGTATGCAGCAATGGCAGCATTTGTGTTATATGTTGTCCTAACAACAGCAGCTTTCTCTAAGCCAAAATTTCATGTGCTAACATCTTGAGGAATCCTTGGGTATGGCCTGTTACCTGAAAGGCACTTCATGCTCTTGTGGGGAGGGAGGAGGTGAGAAAAAAAATGCTGCTACTGCTGCTTTTAAACTGAATTTAGCATTGAGGAGAGTAACTTACTCCTGAAGCTCTGTCTTATCCACAGGGCATGGGAAACAGCAGGGCTGGAGCAAATGTCCCTGTCCTGGGTTTTCTAGGTGAACTGGGATCTTGCATCCACACGTGTGAAGTGCTACAGGAAAGGGGCAAGTATTGGTGATAGCCAGCCACTTTCTTGTGGACTTTGCTGAGCCTATATAGTGGCTAAATTTCTTACCAGCCCCCAGTACTCTGCTAACAGTGCTTACACTGCTTTCAAGAAAGCAAGGTAAGGGGCCTAAAACCAGGTGACCTGGGCATGGTTACATGACAGGTTTCTTGCAAGCAGTTATACCAGAGCCTCCCAGATCTTTGCCCTTTCTCTTAGGTTAGGGCAGCTTCAGTTGCTCATTCAGATCTCAGCCCCATAACCAAACAGCTAATTTGGGCCTATTGCAAGTGAGATATGAACCACCGAGGATTAAAAGTTATTTTTCTCATCCTGCCAACAGTCACCAACTGAAATTTGACAGCTAAGCACTGCTAGTCCATGCTTCATCTAAGCTGGCAGCCTTCTTGCTGAAGTCAAGGTCACCATGAGTAGCACAGTATGGTGAAGAGCCAATTAGAGCACACAGGAGCCACCCAGGCACCCACAGCAGGTTTGATTTCTCACCCCTTCTGCTGCCCAGTTTTCACAATGCACATCTACAGGTTCAGGTTATAAGCCCAGAAATGTTGCAACAAGTTAGGGCTTGGAGCACATTTTGTCTGCAATGTTTGCAAGGTCTGTCTCGTGAGCAGCCAGGGCTGTCCCAGGCATGCCAGCAATGCAGGTGGGAATGGCTGGAAGAAACTTCCAGGTAGCGAGCAGGGCTTTAGCTCCCATCCCATTGTAGCCCAAATGGTGTCAAGCATAAGCTCCCTGAAACCAAAACTTCCCTACCTGCTCCTTGCTTGGCCACCTTCAGCCTTTACCCAGAGAGCCTGTGGAGCTGCAGCAGTACAGATCAGTGGTGTGTGGGAAAGAAAGGGTGAGCATCAGAGTGATGCTGGCTGCTCACAGACAGCTGCAGACAGCTGCTCACACCCTGCCCACCAAAGCAGTGATCTGCATTCAGTGATCTGCATTGGGTCAGAACCTGACCCAATTCCAGCCCCTGCTGGCTTCACAGGAAAAACACCATGGGGTTTTCAGGAAGCACTTGCACAACAGCCGATACCAGGTGAGCTGCAGGCCGAGACAGATGTGTCGTCAAAGCAGTGTTGCCACATGTCTTGCAAGGATGAGTGAAGGATATTGACATTTTGTCATTCATATCTAGAGGACCATTTCCTCTTTTCAAATGCAATCAAAATGGATGGGAGAAGGGGATAAGCATGGTTGTGACTTTAAGACACTGGTTATGAGTGGGAATGTGTACCTGGCATAAAGTCAGTTCTTTCAGTTATCTTATGTTACTTTTATGCTTCTGTAGAAAACTCATCAGTAGATTAAGACTATGAAAAGGGTAGGGGCCTTTGCTTCAATAGCAGGGCTATGACCTGGTGGTGTGAAATTTTTGTGTTTTGGAAATTTTCCCTTCATATCTGACATTTGCTCTACATCTGCCCAGGAGCTCTGATCCATCTCTCATGAACAACCTCTAATCACATGTGAGCACAGGTGATTCTTTCACCAGAATGAAGAGGGAAAGCAGTGACAAGCACAGCAACTGATGGGAAAACTCCTCTCTTTAGTATGAGCCAGATATCTTCCAGCCTGAAGAGCTTGTCTATGGCTCATAATGGAATGGGAGTGCTGGGGTGGACAAGAGGGCTTGGATTGGTGCAGTTGGCCTGACCGGGTCATACATGTTCCTTGTGACCTTTGATGAAACACTGGTTGTTTCTCTCTGAAAGCCGTTTGCTTTCCACCTACCTACTGTGTCAGTCCTCAGAAAAGTTTGCCTTAGAAAAAAATGCCTGGTCATCAGCCTGGTAAGTCAGGCTTCTTGTCTCCTCTCTCTGGACCTCTTTTCCCAGCGAGAAGCACATTTGTCCCAGACCCACAGAGTCCACATCAGAAACCACTGCTTTAACTTCCCTGGATCTGGAAATAGCTAGAGAACTAGAAGAGGGAAATGGGAGCAGAAGATGATGCAGGGAGGTATCAAAAGAAATGGCAGAGAAAAATGAGATCAGTGTGATATCCCAGGCTACCGGATGGGTATGTGAAGGAAAGGAAGGAATGGGACTTTTAGAAAAGAGTTCTCACTCTAAGGGAACTAGGTGAGAGACATGGCAAATTTTACTAGAAAGGTCTCCAAGGCTGAAAGATGTCAAAAGGCTGCTAAGAGCAGAGAAAAAAAAAAATAGTATTCATCTTGGAAAATGTGAGGCATAGGGATAGCTGCAGCCCTATGGACAGGTTCACATTTTTCCTTAGATGGCCCTTGTTCGGTTATGCTCTGTACCAGTACTTACAGCACAGCCCTGCTGATGCCACAGCTTAACCCTGCAATGGTGCTACTCGGCTTTCCTTCTTGGCCAGCACCCAAGAAGGAGCTGTAGTAGCTCCACAGCTCCCATCTCCACCCCTGTCTGCCTGGAGCCTCCCAGCGTCCTGGCCAGCTCGGCGTGGGGGCTGGGAGGACAGCGGTGCTGGAGTAACTGGTTTGGGCAGCATACCAGACCGGAGCTGGTGCCAGACAGTGCTGCCCCGGCTGAAGAGCCGCTCCTCGGCACCTCCGGGGCACGGCAGCAGCAGGGACCGGCACCCCGTGCTCTTCGGCACCTCCGCGGGGCTGGGCTGGGCCACATGGGCAAGGGAGCAGCTTCCACTGAGGAAGGGCCCCATGCTGGCTCGTGGGCCGTGGGCAGCCAGCGCGGCATCCAAGAGCAGGAAGGAGCACGCAGCAGTGCCAGGCCAGCCATGGGCCAGGCCGGGGCAGCGAGGAGCGAGGCTGAGCCTCAGGTGCCTCCGCCAGGCCGAGCCAAGGGAAGGCCGAAGGTGCTCCATGTCAGCTCCAGCCAGGTCACCACCCGAGGCACCGGCACTGCCACAGGCTGGGCTGCAGGGAAACAGTGTCCTTGCAGAAAAATGGCTCTCAAGGTCCATCTCTTTTGCTGTCCCAAGTTGCCCTTGATGGTAGTGGAAAAGCCAAGGCAGGAGTCCTGTTCTGCAGCATTTTCTCCTTGAACTCCAGAAGGCAAATTGATGTTGTTGCAAATGCAGCAACACACTTTGCCACTGAGGCATTTCAGTGTGGCTGACAGGGATTCTGCCTAAATGTCACGCAGGAGGCCAGAAATATGTCATCCTAGCCTTAACAGCTCTTTCTGCTCCTCCTGCGCTAAGGACTGGCATGAAATGATGAAAATGGCATCAGGCGAGGACAGCTAGCCCATCTTCTACCAGTGAAAGTCTTAGCTGGAGATTCCCGCTCTGGAGCTGGAAGCCTCCTTGGAACAAGCAAAATATCAAATCCCAGACCTTGAGCTGAGACTCGGTCCTCAGTGTTATCAGGCTAGAAAGGATGAAGCCAAGCTGGATTATTTCCTTATTTTTTAAAATTTCTTTTGTACTGAGGCCCTGATGGGTAGACAGAATTAAGAAACTTACCCTTGTGCTTCTTTAGGAATTTTCACATGCTTCTTGTATCCTGGGAGCATGCAAACTTCCCATCCTCTTACCACAGATTGTATGTTTTTTTAACCCGTTTTCCACAATGCATTCCAGGGAGAAATGTGTCCTATAAGTGTTTTGTCTCAGATCATCCTGTCCCTCCACAAGCCAGGACTTGTGGAAAGGAAATCTATTGTGTTAACTATTCATTGCTGGCCCTCCCATCAGGGGCTGTGAGCTGTGCTGGGGATTTTGTGACGGGAATTTTCCACCAGCTCTGCCTATCCCAGCTTTTCAGCTGGGTGCACTTTCTCACAAAGATGTAGTCTCAGAAGTGCCATCTTCACTGCTTAGTCACTCAGGTAAAGAAAATAGTTCAAGCATGGTTCTCATGCTGCCTCCTTCCTACCAGGCACTTGTCTTTATCTTGCATTATAAGTGAGACTAAATCTTTTTGAAAATCTATGTGTCAGCACTGAATTATTTATAGTCATGTCAAACATTCCTGAGTATATGGGTAAAACCTGGGATAAAGTATCCGAGTGTGCCATTGATGACAAAAAAATGTTGTGCCAGTCAGAGAGGCAGCCTTGATGTGATGCAGAAAAAGATGGTTTTTGCAGGCTGGGGGGCAGGTGGGGGCAGGGAGGGAATGCTTGTTGTAGCAAAGTCAGTATGTTGTATTTCAGGATCACCATAATAATCACATATATAATAATGTAATTTTCCCAGCAGCTGACTGCAGCAGCAGATAAAAACCTAAAATCATGTTTGTGAATTTGACTGGAGGAGATTGCAGACTGTTCCCAGGCCATGTTTGTTCTCTTCTACCAAAGCCAAATATTACTTAAATAGAAAGCTAGAGACCCTATGCTGCAGCTGAAATATGACATATTAGACATGCCTGAGAAACCACAATAAAAAATTCAAGAAATTCTAAATAATTTCCCCCAAATAAAACTTGATGAGGGGAGGTAATTTATTGCGGCATAAGTTATAAATCCAGATCTTGCTTTGTAGATGTTTATTTTCTTTATATGCTATTTGTCCTTATTTAAAGAAAAACACAGGCCTTATACATCTGCATATAAAGTATGCAATAATACATCATTATCCTGCTTGTTCTTTATTCATTTTCTATTTAAAAATCTTCCAGCAATTGGACCACTCATCCTTATATTCAAAAACTGCTTGACATTAATAACTGCCCTCTCCTGTTTCCAAAATAATTAAGATCTCCACATCTTCACTTCCTTTTTTTTTTTTTTTTTTTAAATTCTGTCTGTGTTCTGACATATGTATTGACCAGCCCACTCTCACTGCCCTCACTAAAGAAACTGTGATAGATAGATCTTGTCTTCAGTTAGAGAAGGTCTCTCAACACAGGCATTTAGGAATTCTTACTGGCTGCTTTGGTGCTTGGTGCATTGTGCACACAAATGGGCTGGACCATTGTTAAAGGAGTGGTTAAATCTCAGCCAGACCTGAGAGGGTTCAAGTGAGCAAGGAATTATAGCCTTTCACCTGTTTTGGTCTTCTCAGTCTTATCATAGCAATATATGCTTGCTCAGTCACTCCCTTTCGAAAAACAGTCAGTCTGGTGAAAAAATAGATCCTTTGGTTTGCTCTATATTTAGGCAAAACCAATCTTGATTCCAGGGCTTTAGAAATGTATGCTTTTCTTTCTACCCTTCAGCTAAGGAAAAAGGGAAAACAAAAATTTGAGCAAATCCATCTATAACAGTGTAATATTTTACAAGTCTGTTTAATAGACAACTACAGCAGTGAGGGGAAACTCTGACAAGTCACTGCTGCCCTTTATGTTGTTTGTGCTCTGAAGGCTGTTCAACTTCTTCACTGGTCTTCAGAGTTTGCAGATTGGACTGTGATTTCTTGATGGGTTTAGTTCATGGGTATAAACTTATTTTCTGGTAATGTCTAGACAGGGTAGAAACTTCAAAACCGTACAGGAAATATCGACATCCTCAATGTCCTGAGGAGAGATCACTGAAGAGAAAAGTTAAATAAAAGGTGGGAAAATCAGAGTTGCTGCTGTTGGCTCCTCAGCAAAGCTGTGTGACTTCCCATGATGGAGTGAATACTTGTCCCCTGGTTTGTTTTTCCCTTTCTAAGGGGTAATGGTGGTATTGATAACATGTATATAGATTATTCTGTATTAAAAAATTCTGCTGTTTTGTTGAGGTATACTAGTTGGGAGTATACAGGAGAATACACATCCAACTCATCACAGTTCTGGCCCTAGCATAATTTAAATTATGCTTGGAAAAAATATTACAGCATAGTCTATTTAAATAGCTGAGAAAAATAACTTCTCTGTGGTATGAATGGCATCTCCATTACTGAAGTATTTTTGTCATGGCTCTAGCAATATATGCATATGCTGGAAAACTTTCATTGTAGACATACCCTGGAGGAACTGGGTGTCCAGCTGGCTGAGAAGGTCACCTACATATCTAACTCTCTCAGACACACTCAAAATCATTACCTAAAGTTTCCCTTTTGGAATAACAGCTTAGCACTTTTCACCAAGTTCCCTCCCACCCCTGTGAGGTCGTGATGAACAATGTGGTATCATCTTCTCTCAACCCTAAATCCAGCCTACCTGTTGCTCACCCTGCCTTCAGTGCTGCCTTTCACACATATCCCAGGCAGTAAAGCTGGCAGAGGAAGCCTGGGCTGGGCTGGAGAGAAAGTGGAAGGGTAGGATGAGGTCTGTCAACATGTTTTTAACTGGCAAATATAGGGACATTTCCCTTTAGTGGCAAGATCTGCACCTGTGATGCAAATTAAGTGGAATATTTGCAGTGTCATAGCAGTAGGTGTAGGTTCCACTTGTTTTAAGATACACATAAATCATAAACCTATTTTTCCCTTTCTTTTCTGCCTCTGGAGCTAATGCATTTAACCCTCAAAGAGGAGACAGCTGATTGTTAGCTTCAGATTGTCTTGATGTTAATTTTCTTTTTAAAAAAGCTCACATATGATTCTAGATTAATTATATCTTTCTGTAAATAAAATCATTGGAAGGGGTCCACCTCCCTTCCCCCATTCTGCTCAGTTTCTTCCTTGATTTCTTTCACACGTCCCTTCCCCAGTGAATACATCTGAATGTTACGTGGTGTTAATTAACGATCTTAATTGCATATTTATCTTTGCAAAGCCTGCCAGTGTGTACAGGCAATTGTGACTGATTGACAGCATGCGAAGAACAATGGAGAAGCCTTAACAAGGCTTGGCAAAGCAATACAATCAGTGGAGAGCATGCTCAGGGGAAGAGCTTCACACAAGGATTTCAGGAAAATCTGTGCTTGGTGACTTTTATTTCCTTAATCAACAGCAGGAAACAGTTCAGCCCTGCTGCAGCTGGTGATAAAGTCGCTCCCCTAAAGCCCAGTGCTAGATGAAATAACCACATGGCTTGAGGCTGAACAAGCTGTTCTGGAACATGCACTTTTGTGGTTATTTGGGGAAGCCTTAAGAAACCGTGGTTCGTCTCAGCATTGACCTGGAGCTGGGATATTTTGACTTTGGGCTCTGCAGTTGTGCCAGCACAAGGTGCTTGTGATGCTGGTGCAGAAAGACTCCCCTCCCAGCTGAGGTCCTGAGTAATTGACCCAATGCTACACAGGCCAGCCATCTGTTCTGCTGTCATCCCAAGGTAAAGCTCAAGCACACTGGGAAAGTCTGGATTTACCTCAACTCATGCAGAAAGTCTCCCCCAGGCAGAGTGAGCTTCAGTTGCAGCCACCTGCCCAGGATGTCAGGGGAAAAGGTCATCCAGTTCTGCGCACCATCCACGGAGCTTGCCTGTCTCACATGCTGTGGTCGTCTCTGGTGCCACCAATTCTGAGTACCACACCCCTTCCCTTGAATCTTCGCCTTTTCCTTACATTCCTAAGGGGCTAAAAACTGCTGCAAGCCCTGCTTTACAAATGGAGGAACAGAGATGTCACCTGTAACCTCTTCAGTTTCCTAAGCAATTATGAGAGATTTTAGGGCAGAACCAGAAACTAAACCCAGGTCTCCCAGTGGTGCTTCTTGGGGAGTTACCTCAGGGGCTTCCAGCCCATGGAGCCAAGTAGCACATGGGAAGAGGTGCAGTGGTTCAGGAAAAACTCTGAGAAATCACAGCAGTCTGGGATCTGTTACATTTGGAAACAGTAGCATAATGCAGCAGAAACTGCTTTCCCTCCATCTGTCCCGCCTGGAGTGGCATTTACGCAGGTTGATCTCTATGCCAAGGGGTCACGTTACAGCCCAGTTCTCTGCTAACCATGTTACTGCATGCTTTTGTCTCACCTGTGTACACAAGTCCAATCCATGTTACAGCTCAGAGGACAAATTCCTTGCTGAAGCAGAGTTTGACCTTCTGTTTAGCAGCAGCAATGACCACCATTGCAGCAGGAGTGCCAGGCGTGGTCAGTTTTCTGTGCAGACAGATCTGCTCGCACCAGTGAAGAAGGCCACCATGAGAGAGATGTGCACTGTAAACCTCAGGGGTAGGGGGCCAGAGGGTGTGATGATATCCTGACCTATAAAAGTCTGCACAGTTGTTATTTTTTGCCTATTTTACTTCCTCCTCCCTGTCCTGCACTTGTCTCCTGAGTTGAGAAACACAGAAGATCAGGTGTTTGGGTGCTGGCAAAGCACATGGGAGACCTGGAGTCAGTATCTTTGCCTGTTGCAATCCCTTGCATTTGAGCTGGGTGAACCACTTAGGGTTTGTCTGTAGCAGGTGAAGTAAATGCCTGGGAAGTTACACCTTCCTGTAGGCAGCAGCCAGATAAATTCGCCCAGGAGAACATGGCATGGCTGCCTCCTGTTCGATTTAGAGCTTGTCACTCAAAGAGGTTGCCCGGGCTGCAGGGATGGCCCAACTCCTGAGGAAAGCAGCTGGTGAATCCCTGTGGTTTACAACCCTCATCATTAAGGTAAATTAGCACCAACACAGGGAGCTTTAAGTGAAAAATGTGCACATTGGATCCCTATATATGTCTCTCTAGTCCAGTATCCTCTCTTCGCCGATGGTTTATAGCAGATGTTCAGAGAAAACTATGAGAAAGGCAAGCATGTAGTGGTAATTCTCTGGTGTACTTGCCAGGCTGCGGGTTCTTGAAAGCTGCCTAAAATCTTGCTGTTTAATAGCACTTAATAGATCTGTTTGCAACTTCATAAAATCATTTTTTGAAATCTATTTTAGGAATCCATAGCACTGCTGGCAGCAAGCTTCAGAATTTAATTACCCATTTGATGAAGCTTTTCCTTTTGTTAGCCTTGAATCTGCCACTTCGTAACTTTATTTTATGCTGTTTCTTCTGTATAATCCTGCCATGTTACTAAACTGCATGCAAGTCACCAGGACACTTCTCAGGCTGGTGTTTTGTCTTTAGCTGCATGCTGTGAAAATGTGGTTATGTTGTGGTTGTGTTGTGGTTATGTTGTGGATATATGTGGCATATGTGTCGAGGGGAGGTTGTTTTTCACTTAACCGAGCCCATACCAATATAACTCTCAATTTTAAATTCCATTACAATAACTTGAATAGGTCTGTCAATGATTAAACTCTTCTCTCTTCTTGGAAGTGAAAGCTTTGCCAATGTGAAGAATTGATACATCACAGAATCACAGAATATGCTGACTTGGAAGAACTCATCAGAATCATCAAGTCCAACTCCTGACCTTGCACAGGACACCCCAACTGTCACCATGTGCCTGAGAGCATTGTCCCAGTGCTTCCTGAGCTCTGACAGACTTGGTGCTATGACCATGTCCCTAGGGAGCTTGTTTCAATGCCCAACCACTCTCTGGCAGAAGAACCTTTTTGTAACAACCAACCTAAACCTCCCCTGACACAACTTCAGGCCGTTCCCTAGGGTCCTGTCACTGGCCAGCACAGAGAAGAGATCGGTGTCTGTCCCTCCTCTTCCCCTCATGATGAAGTTGTAGAAAGCAGGTGTAGTTAAAAAAGCTTGTCTTTCAGCCACAGCTTTGTACAAACTCTTTTCCAGCACCAGTGAGTTTTATCAGGGAGTTGTCTCTCTGTGGAGATAGTGTGTGTCAAGGCTATGCTTTGTACCAGCCTGTATCTCACAGGCAGAAAACAGGGCTTTGCTGCAAGAGTGGTGCAGCAAGGCAGCTCATCCTTCTTTGTCACCAGACCCATCTGTAGGCCAACCTACAAGAAGTCTTTGGTAATCCAGCCTTGGGGGCTAAACCAGCCTGACGGTGTTCAAAGCTGTCCCTCAAGTCATGTGAAAGAAAAAGTGAAAATATCTTCATGAGGTCTAAGGAGCCTCCCTGCTCAATCAAGGCATGTACAAATGGCACAAAGTTCATGAAGACCTGTGCCTACGATTTGCTTTAAAAGCCACACCCCCAAGACCATATCTGAAAGTCTGACAAAAGACTTGATTTCTCAGGAACCCTTGAGTTTCTATTAAAAGAAGTGAAAGAGATTGTGAGTTCTGCTCATTTGAAATTCAAGTCATTCACATAGGAATCCAAATATGGAGTTGGACTTTTATCTTATGATATATTGGCCTTTGTCTTGGGCTGTAGGAAAGCAAATATGAAAAGCTAACAAGTAGCATAAAATTTTCAGTTACTTTCTAAATATTACAGCAGCAAAGAACCAAGCAGAATTACTGAAGGGTCAAAGGCATAGATTAGAAACACCATTAAGAAATGGTAAGAATTACTGATAAGTTTTAGTGTCTTTGTTTTATTACTTCCCTGTTTCAGTCAGGTCTGCAAACACACTGATTCACATTCAATTGAACAACAGCTTCATTGTGAAACCTGCCATTCTTAGCTCCAGTAAAAAAAATCTTCAAAAACACCGCCCCTGCTTTCTAACATTGTACAGACAAAGAATTACAGCTCATCTGCCACAGGATATACTCTATAAGTGGCATCATCTCACTTAAGTCTCGTTTTCTCTGTCATACATGGAGTGACAAGTAGCAGTCCGGGAACCTGTGTGCTGTGTGTGCCTCTGTGCAGCAGGGCTCCTTCCCCGCTGCTCCTTCGTGCCCCTCAATGCCTCAGTCATCACCAGCAGCCTCTGGGACGGCGTCCCAAAGCCACAAAGCGGGACAAGGCAGGCCATACAGGAGGTGAGTGAGGGTGACCTTCACTTCGAGTCCCCAAAGCCCTGCCCACACTCCAGGCTGTGCCCAAGCAAATGTGTCCCACTTCACCAAAAGCAGCACTCCATGAAGCAGGTTCTGCTTCCACTGGCCATGGGCTGTAACATTCACTGCCTGTGATCAGATGTATATATTTGATTGCTCTCACAGAAATCAAAAGGATTAGCTGGCTCTGTAGAGCATTGACCTATATTTCACCATTTTGCTCGTGAAGCTGAGCTGGATAGGGGTGCGAAAAAAAGAGCTTGTGAATGGCCTAGTGCTGACACAGTTATGTCAACCAAAAAAATATAAAAAAACTTGTCTCAAGAACAAGTTTCCTTTTGAGGTGCTCTTCTCTGTGGCTTTCAGTGCTGCAGTGGTGAGCCCCACCTCATGCAGATCACGCAGAGCAGAGATGATAAGGGTGTGCAGCCCAGCCTGGCTGTGGCTCCAGCTGTGTCCTGCTGGCACCTGCTCTGTCCATACGGTAGTCTGGTGTCCTTGGTGCAGCTCCTAGGAGAGGCACGCATCTAGTGCAAAGTTTAGGCTTGAGGAGGACACATGAGAGGCTTCTGACCAGCCTCTGGTTCAGGATACTGTATCCACGTGCTCAAGGGTGCATTCAGCTCGGCTTATCTCAATTCCAGCATACGGGCACCATGCAGTGGAAGGTGCAGTGGCTTGGAGGAGAGTGGGTGGTCCTTTAGGTCTGACAGCAAGACGTGGATGCAGGATGGTCCAGGCCGTGGGAGATTTCACAGCTCTAGTGTCACATAAAGTTCACCACAGTGATCTAAATTGATGTAACCAAGCTAAAAGTGACACTTCAGTACTGATAAGCCCTTGATTTTTAAGTGGGTTATTTACAGTAGATCAGCCTGTGTGAGTCACAGCATCAGACCTGAACAGCCAATTCCACTACCTGGGTAAGGATTTGTCTGGCTCTGTCATTTTTTGCCATTTTTAAACACCTCGTGAACTCAAGGGTCAGAGAAAGAGGCTGGAAACTTATCTGGACCAGTGAAGCCTTCTCTCCTGCTCTGGGTTTTGACCTTTAGTCATTTTACTTTCAGCTAAAATTGCTGAAAGTCCTTTCCTCCTAATCTGTGCACTACAGATTATGAAAAGCTAATGAGAAAAGCTAAAACTCATTTGCTCAGAAAGAGTAATTCAAAATTTTTTCTAGTGGCAAATGAGAAAATTATGCAAACAAATGCATTTGTCTTAGGCTTAGTTGAATACACTGTTTTATTCGGCTTCCTGTAGGGGTACTGTAAGAAGGGCCTGGACATAGGTCCCTGATGGGTTGATAACTCTAACTTTGTTTCTACAGGGCTTTTCAGAGCTCTGTAGTTTTCCATATGGAGGACTGGCAGCCTGAGGAAAGATCTAGGCCCAAGGGGTCCTGGCAGTAGACAGGCAGGATGGGTGGGTGCCTATGAATGTTGCAAGAGAAGATCATGTCTGTAGACATTTACCTGACAAGTGTGCCTAGCTCTGCTGAGGACCCCTGGCTTTGGCCAGATGGGCCCAAACACAGTGTCACTATAATTTGATTCGTGAGTGTTGTCTCCAGTGCCCTGGTAAACATCTGTCAATTGTGAACAAGGCCAAGTCACTTTTCCCATCTCTTGCTTTCTGCCTGAGGAAAAGGTAAGAAGTAATGACTCTTGCCCTTAGTACCATGTTAAGACCCAGCACTGGAAAACTGCTCACATGTTCTGAGCATTACTGATAATCCCAGAATGCTGAGACAGTGCAGCACAGTGAGGGTGGTCTTACATTTGATTAATTAAATCTTGAATTAAGACTGAAATATTTAAGAGTGAATTACCTACCCTAGAGAGGCTATTCTGCATTTTTCTGTCTTGCTCATTTTTATGCTTTATTCCAATGTGTGCCTGCATCTCTCTGCACTGCCCAGCCTCATGCTGCCATTTGGGTAAGGGAATAAAAAAGGCTAAATTTGTGGCTTATATATGAAGAAACCTTGAAGCTGCCCACCAGATCCTCCTTTTGGCTCCTGTGGCATGCCTGAAGCTGGCACTACCCTGCAAAGGTTGCAGGCTTTGCTGGCACATTGAGATAAAATAAAGGACTCACCGTATGTCTTCATGAACCTAGGCATAGCAGTCACAATAAGAGAGAGGTATTTGAGGTTAGGAGAAGTTTGCATTCATTCTGGTGTAATAATTTCAGCCCCCCTGGAAAAATATTTATGCTCCCACTTTAGGCTTTTTAAACTGCTTATAGACCAAAGCTGCATCCCCAGGAAGGCAAAGACTATGATTTTGCACAGAAAGGCATGTCTGTCAGAGGAAAAAAGATTATAAAAAAGTAGTTTTCTAAAAGCAAAATTGATTTCAATGGAAAACATGTATCCAGCAAAATGCCTGGAAAATTTCACTGCAGCAAATACCTGACTTTATGTTTCAGCCAAAGATAAACTGTCAGACAGACTGAAGAAGTAATGGAATGAAATTATACTGTCTGTGTCGTGCTGGAAGGGCATAATAAATGATCTCTAGACTGCAGTCTCAAAGGACTGTGGCATTTTCATGAATTTTCTGCACAGTGTTGCTTGGAGCCAGACAAGACAACCACTGTCTTGCTCTTCCCATCTTGCCTCTCCTGTTCAGGTCTGTTGCAAAGCCTGATGTGGAAAGGGTGGAAAGAGAGTGCTAGATCTGCAGAAAACAACTCCTGTCAGTGGTAGAATGAGAGTGGAGAGAAAAGCTTCTTCCCTGAGTACTTGTGTATGTCTGGTCACCCCCACTTCTACTTCTGACATTTCTTTTAGATAATCCCATACAAGACCCTTATCTCTCTTGAATTGCTTCTTTACAAAAGAAAATGGAGAGAAAAAGTCATCTAAGTGAACTAGAGGCATGAATTTTAAATAGGTATTCAACTGCATTCAAGTGGACAACTTTAATAAGGGTGGGCTAAATCAAACATTCTTCTTAAGCTAAAATGCCCACATGTGGCTTTAATGTGATTTAAATAAGTTTTTTAAGTTTCATCACTTGCAAACTTCATTCAAATTAGGTTTCTGGAGCATCTCCATGTAGGTAAACCCACAGTTTCTCCCACTGATGAAATGGGGACTTCCCTGGCTCAGAGGGGTGCTGCTGCCAGGCCCAGTTCCCCAATACCTAGAAAGCACTTTGCTCTGCCAGAGGCTCCCAGCTGCAGCCTCTCCAGACACCTGCCAGCTGGCAAGGATGGCGCTGTCACCTGCACGGAGCCATATCTCAGGTGGCAAAACATCGGCTCTGCTCTTTCTTCTGCCACCAGCTCCCCGTGTCCCACATGCACCTACCAGAAATGGGGCCAGAACCATGGAGTGCATTTACTCTTCAGTGTGCTTGGAAGTCAAGGTGGGAGAAGGGGATTTGCAGTGCTTGATGTGGGTGACTTTCCAGTGCCATTTCATTAGGGGAACTCAACTGCAGCAGATTCCTGGAAACCTGATCCCTGAGATAAACGTGGAAGAACTGAAACAGCAGTATCTGTCCAGTGCCCCAGACTGTCAGTTCAGAGGCAGGTCAGAGCTGCCCTGACTTAAACAGGGCTGTCAGTATAAAGACAGCTGCTCTCACTCATAGGCACCCAGTGGGCCTAAGTGGAGGCAAAAGTTACACTAAACAGCCACACTGCTTTCAGAGTCATATGAGCACTACTGACATGCATCTTCTAAGAGACTGATGACATTTGAAGCTCTTTGAGTAAACTATTTGCTTTACATTTATAACAGGATATTCATCCCACTGCTTGACATGGGAATGAAGCACACTGACCAGCCTTCCCAATGACCAAATGTTTGGTATCTCAAAAACATTCTCCTGGAGAATAAAATACATGTCTTTATTGTACAGTTCTGCCTCATCAATAATGCTGGGGCAGATTCTCTTACAAAGATATCAGGTTTAAGAGAGCAGCCATCTTACTAACCACACCAGCCTATTTCCAGATGGCATTTTGAACACAATATAGACCAGGGACTTTGCTATCTAATCCATTATGCAATTAATTAGCACTTATAAATTAAGTATGAGCCTAGCAGAATGTGTCCTTCCATGTGGCGAGCCTCGTGTGGCAAGGACAGACTGTGAGTCGGTGAGTCACTGCAGGTGACACAAAGGCCACCTCAGCCAGTCATTTCACCAGAAAAATGAGAGGCAATTCCCATGTGCTAGGAGGCTGCATCTGAAGAAGTAGAAAGATTCTCTTTGTGCACTCCTGTGCTGTAGGCTGTTTTTTGTTTTCTGGTGGTGTTGACACGGGGATGCTCAAATAGCAGCGTGATAGTAAGGCAGGTACCTCCCTTGTCAGGTGAACTACCGTGTGTCCACCGAGGTTCATGGCTCCTGTAACAGCCAGTGGGAAGGCTGATCTCTGGGAGCCCCTAGGCTAATGGTGACTTACTCAGCCAGACCAGGGACAGCTTTGAACCCTCTTGCTGGGCGGTGGTGAAATGCACCAGTGACAGGCTAGTGCTGGCTCTTTCTGTGCAGTGTGGCTGTGGTGACACCTCCCTCACCCCTGCACTCCTGCTGGCCTCTAAAGCTCACCCAGGTGAATTTGCAGGGGCTGCAAATGGTCACACCTTTTGGCTGGAGGGCGAGGCGCAATGTGCCGGATACAAACTGCTTCTCCGAAGTGAGCCACAGATTAGGCGGGGGACTACGCCCAGTTTACTTAGCTACCAATGTACTCCCTGGCTGGGGAAATCCCTAGGTGGCAGACTCCTGGCTCCTGGGAGGTCACACTCGTCACTGTGTACTTGCCCTCTTCTTAGGCTTTTTTCCTAAATATTTGGTAATGACCACAGCTGGAGAAGACACACTGGATTAAATGGACCTTTGGTGTGTTCCAGGTGTTGCCAGTGCTTACAGTCACCAAAACTAGCTTGTAACAAAACTGGTTAGCTAAGATCATTTTGGTAAGGAGTGTTCATTTGTGAAGTGCTTTGAATATCAGGCAATAGTAACTAATCTTTGATTACCAATAGTGACTGCTTTTCCAAAATGAAATATGGATGGGGAGAAAAAGGAATTTCTATTCAGTTCCTGGTGCTGGTTGCCTGGGGAATTATTTTAACATGAAGAAGAACAGATTTGCATGTTGTTTTTTTAGGGATGTTTCCCATGAAAGAAAAAGTGCAACTCAAAACTAGCTGACTTGGAGGTCTTGTCACGATTACATCCTCCAAGGATTTCTGTTATTCAGCTGATAAATAGTGTTCAAATAAGGGTAAACCAAAGGTATCACCTTATGTCAATAACAGCATCACAGCAGACAACCTGTCCCGTTGTTAGGGCAGACATAGTGGAGCTGTTTGCTCATGGTGTTCACTTCCCTGTGGCCATCACTTGTGATATCTTATTTAGCCAGGACTGAGAGTTTCTGAGAAATTCCTGATCAATCTGTGGGCACCAGCGACACAAGTGCCCAGGTCCCGCCACAATGTTGCAGGATGGATTCACTTTGACACAGATCTGGTACAAATGTCTGTGTCAAACATTCTGGCTATCTGAGCACAAAGGCAAAGCAGATTTTCCAAGGTATACAAGCATCTAAAAACACACACTGAGACTCTTCCAGCTTTTTAAATCATTCACACAGGTCAGTTTCTTAACTTCTACTAATTATAATAAAAAATTATATGAGAATTATAATGAGAAAAGTGCTTTTTGAACATCTATGGATATGGTCTGCCCCCTTTTGCCTGCATTATAATGCCTCTCAGACTATGTAGTGTGTTGCAGTCCATGGGACTGACTGAAAGAGAAAAGGGAATTTCAGACTCCAAAGTGGTTACCACAGGACCAAATTCACACAAGGGAAATGAAGGCAGACAGCTTCCATCACAGCTGCATGATGACTTGGTCATAATAACTGGATATTCAGGACTGTAGAGGGATCCTCCAGTGAAAATGTGTTTGTTTTTTAGACTTCATGTGTCACTTCAAGTGAGGGTGCAGTGTTGGTCACAGTGGAACCAGACAACCCAAGTCAAACCAAAGTCCACCAAGAAGCCCACAGTGGGCAGCAGGCTCTCCAGTTTGCAGAGACATCCACCTTCAGCTGGTAAGAAGTTCTAGTGTGGACAATGCTGGAGTAATCTTTAAAATTACCACATACATCTGTGAATAGTTTCAGGGCAAAGACCTCCCATGAGGAGAAGGAGAAAGGCCTCTGGCAGGCATTGTAAATCATGTACCATCCCACTGATGTTTAGGAACAAGTCAAACCTTAACTTACCATTCCCATTGCCAACTCCTGTGTGGTGCTGCTTAGATAAGTCTTGCTCCTGATGGCTAAAAATAGAAATGTTTTTCCACTCTGATTTTGTTTGTCTTTTTAGAAATTTTGTTTTTCTTTTTCTTTTAGAGAAGGCCTCAAAATAGTTTTGGAGTTTATTTAGTTCTCCTTCTTTGACTTGGTTTCCTGCTGGATGTCCCGGGCTGGCTGGCACTGCAGACAGCAGAGCTCTAACTGGAGCAGACAAGCAGGCTGGTCCCCAAATACACCCCTCATCAGAAACTCCATACAGGGCTTATGATCAGAGCCAAGTGGAGAGTGAAGTCCTGAACAGAAAAGTGCTGGCAGCCTGTTGTGGTGGTGCACAGTGCTTCTATATCCAGTAGGAGCCAAATGGGGACAATTTTTTGGACCAGCAGGGTTAAAGCTCTATCAGTGCGTCAGACTTGCAGCTGCTGGCTGCACCAGGAGCTTATGTGGCTGCATATCAGGAAGCTGGCTACTGCTCCAGTAAGGTTCCAGGTGCCCATTATCACAAAACATGTGCTCTTCATAGCTAGTTCCTGGGTAATGCTGCTTCCCTGTGGGGTGATCACTTCCAGATGTGCAAGGAAAACAGGGTAGATTTCATGCAAGACAGTATTTTCATATTATTTTCAGTGATATCAGAGTAATTTTTTCTATATCAGCCACAAAGCAAAATTCTGGCAATATGATGTGACTTCTGCTGCCTTCCCAAGTTGCCTTTGTCTCCATCAGAACAGTGTTGGTAGCTGGCAGGTTTCACTGTAGCAATCACCAGAACTCTATACTGTCCACTAGAAGTATTTACTCCAGTTATCAAACACCAGACACACATCACGTTGTCTCTATTGCATCCCCCTTTTCTGTCTTCACCCGCCATCCAGTCCACCCCAAAAACCTTCCTTTGTTCTGCACACAGTCACCAGTTCAACATGAAGTGAATCTTTTTTTTTCTATCATTGACCATTTAGACCTTCTCCCACCAGGACTGGTCAAAAGACTGCATCAGCTGGTCATTGTGGCACGGAAAAGTGGCTGAGCTCATGTAAGTTAAACCAAATCAGGACTGAAATGGTTTATTGATTTATTAAGGACAATTAATGGACAATCCATGAACTATACATTCAGGGCCTATGTCAGCAACACAGCAGTTCAACCAGTAGCTTAGACACTTAGAAAACACTTATAAATTCCTGCTGGTTCCTAAACACACCTTTGTAACTAATCCCCAGACACGTGGGCACCAACCTTTCTCTCACTGGCACGGGGAGCACAGGTCCCTCCAGTTATATCCTACTCCCACTGGAGTTGTGGCCACTCCAATCAGCTAATGCACCTGCTGGCAGGAAGGGACACCAGCAGGTCTCACCCTCTCCCAGAGTGTGAGTCCCACATGATGCACTCCATGGGGTCAGGCCATGCGCTGGGTGCCCGCCGCTGATGGTGTCACATGGATGGGGAGCTGCTGCATCTGACCTCAACAGAGGCTGTGATGTGCCAGACTGGATTCTGACTGTCTGAGGGCTCTCCCTGCTCTGTTACTGGTTTTTATTTTTCTTCTATACAGTCTTTCCAACCAACTCATTCTTTGTCTCAAAATTGTCATGCCCTGGTTACCATTTAATCCAGCTGACGGATGCCATCCTCTTTACCGTGATCAGCTGAGGTCTGCTATTTTTCCTCTTCAGTAAAACAAGTTTTGGGCAAATGCCTCGGACACTTTTGCATTTTCCATTCATCCATGCTTTTGAAAGTCACTTACCTGTTTGTTTTATTGGCTGTTGTCTTACACTTCATTTTGCCAAGGGTGAGCTGTGGAAGCACCCCAACTAAAACTGATATTAAGGAAAAAAATAGTGTCCCCATGAATTTGGGGGGAGGTTATTTCTACATATATTTACTTTCTCAGGGCCTAGCAGTTCATGAATCCTTGACCTTAGTTACCTCAGCTTGCACAGCTATATGCAGTTAAACTATTCAAATTGTGCAGTCATTGTGCTCAGAGAACCAACTGCATTTGTCTGTAAATCTAATTGCTAGTGACCCAACACTTGTAAGAGGGACAAGGAGAGGAAGGAGGAAGACTTGACAGTCTTGTCCTGGGAGACAACATACCCTGCTTGAGCCAGTGTTATGTGTAGCAGCCCTGAATGTTTTTTTTTTCTCCTGAACCTCCCAGGAAGAAAATTAGAGGGCAATTCCAAGGCAGTGTCCTGCCGGACAAAAAACTGGCATGGGGACCAAATACTGGCATGTGCTTTGCTGGGGTCCTGAGGGCAGTTCTTGAGGGTCACTACTTTCCCCCTCAAGGCCCCCAGAGGACTATAAAATGTCTGTTTGCCACCTGGCATCTTGATGGCAGTCTGAGGGCTACCGTTCAGTTCCTCATCCTCTCTCACCTGTTGTGTGTGATGCAGGCTTGGTGCCAAGCAGTTGAGCAGCTGCCCTTTTCCAGCTGCCAGGCATGCCAGTCCAAGCAGGCCCATCCCCCTTTGTTTGCAGTGGCAGCCCATGGAATAGTAACGACTTGAGGCCATTTTACACATTTCTGTCAGCTTCTAACTTGCACTTGGTCCCACAGCCTGAGCTGCTCCCTGCCCTGGCATGCCTCTCTCCAGCTGCTCATCCCAGCATCACCCACAGCCATCTTCAGAGATGTTTCTAGATCACACATTGCCCAAAGTTTCTGTGTGCGACCATCAGCAGCACAGTCTCCTTTCCCCCATAAAATGGCACTAAAGGGCAGAAATCAAGCCAGACAAATCCTTACTTTGCTTTGCTCTGCACTGGCTGTTTCTCTTTGGCTGCTACATTAGAAATAATTGTCCACCTCCTGCCCCATAGTGAGACACCTTGCTTTGCTCTAGGTGCTTTCTTCCAGTCCCACAAGGCAGGAGATTGAAAGGAAGCAGGAAATCTCTTTGATGGCCATGCTCGAGGCAGTGAGATAAACATTCAGCAACTTCCATCCGGTAGGTTGTTCCTTCCTAGGTGTCAGTGCACAGCTTTCCCTAACCCCATCCTTCATCCTGCAGCTAATCTCCTGGACATGCATTGCTTTGCACATTTTGTTCTTGGCGGTTTCCAACATTGCCTCAGGCCCTTATCGCCTTAAAAATCAGATCATACAGTCGTGGCCTTAGAGACTGCCTGATTGATATCTGAGCAGCCAAACAAACAGTAAATTTGAATAAAATTTGGCACCTCATTGCCTATTGGTTCTGCTGATTCTGAGAGGATAATTCACAGACACCAAGTAAAGTGCAAGTCCTGAGCATGCACAGGACAGAATCTTCAGTTTTGTAAAAGGCTGGCAGGAATCGTTTGCAACCCGCACGAAGGGCATTTTGCCCATTCCACATCCTGCATGCCACAGCCTGTGCAGTCACAGGGATTTGACACTTCTGGCCACCACCAACCCAATAGGACTTGTTTGTGTATTTGTACAGAAATATACATGCTTGCAGGAAGAGGAGAGAGTTTCCCAGTGATCCCTGAACAAACACTAATGAAGCCAGGAGCTCCTGCAGCTCGGCTTCCACCAGCAGCACTGGAACTCGTAGCGATGGTGTGCGTGCGCTCAGGGGAAGATCGTGTTTCTGGGTGGCCATTTACCATGTAAATGTGATACAGTTCTTTAGATATTCTCCAGTTGTTTTCTCCAAACTCATCCTCTGTGGTCATAGGAAACAATGCTGTGGTAGAGTGTATCCCCATTCAAATCTTTCCTGATTTCAGTATCACCTTGAACCTCCCTGAATGTCCCATGCCTGTTTTGTTTTGGATGATTCTATTGCTCAGGCAGAAGGCAAGAAGGAGAGGGCTGCACTGACTTCTGCTGTTGCACGTGCCCTGAGCTAACTCACGTGCTGTTTCTTCCACAGAGCAGTTGAACTGGATCCTGGCCCATGGATAACATGAGACATAGCATGGCAGGGCAGGCTGTCTGGTGAGTGGATTTCATGCCTGGGTGACACCACCATGCACCCATACATAATTCCCAAACTGCTGTCCTTTGTAGGGTAGCATACCTGGGCTATAAATTGCACCCAGGGCATTAGAAGGAAAGTTGGTTCAGCTCCCCAGTTGCTACTGCAGACTTGCAGCCCAGCAGCTGAGAGGAACAGACTAGCTGGCAAGAGTAACAACTGCACTGTGGTCTGGGGAGCCAAAAATGGGTGCTTTCTCCTTCAGCAGTGCTTGTGTATTTATTGGCTTGATTGTAATCACAGCTGCCTTAAGTTGTAACTGATACTGCCCTCCCTGCAGTGCAGATGATGTTCCCCTGGGTATCAGGTACTGCTGTCTGTGTTTGCTTTTCTTATCAACCACCATCACCAGGACTCTTTAAAAGACCAGCTCTGACCAGACACCAAGGAGAAAAGAGATTCCAATTATCCTCTTCCCTGTGGCTCTCCAGCTCCTTCTCATCACATAAACACCACTGAGAGCTGATTTTCCTAACCCAGGATGAAAATCCGTGTGGGACACTTGGCTCCCTTTGATCATGTATAATGTATCATGGTGTGTTCATCAAACCAGACACTCCCAATTAAACACACACAGCCTTCTAGGCAAACAACCCCTGTGTATCTCTAACCCACAAGCCTTCACAGCTTTGAGAAGTCTGGTTGCATGTCTAAGGCTAAGGAAGCCATCCTCAGCTGCTGCCATGAATGGTGTTGGGAGCTTTAGGGCATCTGGCCTGTCTGGACCTAGAGTGGCTCCAGCAAAGTAAGGCTGAGGACCTAAACAAGCCTGCAGGTCCCTCAGTTACTTCAGGGGCTGGTTCAGGGTTGTAGCCTTGGAGAAGGGTGCCCCATTATGACTTGTCCCCTAATGCTAGCTTTAATGGCTTAGGAAGGGTATGTGAGGACGGTGGCCAGACCACTTCTTCTTGAGACCTGAGAAGAGCATGTTGAGTTTGGGTGGTTCTTGATTCCAGGCTAGGTCATTCTTGCAGGGAACTGCCAGAATGTGCCCCTGCTAGGTAGTACCATGGAAAGTACCATCTTTTCTTCATTGCAATTCCAGACCTTAAGGGAAAAAAAAGGAAGATGGAGCTAAAGTTCAGAGAATGTATGAGTAGCTTAGGGGCAAGAAAACACGTGGAATATGATATTGCAACCTGACAGGAAGTTCAGAGGTAAACCCGAGCATGCTTGGATGTACAGATTTCATTTACCTGTCTGGTAATGGTATCAGGGGACCAAGGCACATGGGTTACCTGTGATCACAGAGGTGTCCCCGCAGAGAACCCCCCCAACCCCACCCGGCCGGACCAAAGGTGCGCTGCCGGCGGCTGGGAGTTCCCCGAGGCGGCAATGGCGTTTGTGCAGCGCCCTGAAGGTCACCCCGCAAGGGCGGCGGCTGTCGCGCGTGAGTCGTGTCCCTCCCGCCAGGGGACGGGCAAATCCCGCTGCCGCCGGAAAGCCCCTGCCCGCCCCTCCCGGCTGGTGCTCCCAGGGCGCGGGCGGCGGAGCGCGGGGCCTGGACGGGAGCGCTGTTCGCGCTCATTATTCCGCAGCCGCCTTACACGTGAGCCCGCCGGAGTGTGGCGGGCCTGCCGGAGCGGGGCGGGCGGGGCGCCAGGAGCAGGAGAGAGACCGCGCTCAGCAGCGCCCGGCCGACCGCTCTGCTGCGGGGAGCAGGGACCGCAGGGAGCGGGCGGGGCGGGAATATCGGGAACGGCCGGGCACGTGTGCGGACCGGCGCGCGCACAGGTGTGCGGGTGCGCGCACAGACGCGTCNCCGCGGACCCGCATTGGCGGCGGCGCGGGCAGGGCGGAGCCCGCGGTGTATATGAAGGGGCGCTGCGCGGGGAGCGCGGCTGCTCCGTGCCCCGTTGCGCTCTGCGGCGCTTCTCCCGGCCCTTTTCGCGTCCCCCCCCGGCCACCTCCCCCTCTCTGAACCGCCGGGCCGGTGCCGCCGGGGCGGACGCACCCACCCGCACCTTCCGGGGCCGCTCCGCCCGGCCGGGTCCTGCCCGCTCCGCCCGCCGAGGGCTATAGATCTTTGCACGCCGCTCGCCCACCCCGCCGCTCGCCATGGCCCGCGGGAAGGCCAAGGACGGTGACGGCAACTGGAAGAAATTCATCTGGAACTCGGAGAAGAAGGAGCTGCTGGGCCGCACCGGGGGCAGCTGGTGTGAGTGCGGGGCCGGGGGGCGGCGATGCGGCGGGCGCTGCAGCACGGCCCCGGCGCTCCGCCTCCGCCGGCTGCGGCGGGGCTGCGGCCGGGGCGGGGGGTTTGTGGACGGGCGTCCCCGTGGGGCGAGGGAGGCAGGGACGGGGTCCCCCTGCCCTCTCCCCTCGGTGTCCGCTGGGGCCCCGCGGGGGCCGGCGAGCGCTGCCCCCAGTGCGGCTCCAGGTGGGTCCGGGGGTGAGGCGGGGTCGGGCCGACCTTGTCGAGGGCGCCTCGTCCTTGGGTCTCCTTCCTTTACCGGTGGCTGGCCCGGCCCGGGAGCATCGTCGTCGTGGGACCCTGACCTCCCAGCTCTCATCGGCCTTAGACCTTACAGAGGCTTTTTCTTTTTTTCTGTTTTCTCTGGATAAATGAAACTAAGAGTTTTACTCCGCTGAGAAAGAGCAAATGACTTTAAATATCTCCGCAAGAAGGAAATGGCTCTATGTGCATTCCTCATAAAGGCTTGTGCTGTATTCATAGCATTTAGCTTAAAGAGGCTTTTAATTTCTTTACGCAAATAGACAGCCTTCCAGTTGCTGCCAACCACAGCTGGTGTTGCCACCCTAGCGATGTTGAATTCAGCTCCTATTGTAACGGCCGGAGGTGCCACGTCCAGAGCCGACAGCTCTGGCAGGCGGACTAGAGCAGGCTTCTGCCGTATCTTTACGTGAGCAGAATGGGGTTGTGGGTGCGCATGGAGAGGTATTTTCTGCTCCTGAGGCACCAGGCAACTGCGCAGTGCTTCAAACGTGGAGGCTGAACCAGGTTCTTCCCCCAGAGTGCCCGTACCTATCCACCTAGGACTGATTTCCATTTGCTGAGTTGATCTGCAGGCTGATGATCAGATTCTTCTGTTATAAGCCTACCTGTTGCAAGAAGCTTTTTCCTTCAACCCTGTGATGCTCAATTTCTAGACCCACTGCGTATTTTCTGAGACCTTGGAGTGGTTTTGACCTTTAAGGTGTCTTTGGCGTTTAGAGCATCCTGGCTGGGAACCTGATTAAATAAGCTACCTCCCAGCGTTTGCCTTTTGATGTTACAAAACTCAAAGGCATTACGCTGCAGACAACAGCATTAGTGTTTGGTTTGTTACAACAGCACCTCCTATGACCGTGGTCTGGAAAAAATTTCCACACGTCCCTGACGTCACGGCCATTTGCTTTACGCTGCCTGGATACCAAAGAGTGCTTTAACTCCTGGAGCACCACGTTACCGCACCCAGCTCAGCCCTCCAGCCCTGGCTACCTATGGTGCACACGAGGAAGACAAGAGGATGGAGTGCCTTTCTGACAGTGTCCCTCAGCCTCTGTTTCTCTGGATGGCCCTCTTGCTTGTCTGTCTTTCATAGACTTAGAACAACCAGAACTGCCAGTGTTCGTTGTGAGGCTTCCCTAATGATGTAGGGGTTTTTTATGATGGAGCTGGGGAGTGAGGAGGAATATTTCCACCCACTACTTACTCCCTTCTCTGGTAGCTCATCACTTCAAGTCCTTCAAATAATGGACATCTGTTTTGTTTGCGATTAGGTGAGGACAGTCTGAGATCAAGCAGGCTCGCTCCCAAGTTGTCTTTGGCTTCTGCCTGTCCCTGCAGCCTGATGAGCAATACAGTTGCTTGGCATGGGCTGGCCTACCCTTGTAGGTGGCCTGGTGGTGCGTGGTACAGCATGTTAGGCTGCAGTTAATGAGTTCAGATAGTCCTTGTAAGCTGGTAATGGATACCCAGAGCTGGGCTGCATCTCTAGGCTCTTCTCCATTCTTCCCACTCCCCCCACAAGATGATTCTAGACATTCCCTTTAGCCTGAAACTGCATTCAGTCTTCCATTGTTATGTAATTCAGTCTTTAATTGGCGTGAGCAGTGCCAGATTGTCTTTGTAGGCACACAAGGCTGGTAAATGTGCAGTATTTTGACACCTTAAGAGTACTTTCCTACATTTGAGATAGAGTACTGAAGTTAATTGGGCCTGCACTCTTTTCCCGTTGTCTTTGGAGGTGATGGCCTGAATTACTAGAAGAGATCAGGCTTTACAATGGCTTGTAAACGGAATGAAACACTTACTGCTCCTGGAAATAGCTTTGAGCCCCAGAGCTGTGTGGAATGAGTATCCTTGAAGCACACCCATGCTTGCTGTGAGGCACTTGGATCACTGGCAGTGTCAAGTGGGAGGGCCTGTGGTGGTAGTGCTGGGTCATCTAAGGGATCCTTGAAGGTGTGGGGGAACGTGCTTTGGTCTTTATATTTTATAAACCCAATCCCTGATTCATGGATTTATAAGTTTTCAGGAGTTCATGTTTCCCCACCATCAAACAACTGGAATGCCTTACATTTCCTGTCTGCATCAGGGCATAATCTCTCTGTTAAATCTTTGCAAAATCTGAATTTAATCTGCTGGGCTTCTCCTTGCAAGTGGCAAAGGTTGAAAGTACTGTCCTGAAACATGACTGCCATGAGGGCTTAATTTGATTCCTGTTTGTTTGTTTTCTCTTGCAGTTAAGATCCTCCTCTTCTATGTCATCTTCTACGGTTGCCTGGCAGGTATATTCATTGGGACCATCCAAGTGATGTTGCTCACTGTCAGCGAATTTGAGCCCAAATACCAGGATCGAGTGGCACCTCCAGGTAACTGAACAGGAGGCCCATGTTTGACTTTGTGCAAGCTGTTCTGGGAAGGCGGGGTTGTTACTCACCTCAAGAAGGAGGATGAAATAAGCATGTTGTTGCTGCAACACATATTTGTAGGGGGTGGGTATGTTCTCAACCTTCTGTGTTAACAGTACTGGGGCTTGAAGACAATCCTGCTAGAATTAAAGGTTGCATCACATGAAAGATGTCTCCTCTCTGAGAGGAACTTGAAGCTGGCTTGGTTTTCCCTTTGCCTAAGCTGAAGTGATGGGGTGAGGCTAAAAGGCTTCACTTTGGGGAACAGGCTTTATGAGGAAGCTGGGTTCAGTTTTTCTTTCTTCAGAACCACTCTGTTCACATGGGTAAGTGGAGGGCTAAAGATAAAATGTTGGCTCTATCTGTGTAAGTGGCGTGCACAAGGAGAAGGGCGGACAGTGCCAGTTCTGCGAGTGCTCACGGAATTGCTTTATGCTTTGGCACACAGAGACGCTGTGGCACTCACTGGTGGGAATTGCAACTGACTGGTGTAGGAGGGGAAGGGAGGGTGGGTCTGGTAGCTGCTGCTGTGTGACCTGTCTTCACAGACAGTAGAAATCCCTGCTCAGAACGATGCCTGAGCAGTGCCTGTGTCCGGCCGGCCTCGGGCAGGGCAGAAGGAGCGAGCGGCCGTTGCTGCAGGTTCGCGCTGCGCTATCCGACTTCCACCGCAGCCGGCGGCTGGAGCTGCGCAACTGCTGCTTTCCCACATCGCCAATGACCTTGAGGCTGCCTGGCACTGGGCATCCTAACGATCCGTCTCCAGTTGCTCTGTGAAACAGTTCAGAAGCTTTTAATAACAGTGGTATTTAAGTGACAATTGTGAGGCTGATGGCTTGTAGCTACACAAGTTGGCCCTGGTGCTGCACTGTGTCTTGCAGTCCCACTGTCTGTAATGAATCCCTGCCCTAAACACAGGGAATGCCACTGTCACCAAATGGTGTTACAGCTCAGCTAAGTCATCTTTTCCAGATAACTGCTTTTTTACCAGCACGCTTTAAACACAGAACAGAGGCTGGAACTGCTGTGTTAGTGTGTTACACTTCTTCATGTACCACCACTGTGGCTGGGGCAAATGTTGTCTTAAGCACTGAAAGCAGCTCTTTTAATCTCTGCAGTGGACCCTGACATTTGCAGGAAAGACTGTCACTGATACTGCCCAGAGCCATTGGCTGCATCTGAAAAGCCAACATGGCTAATGCTAGGGTAGTTGTTACTCAATAATGTGTTTTTCCCCTTCGTGAAATAATTAGCAAAGGCGCCCATGGATCTGAGGTCTCATGCAGACAGCCCTGCTGTTCAGCCAGATGTCACATAATTACCTGTTCTAGGTAAGCTGTTTGCTTTTTGTGAAACAGCCGTTTACAATTCCAATTTCAAAGCAACTCTGGTAAAATTTCTGTGAAAGATTTCAGCCCGCAGAGGATTTTTATTAATATATTAATTGCACACTGCACCAGTTTTTCTGGTTTTTTTTTTTTAAACAAAGGAAAGGAATTTAATTTCAAGACACTCTGGTAGTGTGTACTGCAGAAATCAAAATGGAGGAACAATAAAGAGGTTGTCAGGAATCTTTTGTAATGAGCTTTGAAGATGGGTACTGAAATCAAGGGGAACAAAATCCACTTCCTCAAATGTGTGACAGTGGGGAGCCAGTAAACAAGGGTTTTGAACCAAGCTGCAATGGCATATGCATAAAACTTAAGACGTAATTAGTAAATAGAACAGGATCCTTTGCAGAGCATCACTTGACAGCTCTTCCTACAGATGTGGACAAGCTGGTGTAGGGCATGGCAGAGGCTGGCACTTAGTATCCAGTACATTCCTCATCTTGTAACACAGCAGCTGTGAAGCTGCGAGTCCAAAACAACCCTTTAATGCAGGCTTTCAGGGGGACGGACAGGTAGGGAGTTGCTGCACTGCTGTTTGGGGGTTCAGCAATCCTTATATTCCCTGCCTGTGCAGGATTCTCCCCAGTGCTGCAAGCACAGCTGCTGTTCTGTCAAGGAACACACATGTGGTGAGCCTCAAACTTGAACTTTGTGATCTGAGACACCCGCAGATGATGAACTATATAAAATAGGGTTTTGTGCAATTTTAATTCCTGGTTCTTGTGGGAAAATTTGTGAGCCAAGTAAGTATACTGGCAGCTTGATAAAGCTCTGGGTTTTCTAGGGAGCCAGAAAAGCTGGTTTTATTCTTATTCCAGTGCTCTGTCCTTCTTGGGTAAGTCACTGTTTTGTCAGCCCACAATGTTCTGAGAAAGGGAAAATGAGACCTGCCTTCAGGACTTGCAAGAGAAAATGCTGTAGGGGCTGCTATAATATCATTCTTATTCTGAAATACAACAGATTTCATAACAGCAACAGAACCTACAGGGTGTTGTATTGAGTTATTGACATGGGTATAGCATGGAAAGCCATAAAGTGCTATTTTTGTAGCCAAGTGTCATTAATATGGTAATTGGTTTTTGCATTGAACACAACAGGAATGTTACACAGGGCTTCAGGGCAAGCTGAGTATTGTACCTTTCCGTTACACTATTTTTTTCTTTCTTTTGTCTTGTGGTGGGGGAAGGGACAGTGCAGTTCACCTGCCCATCCAGCCCTGCCATGGTGCCAGCCCCAGCTCCCAGTTCCATGTGTGCTGCAGGCTCAGACTCTGCTTTGAACACAGAGGACTTACCCTGCTAAGAGTGAAGGATGAGGACATTGCCTCTTAAGAAGCGTCCCTAAAAAATAATGCTTCGTTCTCCCCCTCCCCACCCAAATACCAATTGGGCTGGTTATCCTGCCATCTTGTGGTGTGCATCCCGTGGAACAGCATTCCCTCACGGGCTGTCCGAGGGGACAGAGCTCACTGCAGCCTGAGGCAAAGCTTTGTAACTGGTGGCTGGAAGGAAGAATCCCTGCTCCAGCCAGGGGATTTCAGGTGTCCCTGCTTCAAGCAGTGCTGGGCAGTGAGTGCATCATGGGAAAGCTTTGCTGTGTGTTCCCCACTTGGCTTTTTTAGCTTGGACAGCAGCAGCAAGGTGACAGGGAGTCTTCAAAGGAGCATGTGCTGCACACTTCTTTGCTTCTCTCATCTCAGCAGCGCCTGTGCTTGGGAAAATCTCAGGCTCCAGGATGTTACAGCCAAGCAGGTTTTGCTGCGTTTGTAGACTACTCACACCTGCTTTTTGCACTTTGGGGATGAGGTTGACTGGAAGCTTGGAAAGGACATTGTTTGATATGGCGGCTTTTAAAATCTATCCTCACACAGTGAGCTGGGGGTGTAGTGATCACTCAATTTGTCATCTGTATCATCTCAGGAGTGTTCATACTCCTTAGGAACAAAGATTACATGGTACTTGGAGATGAGCATGGTGTGATGGAGCAAGAGTGGTTACTACAGCCTTATACAACCATTTCTAATAACAAGCCTGACTTCCCACTTCTAGTTTCTTCCTCTTTACCCTCAGGACACTTCTCCTGAAGTCTTGCTATTGCAGCTTAGAATGATAAAATCTATGTGGAAAATTGTTTTTTAAATGAACTTGAATAAACAGGATTTTAATCCGCAGCGGCATTTTGGAAGTGGAACTGTAGCTGGAAAAAAACCCAAATGACTTTACATACTTTTTTTGGTGTTTGATGTCCTTGTATAGTCACAGCCAACAGAAGGTGGTGTCCATTACCAACTCCAGGCATTGCTCATCATTTATATGGACAATGTCAGCCAAGTGAAGATGAGAATCTTATTTCCTAACAGGGCACTCTGAAGTGCCAGTTGCAGCAATTTTCTAATTTGTCAGTATCTCAGCAATGAGTGACTTGATTCTTTCCTGTGGAAAGAACAGCATTGCCATGTGACACCATGGTGCATCTCTGTCGTAATAGCTGGAGATGCAGAGCTGTGCCATACAGATTATAGTCTGAGGATGGGGAGGGGGTTGTTAGACTCCTGGCTATGAAAGCACCTGTTGGTTTGTTTCTTTTCCCCCATAGGACTTGCTCATGAATGGCTTCTTCATGTGCATGCAGCCCCTAAACGCTTAATTTATGCCACCCACACAATTCCTTGGGTGTCTGGCAATACAAGCCAGGTAGTACTGCAAGGACTCAGCTTTTAAATGTTTTTTCTTGTCCCTGCTTGCTTAAGTTCTGAAGTGGAGGTGAGAGAATGTTCCAGAAAGGTTAGTGTTCTGCAGAGGTTACCTTCTGCCATCGTAAAACACGCTTGGTTTTCCACACAAGTGTACAAATGGTACAAACCATTAAGGTTTCAGTGATAGTGTTGCTCTGCTAACAGCACTGCAGCTTTTAGTTTGGCTATGGGATGTACAGAAAGAAATGATACATTAGGGTTTAGGGCTTTGCATCCAGTCAGTTGCAGGCATGTGAGAATGGAGGTTGTAGTAGAAAATGCATTTTTAAAATTAGGATAAGGTTATTTTTCATGACAAGTCTTTTATATTCATAAAAAAAAATTTTTCTTGCTTTGTAAGTGGGAAGATTGACTTCCACTTTGCTCCTATTCTAAACAATGCAACCACCTGTGTGCCAAAGCCTGGTCTAGTCTGGTTTATCCAGCCACCTGGAAATGCCCCCAGTTAGGCAGAAAACAGCCCACCTTTGGCCACAGGCTTCCTGGCAGGAACAGAGGTTCCTTTGTGCTGGCCACTAGAACAGCTGCTTGGAGGTACTGCCTGGGCTTCATGGCAGTTCTGTGGAGATGTGCAAGACAGAGATGCTTTGGGATGGGAGGCTGTTCTCCAGCCAAGTCACTTGTCTGATGGGCAGAGGGTTGGTTTTGTACTGTACCTATCAGTGACCAGGCTCTCTTAAAGAGAGAACAGGGATCTTCTGCTGGGTGGCTTTTACAAACCACACGGTTTATTGCTGACCTTCACATCACCTTTGCCAGGCCTGTGTGGGTGCCCTATGTGTTATTTTGGCCAAGATAAGAAACAGAGATGGGGAGGTCCTGAGCAAAACTGACAGCTTCACTTGCCTGACTGGAACTTAACAAGCCTGGCCATGTTTTCTTGATTTTTTTTTTCTCTTTTTGTATTTATACACTTGAATGACACACCTGTAACTTGAACTGTGGAAAAGGCAGACGTAGGAGACGACTCAAGGCCTGGCCTGCCTCTGCTGAATTCCAGACAGCCACTTCAGGTGACTGAGTCTGTTCTTCCCAGCTGAGTGGTAACATGAGAAGGGCTTGGCAGGATGGGATTGAAGTCTCTTACTAAAATGGAAACTGGTGTATTCTATATATAACTGTTTGTGAAGCAAGAAAATGAGTAACTGCTCAAAAAGGAGTTGAAAGCCACTGACTTCAGAGGGTAGGATGTCATTCTGCTAGAGGAATAATGAATTGCTTCTAAACTTGTAAACTCAACCCGGCCCATTTGTACCAGAGGGATTTGTGAGCAGTTAAAGCTGCTTTAGGAATAAAACTTGAAACACCCAAACTTCTTGCAGGACTTCTCGCAGTCTTTGGTGACCAGAAGCTGTGTTTAGGGGAACAAAGCTAATCTTTGTCCTAGGTTACAAATTCCAAGTTAGTGGGTAGGGGCAGGGGGGTGGGGGGAGTGGTGAGTTGGTTTGAGGAGGGACTGAGCAGGAGCACTCGAGTGGCTTTGGAAAAATTGCCAGAGTCACAAGCTCTTGTGGGCTGGGGCCAGCCGGCTAAGCTGCCTGAGTTTTGCACCAGAGGAGCTTCTTGGCAACAGGCCTGTTCTGAAAGCTGTCAGAGCAAATGCTGCTCCCTTGCTCCTTTTCTTGATCTTGCTAAAATAAAGATAACAAACTGAACTGAAGTCAGGACCTCAATAATTAGTCACTGCCACAGAAGCAGCGTGAACTTGGTTCCATTACTTAAATTGAAGTGTTAGACATGAATCAGTACTTTAAATTAAAATGTGACCTAAACATTGCATAGGAGCAACTATTTCCAAGTTCCACAATGAAGAGCAAAGGAGTTGTTGCTTTTCATTATTGGTAGGCATTTCTTGTTTATAGTTTCTTCTCTTCTCTGTGCATCATTATTATAGTCTAAATCTGAGCTGGTTAGCACAGCCCAGAATTTGGAGTCTTTTAAATCACTCTTCTGTGTGGTGGCATTTCCTACTCACTTCCTTGGTGATGAGCTGCTGATAAGAGAGCTGAGAAGATGAGTTTTACAGTCAGAGATACCCAATTAGAGAGTGAAAAGAGAGGAGGCAGTGCTCAGGCAGCTGAATTTACAAAGAGAGAAAATGTCTCCTGCCCCGCATCCCACAGGGGAGACACACAAAGGCCACATGGATTCCAGCTGGAAGAGTGTGACCGAACTTGGGAAACCTCTCTTTTTATTGCAGGAGTTCAGGAGTGGACAGCTATGGTGTATCCTAAACACATTGTTTGGAGACACTGAATGCCTGTTAGGAATACTTACGTTCTGTGTGGTTGGTTTCTCACACAGCTTGCCTTCTGTCCTTGAGGAGGAGGCAGAAGTGCATGGTAGACCTGTGGTTGGCTGTTTTTCTTGACAGAAGCCTTGATTTGTAGCCTCACTTCTCCATTTTGTGATTTTTGTCTTTTTACCTGATGCAAACACGGTGAAAAATACTTTAAGACTATTGTTGGAAAGAGGAGAACCTCTCCTCCAGTGAGCTTAAGCTGTTTTGTCAAAGTTCTTAAGTCTGAAAAATAGAGATTATTATTAGGAGTTATGTTCTTGGTATTGCCTGGAGGATGTGCAGCTCTGAGGTGTACTTAATGTTTTCTTCCTGATTTTGCTTTTCTTAGGACTCACTCAAATCCCCCAGGTTCAAAAGACAGAAATTTCCTTTACTGCCTCTGAACCCAGAAGTTATGAACCCTATGTGAGGAACCTTGATAATTTCTTAAGGGACTACAGTGCTGAGCAACAAACTGAAAACATCGTGTTTCAGGACTGTGGAGGTAAGTCTTGATTGTTTCCTGCAGCTGAGGACTCTGAAGCCTCTGTCAGGTCCACCAGAAGCTGAGGTTGAGCAGTGGTGGTCTTGGTCTTCAGCTGTTCCAGCAGAACATTGCTTAACTGGCTGCTCATTAATTTCCTTTGGGCAGACCACACTGAGCCATACTTAGCAGCTTATTGTAGGGTTGGGAACCCCCACATTTCACTGGGGAGAATGTTGCAGCTGACTCTGAAGCTCGTGGCACTGACCTTATTCTCTCTGAAAGCCACAGGGGTTTTACTGATGACTTTGCTGAAGCCAGTGTTGGTCCTTTTCATCCCATGTAGTCAAACATCTGGGAGGTGTTAACCTTTAAAAAGTTATTTGTAATCATGTGAATAAGAGTCTCACCTCATATGTCTGTTTCAAATCTGAGGGGAACCCACTTGTAAAAGCTGTCCAGAAAAAATTAGTCTGAGCCAGGTGACTCTGGAAGAAACCTCAATTACAAAACAAAATTCCATAAAACTTGCTGCTCTGGGAGCAGCTCCACATAGGGGGTGGCTGGGTGTAGGTCTGTAGCGTGCCTTAACTGCCATGGTGACAGGGAAATCCCAACTGCCCAGGGAAGTGTGAGTGACAGACAAAAGATCCCACTGCATATGGTTGTCTTTTCCTTCCCCTGCTGTGACAGACACACCCACTGAATACAAAGAGAGAGGACCATATAATGATGCCCAGGGCCAGAAGAAGGTCTGCAAATTCAAACGTGAATGGCTGGAAAACTGTTCTGGAATACATGATCCCACCTATGGCTACAAGGATGGCAAACCTTGCATCCTTGTCAAGCTCAACAGAATTATTGGCTTCAAACCTCAGGCAAGTATCTTTGTTCCCTTTCTAGCAGAAGCTACTGATCAGGAGGAGAGGTTGGCTGCAGATTTGCTGTGCCTGCTTTTTGGTCTCAGGAAAGAGATCAGTATTAAACCCTTTCTACAGAGGATAAATTGTGAGACAATTTGAGTAATTTGCTTTAAAAATGCTTCTAATTGGAAAGCAGTGCAAGTTGTGCACTGCAAGTTGGTAACAAGAACCTCACAGTGGAACCTCCTGGTTGTTTATCTAGTAACTTCTGAGCCTGTTATTGGAATCACTATAAAGGGGTGTTTTCTTCAAATGATAAATTCCATTTTAAATTCCTGCATGCTTCCATGGGACCATCCCAGACCAACCCTGTCTGTAGTAACATCTGTACATTTTTGTCATGCCCAGGTCCACTCCATTCTTTTTCTCAGGCAGTGTGGCCTTGTCTGCCTTGACATAACTGCTTAATTAAATTATGAAATGCTAATATTAAATACCAGAGTGAAACACAGGCTCTAAAGCATAAACTAGTTTGAAAGTCAGGCACAGCTGCAAGAAAGGTGAGGAGGTCTTCAGTTAATTTAATGTGGTTTCCCAGAGGCTGTAGGGATATCTCTGCCAACTGGTTGTTCTGTCCTTCACCCAAAGGGAATTTTGCAGTAATGTAGAAGGGTGTTAATCTGGACATTCATGGCTTTTCCTTCTGTTTTTTCCCCCAGCTCCTTAAAATGCTAAAAATTTCTTTAAGAATTCAGTGGCAAAACACGTGCTGTTAAATAAGGTGGTGTACAAAACCTGCCACGCCATCTTTTGGATGGATAAATGGCGTTCTAGGCCACCTTCACTCCCATCTGTCAGGGCATTTGAGGGTGGGAATTGGTGCTGTCTAACAAGTCCTGAGGAATGTTTTCCTTCAAAGGGAGCTTGTCCTGTGCTAAAAGAAATGAGCAGACTTTTGGTTTATCTGATGTGTGATGGTAACATTTTAGCAGAATGTGCAGTGGTGGCTGTGGGGTGTTACGAGATGTGCATGTTTGATGACTGGGGAAGAGAAGGGTTTGGTGTGTTCCTCTCTTTTTTGGCCATGGAGCTCTGGTGACCTCCAGACTGCATTAGACAGCAGGGTCTAGTCAGGGAATGACTTTGCAGGTTTCATTTAGAAGCAGCCTATCCAAGGCAGTATTTATTTTTGTGGTTCCACACTCCAGCAGAGACCCCGTATTCTTACATTGGGAAAAAGTGTTTGTAAAGCAGATCTGAAACGGCAATGTTTTCAAGAAATACTGCTGCACTTTAAAAGACCAAAGACCAGCTGGGTTAATGGTTGGACTATGAGAGTTGGCACTCACACCTTTCTCTGATAGATCCAGAGCTTTTGCCCTTCCTTGGTGGTGGTGTTGAAGTTCATCAGTGTCAGGGTGAGACTGCCACACTTTGTTCTTTCCTGTGCACTTCCAATCCTGACTGCACACACCTGGCAGGCAGGTGACAAATCCTGCACCAATGCAATCCTGCCACTGTCTGAGCTTGCATAAACAAACCCCACTAGCTATAGACACTCTGCCATGAAACTCTTTCCCCAGGGACACCATGGAACTAAACCCAGCCTGACCTGCTTATATCCACAGCAGGTGAAGCTGTAAGAACAGCCAGCAGTTCTGCTTGGGTCAAGCTCCCCTGCATCCAGTTGTGTTACACTACTTGTCTGTCCCAAAAAGCTGTTGGCTTTGAACTGTGCTGAGAGCTGTTGCCTCTGAACTGTGCTTAGAAGGGATTCCAGTTAATGGTGTGTGTTCAGTACTGTTGATCTTTGTTGCTGCAGAGGTGCCCCAGTCTGCAGAGGAGTTTACAGTGTGTTAACATCCCCTTGTTCTGAATTTCTTCTAGGCTCCAGTCAATGAAAGCCTCCCTCCTGAGGTTATGGCAAAATACAACCCAAATCTAATCCCTGTCCACTGCGTTGCCAAGGTAAGTTGAAACGTGACAGAGCATTGGGAAGCTGGGAAGCTGCAGGGGATAACTAAGCCTTTGTCCAAGTGTAGTTACCCCCTGCCTGCCTTTCCACAGACAAATGGGGTGGTTCTTACTTGGGGTAACTCCCCCTCAGGAACAGAAGTTTCTCAAAGCCCTGTTGATGGATGAGTTAGTGCTGCCTTCACAGTGTGTAGGGTAAAAGCAGGGCAAGATAGTTAAAGGGATCTTCAAAAGTAGCCATTTTGCTTCCAAATGCTGTGCTGGAGCCAAAAGAAAAGGCCTCCATGGAAGATATTTTGTACACTTGGCACATGCAAAGCAGCTGAAAAACAGCAAAGTTTTTGTTGCCAAAGCCTGTGCAATTGTACCACAGGAGGCTCTGGTGGTTTCTAGCCCTGTAAGTGGCTGAGGCTTTAAATGAAACAAAGCCCTTTTCCTGGCTGGTGTGTGCTGGGAGGTGCTGCTGTTCGTGTGCTGACCAGGCAGTGCGGACATGTCCTCTGAACCACTGGCTGCTCTTGGCTGTCACGGTGGGGACCAGCGCTGACCAAACGGGAGGTCACATTCCCGCTGAAAATCAGCTGCTGATGCAGCCAAGGCCGCCAAAGGCAGAGTTCGGGTGGTTGTCATTGCCTGCGCCTCCTCTTCCCCCCTGCAGCGAGAGGAAGACGCAGACAAAGTCGGCGCAGTGGAGTACTACGGGATGGGCGGCTACCCCGGCTTCGGGCTGCAGTACTACCCCTACTACGGGAAGCTGCTGCAGCCGCGGTACTTGCAGCCACTGGTGGCCGTGCAGTTCACCAACCTGACCTACGACATGGAGGTGCGCGTGGAGTGCAGGGCCTACGGGCAGAACATCGTCTACAGCGACAAGGACCGCTTCCAGGGACGCTTTGATATTAAATTCGACATAAAAAGCAGCTGATCGTAAGCACAACTCTCTTCCTCCCCCCTCCTCCTCCTCCTAGCCATTTAAAAAGGTTAAAAAAAAAAAAAAAAGAACAAAAAAGAAAACCTACTAGTCTTGAACAAACTGTCATACGTATGGGACCTACACGTAATCTATATGCTTTACACTAGCTTTCTGCATTTACTAGGTTAGAATGTAAACAAAGTGTAGCAATAGCGACAAATATTTATTCTACTGTAAATGACAAAAGAAAACAAAATTGAGCCTTGGGACATGCCCATTTTTACTGTAAATTATGATTCCATAACTGACTTGTAGTAAGCAGTGTTTCTGGCCCCTAAGTATTGCTGCCTTGTGTATTTTATTTAGTGTACAGTACTATAGGTGCATACTCTGGTCATTTTTCAAGCCATGTATTGTATCTGTTTTCTACTTCTTGTGAGCAAAGACTTTTGCTGTCCAAGGTGTAAATACTCAATGGGACTAGAACTGGCATGAAACTTCTCATTATTTTGTTCCTTTTCAAAGAAAGGCCTACCTGTGAGACGATATTTAACAGCACTCCATAAGGCTTCTGGCTTTTCTGTGGTGTTAGGGTATTTTATTTGGAGGGGTGGCAGGGAAACTAACTTAAGTGAAGTTAAAGAAAATAGGTGACTGTGTACTGTGCTTTGTAGCGAATGCTGTCTCTCCCCACCTCTTCCCTTATCCTCCAGTATGTTGTGTGAGAGATTGGGTCACAGACTATCACTCTCCTCAGTGATAGGCATAATTCTTGCTTTGTATATTTTCTTTTCTTTTTCTTTTTTTTTTTTTTCCTGCTGAAGGCATCGCACACTGTGGTGCTAATGTCTTTATTGAATGTTTTAGCCATTTTCATGGTGGAAGAATTTTATATTTATGCAGTTGTACAATTTTATTTTTTCTGCAAGAAAGTGTAATGTATGAAATAAACCAAAGTCACACGTTTGAAAATAAATCTTTATTTTAAACTTTATAAAAGCAATGCAGTACCCCATAGAATGGTGTTAAATGTTGTCTAAAGTGCAAAACTCTATGTTCTAACATGTAATAATAGCCAGGAGTACAGTGCTCTTGTTGATCTTGTATTTCAGTCAGGTTGAAACATTGGACAAATAAATGAATGAACACACAGTTCTGTGTGCGTGTCTGTTGCAGTGGGTGAGGATGGAGCCTGTTAGTTGTCCAGAATCTTGAAGAAGTACTGCACCTATTCCAAACAGAAAATGCATCTTTATCATTCCCAGACAGTCTCAGCACAAGGGAATTGAGACGTTTGAAAGGTTTGAAACATTGAGCTGTTACACATCAGTGCTGGTGTTTGTTAGTTACTTGTTTTCCCCTCTCCCTACCCCGGCTGAGAGGCTGCTGTGGCAAACCTGCCTGTGCCCCTCAGGATCCCAGGAAGTCCCTTCCGCGTTACTGCACACGCTCTGCCTCTGGAGGCTCTGTGTTCTGGACACAACACAACAGACACAACTGTCCAGCCTCAGCACAGGTTAAAGCCTCCAGCAGCCAGAAGAGTGGCTTCAGTGCACAAGAGTTTCAGGGCAGCCACTTGCTCTGTGTTGCTGCTGGGCTGGTGGCCAGGGTGGAGGACAGGCTGTGCCTGCTGGGGCTGCTCAGATGTGACAAAACGTGGCAGCTGGCTTTGTGCAGGAGTCAGGCTCACTTTGTGCTGCATGACGCAGATTACCAGGGAGAATTTTTCCATGTAAGGTGACAAAACGGGATTATCCTAGAGCCAGGGGCTTGATGAACACACAATCGTGGAAAAGCAAGATGCTAAACTCTTTGCCATCTGCTAGAAGGAAAAGCATGGTTATGGTATGCTGTGGTGGTTAGTGCACCCATTTAGCTGTTCCATGTTGTTCCCAAGAAGCAGGTGCCAGCAGAAATCACACCTTCAGCTCTTTCTTTTGCTGTGTGTTTATAGCAAGGATTTAAAAAGCTGTGATGAGAGCCATAAAAATACTCCCTAATGGAAGCTCCACCTGCAAAAAGAACTGCAGGAAAGCTGAGCTATTTTGGCTCCCAGCAATTGATGGGCTCCTACTGCTACCATTTTGGGTGGGGATGTTGTTGCATGGCTCAAAGTTTGGTAGGATCAACTGCCCCTACAATTGAATTCCTAGGTGAACAGTCTGTGACAATTTAAAAAAAAAATTACCACAACAACACAACCCCCAAACCAACCAACCAACAAACAAACAAAAAAATTCCCAATTTTTATTTGTATAAGATGCAACTCATGGTTAGGTACTTTACTGCCTTTTAATTCTTTATATGAGTGCAAAGTCCAAGCATGAACTATTAATAAAGATTCTGGCTTTTTATGGAAAACTTAAGGTGCTTGTGTTCGCTTCAGCGAGCAAATGTCAAAAAGGGCTCATGTAATGTACTCTTAGGAATTGAATATGAAATTAGGCAAAAACAAACCTTTACCCAACATCTTGCCCCAATCACTTTCTCGTCCCACATCAGTGAAAGCAGAATGGCTGCTCAGATCACTAATTAACCAGGCAGGAAGGGCAGTAGCCATCCCAGCCGCATGCCCTGCAGCCACCCACTGAAAAGAACCACCTGGTCCCAGGCTTCAGGACAGCTCTGCTACCAAAGGACCACACACCCCACGCCCCCAAAAGAAACATTCTCCTCAGTGTACCTGGTCAGACATGTCCGCTTCCCCCATTAGAAATGCTGCTGTAATTTGTCAGACCTACTGGCAATACAGCACCAGAAGATTGCAGGATGATTTAAAAAATTCCCAAACAACCAAAGTCCAGGAAAACCTCACTCCACCCCACCACAAGCAGGTGTAGGCTGGGCACTCCGTTTGCCCATTGGCACCAGTGCTTTGGATACGCAGCAGCCTTGATATCAAAATGACCTTTCACAAGTGGCACTGACACAGCCTCATCTGGGCTGGGGCTGGTCAACAGCCCTGGGGGCAGAGGGACTGCACACAGGACAAGGGCCTCAAGATGTGACATCTCACCAACCCAAATTAAACTGTGCATTGCCTTCAAGATTCCTTATTTTAATCTGTGCTCTATCCACTCTCGTCAGGAAGGCATCGCATTCCTTACTGCCTAATAGGACATTACATTATAAACTGCCAGTCTGAACATGTTGTTCTTTCTGCCAGATTGACTCAGCATACTTAAGTATAATTGTAGCCATTAAAGTGAATTTTATCTCCCTTCTTGTTATATGGGACACCTGTATTTCATAAGAGAGACACACAAAAGCACTAGTAAAATAAAAACCAGAGGGAGAGACACACACATACATTTAACAACACAAGCTTGTCTGTGTCTGCACAAACACTTGCACTAGCACACACCAGCTATCAATTTTACAGCTCTGAGCACTGGCACTTCTGGACTTCTGGTCCCAGCTTGGCCAAGGGCAGGTGTCCAGCATGGGCCAGGCACAACCCTTGGCGTGGGTGGGGAGCTGTGCCAAGGGCAAAGAAAAAGGCCAAGTGCAGTGGAATCTGCTTCTTCCTAGGTAATAACTCCATGTCCAGCCTCAGCCTGGGGTGCTGATCCAGCTGCTCCCATCACAGGCCTGTTTCCCTGCCATGGAGCAGGTTTAATAGAGCTCAGTCAACTCCCACCCCTGCCTGGGCTGCCTCAGCTCGAGCTGCATGGCCACCCCTGGGATTTAAGTACTGATCCACCCCTGCAGCACACACTGCTCACTTGCCACTAGCAACAAAAAGATTTGTGCTATTTTAGTCTCCAAAGGCCCCTTGATTTTGTGCAACCAATTTTCCCAGGCTGGGCTAAACAATCTCAGTTTACCTACAACCTGTGTAAAACCTATTCCTCCTCAATTAGCTTTTATTGGATTGTTCAAGATCCACACAGACTGTACTGGCAAGGCTCAGACATTGGAACAAGCAACACCACATTTCATACACTGTGCAAAACAAGTGCCAGTATGTTCTCTTTAGGTATAATTATCTTTATGTGGGTCAGCTGCCACTCAGCTCCCAGTAAAACCAGTTAAGAGCTGGCATATCTTTGGTATGCAGAAAGGATCCTTTTCTCTAAGAACCTCACCCCTGGGAGAACAGCAGTGCTGGACAAGAACCACCAGAACTTAGTTACCCATCCCATGACCACAGGTATGGAGTTATGAGAAGAATCAAGACTTTAGAAGAACCAAGATTTCAGCACTAACAAGAGATTTGGGGTGCCCCCATCTTGAGGCCCCAGCTGGAGACATCTTGAAGAATCCCAATTCTAAAAGCACCAGGTCCTTTTCCAAGGGGATCCAGAACTTGGTCATAACTTGCATTAAGCATCGGGATGGGGGTTAGATACTCCAAAATACCCTGTATTTTAGGAAATACAGTAACTCTCTTTCCCAAGGTCTGAGCATAGTCCAAACCACAGAAAGGGGAGCTGTGCCAGTACAAAACATCTGAAAAAACCTCACATTTGACCAAGGGCAAGGTCAGCCTCTCTGAGCCAAGCACACCTCTGATCTTTGCAGGATCCAAGGGTGACAGAGCAAAAATCCATGCCAGGAGCCGATCTGAAACCAACCAAACACATTTCACAGATGCCACTCAAATGCCTTTCCAATGATGCCGACATTCGGGTGTGCTCACTGTTTCCCAGGGATGAGACAGGATCTAATTTAACATCAGTACTCCCCTTGCAGACCCCAGGAACCATCTACCTGCTTTGCAGCATACAGTTATGCCCTCTCTAGCTCCTGTTCAGGGACAAATAGCAATAATGCTCAGGAAATAACAACGGGTGAATAACCATGACCCTCTGGCTCTGACCCCATAAACTGCTTCACTGAGGAGGAGCTGAGAGCTGCTTCAGTTCCATGAAGTTCTGCTTCAGTCACACTCACTCCCAGCAAAACTCACATCAATGAAGTTGGCTGCTCTCTCTGAGTACTTCCAGGCATGGCCACAAAGTTTCAGGAGCTGATACATCAGGCAATAACAAAATCCAGTCTAATGCTCTGGCTGAGCACAAGCAAATATCATCTGAACAATGTGTGCTCTAAGTGCACGGAAAGGCCAGGCATAATTAAAAAAAGGGAAGCAAATCAAGTGAGACAGCCAGTTTTCCAAGGGAGAGAAAAAGATCTTGGTATTAACACAGGGCCCTGCACAGGCACAACAATGTGCTGAAGATTCTAAGTGTAAGAATTAAAGGCACTTACAATTCAACTCTCCTTCTATCCAGAAAACAACACAAACAGCAGTGCTGATGAGAGGTGCCTGCTGAGCAGCTTTGGAGTCAGACCTTTGTCTACAGGGCAGACCCAGGCACACCTTGGGCTGTAGCTGCACTCCACACAGGTAGAACTGCAGCCTCAAAGAAACCCCGGCACTGAACAGGTACCTCAATTCTCATTCTCCTTGTTCCCCTGGGCTAGCAGTTTTTGCTAAGAGACCCTGTTAGTCTCCATGGCAGAAGTCAGGGTGCTGACAGGGTGGCACACTATTAAGAAAAGGGCTGAGTTCACAGATTCACTTCTCATCCATCACCAGAAAGGTGACAGTAATTTTCAGTCTTTCCTCACCTCTGCAGAACCAAAACTGGCAGCTGGGAGATGCAAGCCTTTTCTATCTCTGTATCCATTTACAGCCTATCAGGAATCTTGGTGTCTTCCACACAGCTAGACAGATACTCACTAGCACCCTCTCCCCAAAACCACCACAACACTCTCTCTCCTTGGTCAGTGTAGGCATCCAGGCACATGACCCAGAGTCTTTGCAGACCCAAAGCTTCAGCATCAGTACACTCTCCCTAAACATTTAGGCCTGATAAATTTTTACATGTTATCTCAGTTTGAGGTCACAAGTAGGGAAAAAAAGCTTTTTTTGCCCATTAACATTGGTTTGTACATCTGCATGAATTCACCAATGCTGTTAGCAAGCACAATTGCTAACACCTAACACCTAAACCACAGTTCAGCCACCGTTCACTCAGCTGATTCCACATGACTAAATCATTAGATTAACACACAGAAACCCCCATGGATTCATACCATCCTTTCAGCCACAAACACTCCAGAAAGAAAACTGGTTGTCAAAGTAGATAGTCTACTTAGTTACCATTGTATGTGTTCTGAAAATAAAGAGGTTTTTTTCCCACACAAATCTGAAGAGGGTTAGTTTGTTCAAAAAAAGGGCAGGTTTATCACCCCTGCCTCTCTCCCAAGTGTCACAGAGTGTAAGAAATAAAGCCAGCCAGAATGCCCAAGACATTACAATTTGTACACATGAACTTCAACTATCCACATTAATTTCTAAAGTAGAGCTGGGATAAAAATCCCTATACACTAAAAAACCCAACTTTGCAACGGAAGGTTTTATTACATAAACACTAGAGGATAACAGAGGATAACACTGTACTTTTATGTTGTGTGCTGTTAACACAGTCACCTCAAAAATTGTGTATGGTTATGTTCAACTCTGAAAACACAGTGGAAGGGAAGGGCAAAGGAAGCTATGTAGAAATTGTAACAATAAAATAAAATATTAGAAAAAATGTGAATTCTGAACAGGACAGAAATGAGAGGACAAGACAGTAGTTCATTATACCATAATTACAAATACCAAGAAAGTGAGTTTTATGCTATTTACGAAAAAGAAGTGAACTCCAAAACTACTTTAAAACAACAAGATGTTGTTTTTATATCGCGTAACTACTGTGCTGACTCAGATCACAGATTTCTGAAGCATAGATAGTTGTATATTTAACAAGAGGGTACAGGTTCATTGAATCTTCTCACTCCCCATCATAAGCCAACTGCTCTGTAGCTGGAGCTGAATATATTAGTTCAGAACTCTCCCACCTGGAGGTCTACTTCTTATTTAGTAACATCTTTGGTCACCACCAGAACACATCAATGGCTAAGTAGAGCCACTGGAATGAAATAAAGCGTAAGATCCCATCTCCCATCAGGTGTGACAAACTCCAACATGACATCAAGTACTGCTTTCCTGAGGACCCCAGGAAGCTCATTGAGTGATCAGGATCACTGCCTCTGCACTTCACACTTATCTTGAGGGACTCTTCCTTGCCTGCCTCACAGTCAGGAGCTGCTGTGGAGGTCTTGTAGGATGCCCTTGAAGCAGTGAGCTGAGGTGACACAAGACACCATAAGTGCACCACAGGTGTCAGTGGAAGCTGCAGACATATCCCAAGCACTGGATAGGGCCCCTGCTGCTCCTCCTGCAGTATCTAAGAAAAGCCAGGTTTGAATGTGTTCATACAAGCCACCGGCATTGCCAATGCTGGTCAAAGTCTCTCCAGCCTGCTCACAGAGCACTGACAGGTCCTCACAAGCTACCAGGTTATGGCCAAGACAGGAGGAAGTGATCACACAGAGACAAGAACATGTTTTCCATCCACATCATAGATTGAAGTGAAGACGGAAGCAGTGAACAATTAAAAAAAGTAGAAGGCACCCAGCATTTAAAGCCCTTCCTAAGCAACCGTGATGTTCACCAGATTGCTATTTGTGCACACACCCAATAGGCTACACATGGCAAGAGTGTTAAAATTATGAAGATGAGACAGCAACAAAATATCCTGAAAGAAACTACCAATCAAAGGCACCACTAGCATGGGCCTTGCATGCACCATCACAAGCCCCTGTTCTGACTGTGGATCACTATGCTGACAGGAAACATCCCACCAAACTAATGGCATAAATTCCCAAAGTGCTCAAAGTACCTTCTGAGAGATGTCACTGAATCCAGAAAGCTCCATTTTCCTGTGAAATGGGTCAGTATTAAAATGCCAAGAGTTTGTTTCAAGTCTCATCAGCTTTCAGTGATTTCAACATGTACTGCCATGGCAGGACCGGGCTTGACACTCAGTGATCAAGTTACTCTTCAATGGCTGGACTGAGGCAGCTACCTGAGGAAGCCCACAGTTCCCGGTTTGCAGCTAGATAGTCTTGGCACAGTCTCTCCCCATCAGGACAGCAGTAACTGGCACCAATGTAGAAGGAAACTTGCCCACTTAGCAACTCGGAATACTTCAGAGAATTGCCTCTTGCTCAGAGACTTGCTGACATATGTCAGTGTATCTCAGGAATAGTTGTGGATGCATCATTCCTGCCTATGTGCCCGTGCACTTAGGGGTTAAAGACAAAGAGGAAGAATGCAGCTCTTACTGAAACCAGAAGATGCTGGGTGACTTCAAGGAGCCCTAGACTACAGCCAACATCCTTTCAGATGACCACTGCCATCCTGTTTTGTGTTTGCACAGCTGCTAGCGCAGGATCAACACAGTGTCTAAGCCCTATAACAGTACAAAACTAGTCGTGGCATGTGACTACGCTTTGAATCATTAGCTATTATTAATTATGAAAGAAGAAGTAGTTTCTAGAGCTTGACAAACTCTAAACTCAATATATCACATGGTATTAGCATCTATGACAGACAGGAAACATTATTCACAATTTTCTATTCATATTAACACGTTTGGCTTTGGGTTTTTCCTCCCATGTCTCACATATATTTCAACACATGTATGAAAATAGCTAACTTAAATTCTCCTCTTAATTACTGTTGGTTGATGGTATTCAGTGAAGGAAGCTGCAGCGAGAAGGCAAGGGGTAAACCCTACAAAGGAAGCACGAGCAGAGCTAATAATTTGTGTATTTGGCCTCTGAGAGAGAGGTGGGATGTGCAACTGGCTGAGGTCAGTAACAGGAAACAACATTAAAATTTATGTGCATCTCACAGCATGTGTGTTATAGAACAAGTGTTTCTCTTACCCCCCAAATAAGGTGCAGGGCCCCTTGCTCCAGAAATGAAGGATATTCTGAGCTTCTACGTGGCTGTACAACTACAGCATGCCCTTACTGCTCTTGCTGTATAAGCTGTTCCCCTGGGCTTTTTGTCTTCTTTGCTGTAGTTTGCCCATGGTGCAGCTGAGTTGCAGCCCAACAACTGCTCTGCTTCAGCTGGAGGAAAAGGAGAAGTGGAAAAAGGACCTAGTTTTTGGTTAAAAATGAGAACATGCTGAGGGAAAGAAAGAAGACAGCAGCCTCAAAGACATGAACTGGGCCTCAGATGAGTTATCAAGAAGTGTCACGCCCTCCCTCCACCTTGACCTCCCCTCCACAAAACTACTTTGCTCAGTGCAACACGAACACGTGCCAAAAGCCAAGCCCTGTTTATCACATAGGTTACCTTCAGGATCAGGTGAAACTTAAAGAGCTTTGGCAGCTGCTTGGTTCACACTCATTAACTTCTCTCAGGCACTTAAAAACCTCAGACTTGGCAGAACAAGGGTAACCAGACCTCAGATTTTACCCAGAAGTGGAAGCACAAGAGGTGAACTATTTCACAACTCTGTTTAAACAGGTTCCTGGTTTAGTTTGCCTGTCTAGCCCACAAGTATAATAATTATACAACGTATGCTCAAAATGAGGCTGCATGTGACCTAATAATACAATAATCTTTAAAAGAGAAATCACCAACATCTCCAATATCCATCCATCTATTACTGCTATTTTTAATTCTTAATTTCCTTCAGATAGGCCTAGGCAAAAGGATTACTTAATTCTCTGTACAAGTATATATACAGCATCAAGAAACATTAAGAGACAGCATTACAGTTCTGGCTAACGTGTTCTGATATGCAAAACCACCACCAAGTAAGATTATAAGTTTTCCTACACTTCAGATTCTTTCCAACCTGTTCCCACAGCTGTTGGATAAAAAGTCTTAGAAGTTTAAATGGAGAAGCACTTGAATCATAATAACCATTATTTGATGGACCTCCCTAGAAAGCATCTTGTACCACAAGAGACTGAATTTCCAACTGACAGACAAAAATAGCTACTGCTTGGATGAAAACTTGGGAGAAAAAGTGCTAAAGTCAACCTCACCCAAACCACTCAATTTTTTATTACTTTTCACTGGAAATGGTGAAAAGCATTTTACCCTAGATTATGCAGCTCAGTATGGGCCTCTAATAAAAACTTCATTGCAGAATTGCTGTATGACTAAGTGAAACAATGGCTTCTTTATTAAAATATTTTAAAGACTCCTGAGGGAAATGTGGACGGCTGAAATGCCCTCAGTGAAAGGTTCATTGCCATGCTATGCACTTCTGCTGTGTAATGTTTTACAAGCTGGGCTGCTCTGTGAATGGGGAGAGTTAGCTCTCAGCTGGCAGAGGCAGCTTGCATAATACCAGACAAGTTAATCGGTAACAAGCAATGCAGGAGACCTTTGTTCCAAGTGTGACACACACAAATTCCACACTAAGCACATCGACGCTTCTGAGAGTTACTCATTGACATGCTTTATTAAATTGCCTGGACTATATACCTCAATGCACCAGAAAGGACTACTTTAACAGAGCTCCATCCTTCTGGTGCCTTCTGTCCTAAACTGTTGCTCTTTATCCTCCGCCCATGGATCAGCTCATTACTGGTACAGAAGCATTTCCAGGGTGGATGATAGTGAGCACCTTGCAGCATACCCACATTTCCTCCAGACAAAGGCAGTGGGCAGCCAAGGAGGCAGCACATGGGGAAGGGCAAGCTGGCAGCCAACAGAGTGCTTCTGCAACAGGAAGTGGTTATGGAAGCATGTGTTGCGTTCCCCCTCCAAACTGAGCGCTCTCCTGTCTACTCTGAACAGCTTGCAAAAATACCACCCTGCCCTCAGCCTCCCTGAAGAAATGGAAAGGGAAAGGAGAAGTAAGACATACTTCTCCTGGCACGATCTGGAATGCCAGACCAAGGACAGCTGGCCTCCAGGTGGAGTTTTAAAACTCCACCTGCCATTCCACAGCAGGTGGAATACACACTGCAGCATTCAGTTTATACCAAGTCTGAGGAAAACTATCACAGTTTTCATTGTCCACAGCACCAGCCTGGACAAAACACTTCTGCTGAACTGGCCCAACACCCAGTCACCGCTTACTGTACACCATCACCTCCCATCTCCCCAGGGCTGGATCCAGGCAGCTGAACTTCCAGTGCCAGAGCTGTGTGAGCCTCTGTCCAGCAGATCACCACAGCTGATCTGTCCCTAGGTGATATTACTTGTTTGCTTTAATGTCCTAGGAGCAGTAAGCCAGTCTCACTGGTGCAAGGCTGAGCAAAGGAACAAAGAGCCTCCAGCAGTTTCTTGTACAGTCAGCCAGTCCCCAGCCCTATACCTGAACACCACTGCACAGCTGAAATTCAAAGAAGTGATAGAGAAAAAACCAACCATCATGACAGCTCTCTCAGAAGACAGATGAAACCCACTCCTCTTTGATAACAGCAAAGTCATCCCCCTTTGATAGGTTATTTTCATGTCTGTGAGTGCCACAAATAGCTCTGAGGCAAGGGAGAAGGCCTTCATGACAATATTCGAGAAGGTCCTTGCTCCTGCCTGTCTGGAAAGCTGCCCATGACGCTGAAAACTGACACATCTCTCCACGGTGCCGATGCTCAAGGAGGAGCCTGATGAACCCAGCAGCCATGCAGTGGCACACGCAGTGCCAGCTGAGAGTGCCCGTGGGGACACAAGATTGGGAAGGCAGTTGGCACATGCCCCACTCCCATGAAAAGTGGCTTGAGAGATCACCCCCCTCTGCAGTTCCACTCGTAGCCTAGCAGGCACACAAAAGCACGAGTAAGCACACACCAATTGTCACGATATTGTCCAAGGATTAGTCACCTAATAACAGCATCGCCCTCGGCAACAGGGAGAAGGCTGTTTCACCCAGAACTCAAGTTGTATCCATCCCACAGCAAATCATTTTCCATGCACATCTCGCTGAGGGCAGCATCCTCTTCCTCTGTGTCTAAGTACACACACACAAATACATGTACGACTATTAAGGACTTGGTAATTATGAAAAGAAATCCTATGAGACTGACTGCCCCAACAGCATGGCACAGGAACACAAAGCCAGCCTGGGTGGCTCAGTGGGCTGCACTGCAATGGAAAGACCTTTCAGGTTACCCCAGATGTGTGCATTCTATCATTCCCAGAGTTATTTTCTGCACTGCAAATGCCCCCATGGAACTGCTCATGCACACAAAAAACCAAAACCGAAAACCTTGAATTGCACAGTATGAGCAACAAGTTACAGGCAGAGCGTGCCAAAGCCCAGAAATTCTGGTTTTGTTATAACTGCAGTTCTGGGCTACCAGTTTTTTAATTATGTGGTTTCCTGCATAATCTGAAAGGTACTGAGCCACTTGAGACCCAGGGAACTGAGGTGTGTGTACAGCACCACCTCCTGTGGGAAGTTTTACTCACCGTAGTTTCAGTGATGTGAATAGGCCTTTATGACTGATTTTTGATTTGCCTTCACTTCTTGAAAGAGGGACAAAGACTGTGAAGTCTGGTAGCCACAATATTTGTATCACTACTTTGATTAAGTACTATTCCAGGAATGATCAATTTTAAGGAAACTTCTTTTGTCCAGAGAATGATGATTCATCAGATCCAATGGTTTGCAAGCTTCCACTTCAACAAGGTATTTATCAGAAATGTTCCTCAGGTCAGAGTTGAGAAGCAGAATCATCTTTCACCACATGTAGATGACACATCTCTAGTCTGCTAAACAAAGCAGTTCCTTGGCATATAAAATACATATGTTCCAGTCCTGGCTCTACCTGACTCAGAAGGAACACGAAAGCTGTAATCGCTTTCTCCAAACAGTACCTGTTTTATACAAAACAGAAGAAAAACTTGACAAGAGGTAGAGCTGTACCTGCTTTGGATGTGGGAAACAAATGCAACTGCCTGCCCTGAATGAATGTCCTACACAACATCAGCTGCTAGTTGAACCTTCAATCATGAAATGCATCATCTCACAAATACTCTACTGCTATCAGTCTCCCTTCTCTGCTCTTCCTCCTTTCTTTCCTCTTCTCATTAAAATGGGAAGCTGATGACAAGGCTGAGAAAACAGACTGTTCCCAGCTATTTGTGTCTATCCATTGTCACTTGTAAAAATACATTTTGTACTGATAAGAGGACACACAAGTCTACAGAGTGAATAAGTAAGTGCCTGACCCAGTAAGTCAAACAACTCATCTAAGAGATTTCAGGGCAATATTCACACTCCTGTATCACTAAACTAGGAATAAAAAAGAGCACTTACAGCTCTACAAATGAAAACACACTGATTTTTCTACTGTGAAAAATAGTCAGTTACTGTGAAAAACAGTTCTACAGTTGCACTTAAGGCTCAACTGTATCTCTCCTCCTTTCTTGAGCCAAAGTGAGTTATTCATTAATTCTGATATTCCTTAGTCACTGCCTAAAATGTGAAGTAGTTTGTAGAACAAAGACAGGAGTTAAGGGTCATACTGGTGGGAGCAAGTGCTCGTATTTGCTTTTGGGGTTGGTTTGTTTGTTTGAGGGGGTTTTAAGATTAAAAGTGAATTTTCCTTTTTCAGATCCATGGAAAAGAGGTCTAAGAGAAAAACACTGAAAAAATGCTGTACTACATTATTTAAGTATAGTGTTCTAAACTAGCTGCACAAGCTGACCCTTATTTAGTTAATTAGTCCTCGTTGTTCCCAAGACAGTGTTGTTCTGTCTCCTTTCGACGAGTACTCCTTGTCATGATTTTGGGATAAAGGTCACAACCTTGCCCTTCCTAGTGACAGTCAATTAAATGCAAAACACCAAAGCCACCTAGAGTCTATTAACTTCACGAAGCATTTTATCTAATCCTCAATTACCTAGCTCATCTCCTCTAAGAAGTCTCCATTTTTGGATGACACAGCAGCTGCCATTGCAGATTCTTCAAATTTCAGTTTGATCTGAAACTGGGTGATGAAAATTGCAGAGAAGGGTGGAGAAATCTTAAGATAAACAGTGTCTGGCACTAAAGGTACCAGAGTTCTCAGAAAGGCACCAGTGTGTTCCTTTCTACAAGGGAACATGCTTCTGTTTTGCTTCCATAAACACTATGAATTTAAGGCCCATCATAAAATACTTGGTCAACCAGGGATCTCCCCTTTCCACTTTCATTTGGTTCTGGAAGTTCAATGGTCACAAAACCAATTAAGACACAAACCAGCCTATTCAGCTTTCTATACACAGCAGCAGTTCCTCCAGGTTTCCTCCAGGATCCCTTGGGCACTGCAGGCCCTGCACGCACCCCGTGTGCACACAGGACACGCAGCCACAGCAGGAGTCAGGACTGTGGCAGGGACACCTAATAAGTTGTTTTAGCATTAACAGTGTAAATACTCCACACACCAACCAACAGGTACAGCCAAGGCTTCCTTTGTACAAACCCACTGCGCTCAATTCAAAACATTCCCTGCTTTATTTACACACTAAACAACATTGAGTGATGTCCTTTACAACTGCTGGCTTAACCTGGGCTGTTACAGAAGCAGCCACAGATTGATGAACAGCCATATTCTGCACACAATTATGCCTATGGTAAAAAAAGATGTTAGATCCCCTTCCCAAAAAAATACAATCAATAAGCAACTCTTAAAATTATCAGACTGCACCAGGAACTGCAAGATGTGTAGTCAGAATAACACTAGATCAACAACTTTGGTTATGACTGAGCTGCTGGATTCAAAGGACAAACACACATAATGGAGACTCTTAAGAAAGTATGTCACCTCAGTTTTTGTTTTGGAGAAGCAATTCTTGCCTCACTTAAAGTAGCTCTGAACTCAATTTAAACAACCAGCAAAATCTGCTTTGCATCAACATAAAGGCAACAGACTGTATAAAATACTGATGGAGTACTAAAATGTTCTTTTGGTGTTGGCCTGTTTAATTTTTCTCTTACAAGCTATGCTTTTTGTTCTGCTGCCATAGAGCCATGACTGAGGAACGTCAGGCATCTGGTGAAAAATACCTGTTTGCTTGTATAAACCCTAAGGGAAAAACTAAAACTTGTCAATTTTTAATGACATCTTGGAAATGGTCAAAAAAGCTGCAACTTTGTTTATACTGGTTGCCACGCTCAGTGTTGAATTTCATTAATCTGTGCCTTAAACTAGATGGGATTTCCTAGCAAAAGCACTTTAACCTACACGTTATTTCATGGAGGAAGATGGTGATGAAGTTAGCTCTTCCTCACTCCCCCATGAAACCACCATTTTGGCAATGTAAATTATCTAAGTAGGACAACACTTGCTGCTCAATGATTCTGTTATACCTGACAGCAAAGCACTCACAAATACGTACAGATAGCAAAAAATAAGCTGTGCATGCACTGGAAAAGCACCTCCATTGACACAGAGATCCATTCAAGATTACACACCACTTCAACCTCCTGCTATGGATCTTAGTTTTGAGGCACAGAATTAAGTGAATGAGCTTGTTCTGGTTTTCACAGTGAGTACTTCTGTCTTTACAAATTCCCATAGTTTAACATTTTCTCATTTTATTGGACTTTAAATTTTGGCATACAAAGCCAAAATCAGATAATAATTAGTAAGTTAATATAAGAAACAGGAAATATTAACTGATGTGCGTAAGTATGACTGTCTACAAATAAACCTGGGCACTACCTGGAGGATTTGAATCCCTAGTGCCTGTAATATTCCAAGCTCCACACAAGCTCACTTGTGAGCTTGATGAAGAGACAATCTTGTAGAGACAATCTAGATCAGGAGTCAGGGTGGTCATCCAACAAAGGGCTAAGAAAGTGTCCCTGCAGAAGCACTGTTAGGTACTGATATTCAAACCCAAGGACACATTCAGACAAAGAGAAGACTCCTGACTTTCATGACATTGAATATTTCTTTGTACTGTATTCATTCAAGAAAACTGTGTGGATGAATTTTTTTACAGTATTAGAATTAACTGAGTCAAACACTCTTAATAAACTCTCTCTTTTTGTGTCTAGTCTGGTCTACAACACAGTGACTCCACATAGAAAACTGGCTTAAAAGAGTGTCAAGAGAAGCATTTAACCTTACAACTTCCTGTGATATATGAGAACTTGTTTGTCTAGCAAGCTTTACCTCCAGAAGTCCATCTTCAGGCAGGTCTGTGCAGTGAACAGCATTCTGAATCTTGTCCTTCCCAAAGACAGCACGCAGAGTTCCAGGTCGGAGGTGACGGGCTAATGCCTATTGAACACAAGCAGACCAGAAGACCTTTGTGAACCACACTGTTCATTTGTATCATGGATGCAAAAGAACCTTATAAAGTAAAATATTATTATGCTATTAAAACATGTGTAGTATATTAAAATATGTGTAGTACACTATAAAAGAAAACACAGGTTGAAAGCAGCCCTCGGGAGAAGGACTTGGGGGTGTTGATGGATGAGAAGGTTGACACGACCCAGCAATGTGCCAATTGTATCCTGGGCTGCATCAAAAGCAGCACAGCCAGCAGGGTGACAGAGGGGATTCTCCCCCCCTGCTCCACTCATGAGACCCCAGCTGGAGTGCTGCATCCAGCTCTGGAGCCCCCAACATAAGAAGAGCATGGACCTGTTGGAGCAAGTCCAGCGGAGGGCAATGAATGAAGCACCTCTCCTGTGATGACAGGCTGAAAGAGCTGGGGTTGTTCAACCTGGGAAGTCTCCAGGGAAATCTAAGCACAGCCTTTTGGTACCTAAAGGGGGCTACAGCAGAGCTGGAGAGTGACCTTACTAGGACAGCTAGTGATAGGGCAAGGGTGAATGGCTTTACACTGAAAGAGAGAAGGTTTAGAAAAATATTATGAAGAAATTCTTCAATTTGAGAGTGGCGATACACTGAGACGGGTTGCACAGAGAAGCTGTGGATGCCCCATCCTCGGAGGTGTTCAAGAACAGGTTAGATGGGGCTCTGAGCAACCTGGTCTAGTGGAAGGTGTCCCTGCCCATGGCAGGAGGGTTTGGAACCACTTGATCCTGAATCTGAAAAACACCATTCACTTGTGATTAAAATTTTAGAAGTTTAATAGTAAAAAATTTAAGGCAATATAAATTTGGACAATCAAGGTTAGGACAATAAAAAAGACAATAAAAAGCAAAGGATTATGGATGTCCGGGTGCTTCATTCTCAAGAAAAGCACAAAGCAAGGGTTACCCCTTAAAAGCAATAGCCTGTTGCATATTCATATTTTTTCAAACATGATTCAAACATTCCTCTCAAACAAAGGGTGTCTTCTGTTTAATTTCTGCTCCCCATCTCATTGCGTAAATCAATTTCTTGGCTCCTGAGAGTCTATAAGGAGGCAATAATTCTTTTCTTGGGATTTTGGTGTCTTCTTCTTGTTATCTTCGTGCAAAGAATTTCTTGGTTATCTTATCCGTTCCTTGAGCTAGTTACAAAAAATATCTTACATCACATAATTTCTATTTTAATATTACGCTTTAACCAAAAACAGATTTAAATGTTTACATCTTTACATTTAAAAGATTAATACAGCACTACAAAAATTAATACAACATAACTTTCCAACATAACACATATAGTATTCATTCTAATATTTGTGACGAGCCAATCATATAAGATGCATTATTCACACTGAAGAGCCCTTCCAACCCAAACCATTCTATGATTCTATAAAGAGAGAAATTCCAACCTGCACTAGATACATAGACAACTGCTGAAAAAACATGACCACGACTATGAATACCTGCTTGAAATTGGGCCAATCAAGCAGGTATTGGGTGGCATACAGGACCCTTCATATTGCAGATACACCTTACCGGTTCTTGTATTAACACAGGTAGCTCATGTTAAGACCTTTGCAACTCTCAAGCACAGGATGTGCTCTCCCTGAGCAGACACAAATGTGCTGCCTTGCAGATTGCTTCCCTTAACATGAAGCTACTTGCTTCAGAACCTGACATTTGTGAAGTCCAGCTGCTGAACAACCTCTCAGTCTTCTCCTTTGACACTGTGACTAGTGCCAACATCTGATCCCCTCTAAGGATCAGACTCCACATCTTTCTTTGTTCTTTGAAATTAACATTTCAATACTCTTCTTCATCTACAATGCCAAATACCTCTTAGGCCTCTCAGAGGCCTTTTTACTACAGCAGATACTCACATCCTGAGATAACATTCCTGTCCTACATCTTTACTGTGGTATTTCTCTTTGTACCCTGGCGGACTTCTTTCATTGGCACTCCCCTCCATCATATTCTTTCTTTCAAGCCACAATGAAGTCCTGCTGTACTTTTCTGTCACTATCACCTTGCACTACTGTCTTTTAACCCCTTTCCTATGCCACCCATGCACTTGGCCTCTCTTCCCAACACCCTGGATGCTCTTCTCCAAGATCAATCTCATGCACAGTGAAATTAACCCAGTTTTTCCTCCCTAAAATCCTTTGGATGTTCTCCCACGAGTGCCTGTGAGGGGACAGGTGGATGACAAGCTCACACTACAGCTACTGAACAAAGAAAAGAACTCTTTCCTTGCCTTCATCAGCCCCTTTCTGAATAGGCACTGGGTACATCAGGGTGTAATCACTTTGGAAGTGGCCAGTGCAATTTCACTGTGCCACTCCCGGGTGTTTGCTTCAGTGTCACAGCTGGAGGTTACTGTTCCCACAACTGAGTCATCAAACTGGATTGTCCAAACATTTCTTAACTTTCAGTGTCAAATGGGTTCGAATTGACTTCATCAGTAGCTCTTAGCTGACCTCAAAAACCTTGCACAAGTACAAATGAAAACCAGTCCATGATGCACAGTCTCCTCTGGGATGGCAGTGAATGTTTTCAGTTAGTCCCAAAAGACCTCTCCAGAGCATTATCTGACAACACCCTTTGTCCACTTTCCAGCTTCACCCATTGTTTATGTCTCATTACCAAACTAAGACGATTGGACTTTAAGGGCAAGAACTTATAGCTCAGCAAGTCCTAGATGTTTTCCTCATAACAATTAACAATCATTATGATCTATTACCCACCCAGAAAACAATTAAACTGCTTTAATGCTTGGAGTGTGTTTAACCCAAAACATGATATGAGAAGTTTCAGTTCCTCATTGTTACTGTGTGTACATCACAGGTTATACAAGATCTTTTGATATGAATGTCAAGGACATTTGAATAAGGCACACTCAACATCAAACGAATTTTGCTTCAGAGGAAAGTTTAAGAGTTTCACTTAAAAAAAAAAAAACCAGCCCCAAGGAGAAAAAAACTCTTCTACACGGTCCTCATTAAAGGCTTGAGATAAGGAAGTCTGCTGGAGAAACAAAAGTCACATGCCAGTTAACTACAACTATGTGACACTTTAATCAAGCCTTCCTTCAAGCCTGTTGATTGCTGTCAGGAGGCAGGCAACAGCACTGGAGCTTTCAATCATTTTAATGAAAGTTTGAGAATACTAGAAAAAAATTATCATGGCTATCATGAAACCTTTGGAAACAATTTAGAAACAGCTCAAGTCTAAAAGCTAAAGCTTGGTATTTTATATTCCGTTTACTTCCTATCCATCAAAAACTCTTTGCTCTAGAAAAATGCTGCTTCTTATGAAAATTCCACAAGATTTTCCTTGACTCATCTTCATCAAAACCACTTTTCTTTTTTTCTTTTTTTTCTTTTCTTCTCTCTGTTTTTTAAGAGCAGCTATGGTCTCCTAATTTACCATTTGTCCTAAGCCGTCATTTCTACTTCACAGTGTCATGACAAAAGACATCATGTTTCTTCCTGTGGACTCACTCTCTCTCACTAACGTGGGTAAAAGCTCCTGCTCTTGCACTGTGGAATCTCTTGTTCTTCCTTCCATTTTTCAATACAGGTTGCTGCACATTCTAGTGCCCTCCTGAAACTCTGGCAGAAAGAGGGATGCATTCTGTTCTGCTCGGGACTGCACTCAATCAGAACTGCTCAAAGATAGGTCCTTCAGCACCTGACACTGCTAGCACCTGATTGAAAAGAATCTAAATAAACCTTTCTTGCCATTAGTTAACAAACAGGATGAAACTGTCTCTGCTTATATTTACATAACCTGAAAAAGTACAATAATTGTTCATTCCAAAGTTTTACCATTCCACTACTTTCCTATTACACCACTGAGGAATCATGAAGAAAAAAGGCCTCTGTAAATTACGAAGATACAAAGAGCTGTACAGCTCATATATTGTGTCCTTGTGTATGTATGGCTGGAAATCTTGGGAATGTTTCAGGGAAGAAGAAAGTTCATTATGGAACTTATTGCTCATAGCAAGTATTAATGCACACTCTTCTGGTCCATGATGGGAAGCTTACCAATCGTTTTATTTACAGAGCCTCATCTGTCACAACAGGGAGATACAAACAATGGGCTTTAGGTTGGTTTCCCCATGCCCCACCATTCCCTTTAGAACTTTTTTTCCTAAGCTTTTGGCTGAGTCTAGTTTCTGAAGTATGTGTTTTGTGCAATGGTTTTCAGGATTTTTTTGAAAGGAGTTGAGAGTGGGATGATGGAGGAGTTAAGAGCAGCTACAGTTCTACCATATGCATGAGAGGAGACTGATGTGTGTGCGGGAGCTCCGTCTGCATGTGCAAACGGGGATGACACAAAACTGGCACCTCACACAAGAAGACACTGTCTATGGCAAAACAAAACAGGGCTGCTGTACCAAAAGGCTTCATCCCCTGGTCTTATTCAGCAGGTTATTTGATCACCCCTTACAGTTCGGCTTTGATCTACAGATAGCCCTTTGAAGATCCTTATCCTGTGTGAGATACACATGCATATATTTCATATTTCTCTTTATCATGTAACTGTGTCCAATGCAACACTGCCTGCATGAAGTATTTAGCACATTTCTAAAATTTTTCTATTTCTACACAAGTAGAAGGAAACAAAAATGTCACCAATGCCAGTAATATGTCAAAATCGAACTGAAAAAATCATAAACATATTCATAAGCAAAGCTCATTAACTGCTTTTCCTCCAAAAGGCTGGGTTTTTACATGGGCTGGATGGAAGTTATATAGAATAGTAACATGTATTCCAGCTAAAACTGCGTATTTCAAGAAAATTTAGCCAAAACTGCAAATTCCAGGAAAATTTTGTCAGCTTTTTTAAAGCACTGTGCTGAATGTTTAATTAGTTATCTAGAAAGGCCATTGAACAGATCAAAACTACACAAAGGAACCTTTACAGCCTAAAATTTTTGTTCTTCTTATACATGAACTAGAAAGAAGGAACCTTGAAAATTACTGGCCCTCTTGAATGAAGCAGAATAAAAATAAGAGTTTGATTAAACACTCTAGCCACAGTGTCCTCACCAGGCCGGTTCCTTCTTTTAGTTTTGCTTTCAGATCAGCAGCATCCAGAGGATCTCTTGGGCTGCAACAGACTGCACAGATCCCTCTAACCCTCAGTAAAACAGCTTTCCTATTTTAGCCAAGCCCTGGCTGTGTGCCTGCTCCTTGCTCTTCTTGGCATTCCTCATTCATCCCTATCTGAAGGCTTTGTGTCGACTTGGTCTCACCACCTCTGCCTTCCCCACCCCACACTCATGAAGCTTCTTCCTTCTGCAGTTCTCCATGCTCTGCTGCTGACAGGAATGAGATGGCCCCTCTCTCCCCTTGAGGGTGCCACCCAATCCAGAAGGCAGAGCCAGCCTCAAGCAAACAAGCGTCTTTCTCCTTGTAAGGACCAGCTACGCCCTTGTCAAGAGAACAGAACACACATTAACTGTGAACAAATAAAATAATGTAAATTCCATCACTCACCTTGGAATTTATTTGGCTGACCTTTAGGCATTGGAAAGCCTACTGCCTCATCCAAGCAAGGTACCTGAGCTTCCTCTGTAGTGCATCAAAATGATCTAAAACAACATTTGCAGCACAGCAATTATGGAAGCTAAGGGAGGATAAGTGCCTCTCTCCACATCATCATAGCTCTTCAGGTGACGTTCATTTTCAGGGCATTTTAGCACCAGTCATATCAAATGCTGATGGTTGTAGTAGGGAGCTGGACAAAATACTTTTTCCTACTAGCCATCAGCAAGAGACAACACAATAAAAGCTGTACAGTCTTTGTCATACAAAACAGCATACTAGACAAGCACCTCCTGCAGTGCTGACTGAAGATACAAACCCTTTAACACTACTGTTACTGTGAGAACAACCTCAGATCAGTCCAAGAGATTCTTCATAAAAGCTCTCAACCAAAGACAAATGCTTAAGTGACTAAGTGAAATCTGTAGTCACAGGTGACCTTGTGCATGATACCAAAAGGGCAAGCTTGCCTTGGCTTTCTTCATATGTTTTCTTTGCAGCTCATACTCCCTCCAGACTCTAGCCAACCACCTGTGACGTGTGTGCTTCCTGATTTGCCACCTCAGCAACCTCAGCCACCCTGGTTTATGTTGCTCAGTTTCATGCCATAGGCTGCTTGGAAATCAACACCAGCTGCTGCAAAACACATCAACTTTCTACTCCTACAGCAATTCAAGGTCCAGCTCATCACCCCTAAATGCAGTATTAACCCTTCTGTCTCTACTACAGAGAAAAATTACATACGATGGTGGTACTACGGCCACTGTAAAAACTTCAACTGCGGAAGAGTTTTGCCTTGAAACCTGGGGTCTGCCTGTAGAAAGCTGCTTCACAAAGCTTCTAAATACAAAATCAGGTCAGTGTTAAAGAGCATGAGAGAGGCTTCCTTCAGCTTACATTTCACAAACCAATCCAGAACAGCAGTCACCTGTTGACAGTGACACATTTTCTCTTTGTGTTCCACATGAGCTGCAGCAATGTCACGTACAAATACAGAGTCACTATCAAAGGCCTTACACAGACTTCAAGGGAGTCACTGTTACCTGAAAGTGCTTTTGTACTTTCCACATATCACCAAAAAAAAAAAATCAAGCCAAAACAACATCTTTTAAACACACACATGAAACTCCCCTCACCTTTTAATCTTTATCACAAGACAAACTCAAGAACCTGGAAAAGTTGCATTCACAGTCTTTATAACATTTAGCCTGACCATCTCTCCCCTTAGCACTGTTCACATCACCTAGACTTCCAGGTTGTCTTCTCTTAGCTGATGGCAGAATAGATCACTTATAGTCCATTCTGACAAGGTGCTCATCTTTTAACTGAGCCAAGTCTATGTGCACACAGTTCTGTACGTGAATGAGCTGTAAAGGTTTGCTCAGCAAAATCTGATCCAGGCAACAGCAGTCAAATTTTCAATTTCAAGGCCTATAAAAAGTGCATCTGAGGTGAAACTCTTTCCAAAATCAGTTTTGCAACAGTAGCAGTAATATCTCAAACCACAGTTTATTTTATTATGTAAACTTACTCTTGTCTGAGTAAAAAAAAAAAAAAGTCCATCTACTTTCCTGTTTATTTTAAAGTCAGCCAACCTCTGAACTACCATTCTGAAGCCCTGTATCTTTGGAAGTTTTGTTAACAGACCAAAAATTATATTCCATACTCCAGTGTTGGCAGTTTTCCGGAAGCTCACAAGTCTGTACAAGTTGTTACACAGTCTCCTCCTCACCCTCCATCCCCTGAGGCACTTTCATTCTCTCTCTTTCACTCCCACACTGTTCCTACCACTTCTCCTCCCTGGTAGCCCAAAGGTCCTGCACCAGCTCTCTGCAGATTCTCTGCTGTGGGCAGCATGCATGGCACATTTGCCAGCCTCAGTATTTTCACTGGTCTTGGGGCTTCTGGTTGATGTTTAAGTGATTCTAATGATAAGTGCCTTGCTCAGAAAGTTTGTGTGCCTGTCTGCCATTGCCAGTGTGCTGAACTTGGGTAGCCACACGCCTCAGTTAAGTGTAAATTAGACTGCATGGTGAGGCCTTGAAGATAATTGAGATACCTAATACAAGATGGCCACAAAATAGGAATAAAAATAGAATGTCCAGCTTGTCCCATTATCTGGGTGCCATAAGGGATATTTGCTTGTTACTTGTTCCAGCTTGTTACTTGACAAGCTGGGGAAAAAAAGCATTTAACAATTGAAAAGCAACTAACTCCACAAGAATCAGAACACACAGTGTAACTGTAAATTTCATTATTAGATGCTTTAAGTTTTAAAGGTAAGATGGTCCTACTGATGCTTTTCCAGTGCCTTCCAAGGCACGCAGAATATCATCCATTTATTAATTCACCTGTAAAACAAGGAAAAAAATACACTAGGCTGCAAAAGATATTTTGGGATTTTATTAATTCAGATTAGCAAAATATGTGAAGAGCCACCAATAAAAGTCACTATGAAGTTGCAAGACATTATTTTTTATCCGCAGATATTTTGGCTGATTTTTTCCGAGTAAGAACAAGAATAACTACAAATTATCTTTTCCTCTGAATTTTTTTGAGACTCAATTCTACATTTGCAAAACAGTCCAGGTATTGGAGCTTTACACTTTGCAAAGTAGAAAAAAATGCTTTGAAATTCTGCTGACACTTCTCAAGATGAACCAATTTTGGACCATCCACTTCAACAGAAGATGAGGATGGATTGAAAGATAAAATTCCCATGTCTGCTGCAAACCCCAGACATCCTTCTCATTTGATTCTTAGCATGGGAGAGACCTTCCCCTTCTATTCTGTGCCCTAAAGCCTCCCCAGTGCAACCTTGGAGGCAGCACTGCTGCTATCTTCCCACACAGTTGTGAGCAGTCCTGTTCTTCAGGGTGGAGGGAATCACTCATTATTTGTCTTACAACTGCTTTTTAAAAGCCCCTGCTCTGTTCAGGACTAGCTGTATTAGCCAATGTGCCTATACATACTAACAGATGGTTCTTGGCCTGGAAAACTTATAGGAAGAGACACAAAGAACAGAAAATAGCAAAGTGGACCCCATTTTTTGGAGTGGGAAATCAAGACTGTGAGACAGTAATCTTCCAGGGGCACAAAAGAAATATATATTTCACAAGAATCACAAGTTCAATGTCTAACTTTCAGCTCAGATCTTTAAAATCTCAGATCACTTCCTATTCTCTCTCCTTGATGTAATGCTTTGTAATTCCTGGGTAGCACTCTGATGATAAGCCACGATCTGCAGAGCTCAGACCATACCAGGTCACCTATAGGAACTTGAGAGCTGCCATGGGAATATGTAGAATTGCTGCTCACCTATCTTCCAACCTGACCATTGTTCTAGTCCCTTGATGTGGGAAGTCAATGGAAGCACAGAAAGGAAAAACTTCTCATTAGGAGTATTCAAGGGCAGTCCCATGTGCACATCAGATGCAGTTTATCACATTGTAAGTGAAAGAAGCTGATAAAAATTCAGCTCAGGTGGCCCTGCAGCTGAACAGAGAATGTCAACCTGAATCAAACAGACCAGCAAGCAGCACCCCAAATTATTCAGCAAGTTCTCAGAAATTGAAGTAATCATTTTATATCCACCTCCTAAAATGCTTTTGTTTAATTAAGAGTATCCCCAGGCAATGAGACCAGTGATACATACTGAAAACTATTGCTGCAGCTTTTCTCATAACAATGCTATGGCTGTCAGCAGTTGATGAGAGGAGGAAGAATAATAACAATAATAACAACAACAATACCTGTCATCATTATAAATGTGAAAGCGACTACTTCTTTTTGTTACAGAAGGGAAGGCTTAGGCCATAGTGTTTGTTTTCATCCACTTTGAAGCCTTCATTAATGCAGTTCAAGCAGAAAATAACTGCAGATTCACAATCACAGAATAAACTGTCTTGGAAGGGAACCATAAGGATTGTCAATCGAACTCCTGACCTGGCACAAGACACTCCAAGAGTCACACCACATGTCCAAGACCATTGCTCAAATGCTTCTTGAACTCTGTCAGGCTTGGTGCTGTGACCACTTCCCTGGGGAGCCTGTTCCAGGGCCCAACCACGCCCTGTATGAAGAACCTTTTTCTAATACTCAACCTAAACCTCCCCTGATACAACTTCAGGCCACTCCCTCAAGTCCTGTCCCTGGTCACCACAGAGAAGAGATCAGTGCCTGCCCCTCCTCTCACCCTCACAAGGAAGCTGTAACTGCAGTGAGATCTGTCCTCAGTCTCCTCTTCTCCAGGCTGAACAGACCCAGTGACCTCAGCCCTTCCTCATATGGCTTCCCCTCAAGGCACTTCTCCATCCTCATTCCCTACTTTGGACACTCTCTAATAGCTGTCTTCTATACCCTTCTTATGTTGTGACCAAAACTATACACAATATTCAAGGTGAGGCCGCCCCAGCTCAGAGCAGAGCGGGACAATCCCCTCCCCTGCCCGGCTGTGCTGCTGTCCCTGATGCCCCCCAGGACAGGGTTGGCCCTCCTGGCTCCAGGGCACTGCTGGCTCAGGTTCAACTTTCCATCGACCAAGACCCCCAGGTCCCTTTTCATGGCACTGCTTCCCAGCATCTCATTCCCCAGTCTGTCTGTACATCCAGGGTTGCTCCATCCGAGGTACAGAATCCAGAACTTTCCCTTGTTCAACTTGATATAGTTGGTGATTGCCCAGCCTTCTCATTTATCAAGGTCTCTTTGTGGGGTCTCTGCCCTTGACGGAGTCAACAGCTCCTCCCAGTTTAATAGTATCTGCAACCTTGCTCAGTATCCCTTCCAGCCCTGCATCCAAACAATTTATGAAGATGTTGAAGAGCAGAGGGCCAAGGATGAAGCCCTGCAGAACCCCACAAGTGACAGGTCACCAGACTGATGTCACTCACCGTAACCCTCTGTGCCAGACCTGTGAGCCAGCTGCTCACCCATCCCATGATGTGTTTATCCAGCTGTATGCTGGACACCTTGTCCAGAAGGATCCTGTGAGAGACAGTCTCAAAAACTTTACCAAAATCCAAAAAGATTACATCAGCTGGCTTCCCTTGATCAATGGGTGGGTCAACTTGTCATGAAAGGAAATCACATTTGACAAGCAGGACTTTCCTCTCACGAAGTCATATTGGTTGTGACCAATGACTGCATTGTCTATCAGGTATTTCACAATACCTCCCAGCATAATCTTCTCTATAACTCCAGTTTCTCTCATATGACAATTTAGCATCAAGAGTACCTAAGATACACTGTGATCTGCAGCTCCTTTTTTGTTTGGCTGTTACTAGCTCTACTACCAATCTATTGACCAAGCAGAGCCTGAATAAGATCTCTGGGATAAGGAAAAGAGAAAAGTAAGTCGTGCACTTCTAGGAATTGACCATTCATTCATGATCTGCTGACTGAAAAACATGAAACTTTCTGGGACAGTTACAGGCAACTTCAGGATAGTCATGATCACAACATCATCACAGTTGTGATGCCTTGAGAGGCTACCTAGAACAGAGGCTAGACAGTGCTAAAGGAATAAAGTAGGTATTTATTAAAAAGGCCTTCAAAGGATACACCTTGGGCAGTACAGGAGCCTGGCTGAGGGTACATCATAGATGGACAACAGGTCACAAGTTTTCACTTTTATATGTTTTGGCCCATTTACATATTGGGGTTAATTGTCCAATTACAGCTTCAGGTTATGAGGTCCCATCCTCCCAGTTTACTCTTCTCAATCCATTGTTGTTTACACTTTTTGAGCCTGAAGCTCTAATGGTGTCCTTGGTTCTAGGGCTGGAAAAGGATTGTTTTGTCTAACTAAACTGTAAAGAGAACTTGCTAACACTTTATATGAAGTTCAGAGTTATATACTATGGAATATAGTACGGAATCTGGAAAACATGAAAGCTAAAATTTAAGGCATCAGTTGTATGGAGAAGTTAACTGTTCTACCACTCTTTTTCTACATGGTTATAACTTTCTCTATTGCACAATTTCATCAAGCAGCTTTATGTACTGACTCTTGCTAACTGCCATCTACAGAGCTCTAGAAAAAGTGCTTGCTGTTCTACCACATTCTACCTTAATTTTATTTTAAAAAAAGAATTTATTATTTATTAAATTTATTATTTTCTTAATTTTTTAGAAATGAAATATCACTTATACCTCAGAATTACCTCATAACTTGAGGTATTTGCAACAGCACAACATAACCAATATGTTCCAACCAGAGGCTGGGACGAATTCTAGTGAAGGACAAGGCTATCTACAGTCAACAAAAACCCGAGTCAGGCATGTAAGCAAATGCTCTTAATCTATTCAAATCAAAGAATCTACAAACACACAAGGTCACTGTGACCAGAATGCTAAGAAACTAAAGGAGAAAATAGTTGTTTAGTGCAGTAATAGTATAATTTTCTTTCCCAGACAGAGTGACCTCAGAACTCACCACATCTTTTGGAAACACTGCTCCCTTTTTGCAAGGAAGAACTGAAGCTATAAGCTATTTCTCTTTTCCTGAATGTTTCTTTTCTGGTATTTTATATATTCAAAAACATTGCTGTCCAAGGTAAAAGAGTGATTTGCTGTCTGCTGTAACCAAACAGAACACAAGGGAAGCAAAGAAAACAACCACGTAGACTGAAATTAACCCAGAACTATCATACTCTTAAAAAGGCTCTTACCTTGCCTTCATGGACTGAATATATTAATTAACCTGTTCTCAGAAACCTCAGCAGCTACAGCAGAACCTTAAATAGAACAGTCCAAAGGAAAAAGAAGGGAGAAAAAAATACTAAAAAAAGGAAAAGAAAGGGAATGACCAAGGAAGACAGACATCCTCTGACTGGAAGAGGACACTACAACCTAAAAGTTCTGATGATCAGCTATTTGTATTGCTGACAAAGACTCTTTTCATGAGGGGAGTATACTCCTGTTTTCAAACAGTATTAAAACCCTCCCATAGGCCAGGTAAATCACATTGTAATCCAGTGCAGCTGTGAGAAAGAAGACCTGGAGAGAACACTGCAAACTACCTTTGATCAACCTAGCAGTGTAAAATTACATTGTATATTTGTTTATACTGGGCTGGTATCACACGATCAGTTGCTATGTTAGAAGCCTACCTCTTTTTCTACAGTAGTGGGAACCAAAACCTTTCCCTTTAATCCATCTAAGATACCTAAGCAGAGATACAACAAAGATATGATATTTTGAAATGTGTTGATTTTGTATTATTTAGACACAAACCAAGCAAATGCTGAAAGAAACTAGGCAAGGATGTCTAAAACTTTGTGTGGTCACTTTTAAAATAAAATATGAGCCATCAGTATGAGATACTAAATCTGTAACACCACCCTGAAGCATGATATTTATTCAAAGCTTGGAGAGAACACTACCAGGAAGATCCGATGCAAACAGGACGTGGAAGCATTCATTTTCTAGAACAAGACCTGCAGATGGACAGTTATTACCAAAACCCGGCACAATCAGAAAAACCACACCTCCTCAAGGCTGAAAAGACAAATTTATGTAACTCACAGCATTTATAAGAATCTTGTGTTCATCACAGCTGCTTAAAATAACCACTTCTTTAATAACACACACCTACTACTTTGGGATGTGCTCAGTCTGAGTGCAAAGGGAGCCTTTATGATTTCTAAGCTAGTCTTTCAGTCTTCATTCCCACCCACCTATAGATGCAATTAGTCTTTGTGATTTCAGATCAGATTAAATGTCTTTGTGTCTCTGCAGAGTTGAACATACCAAGGCCTTGACCAAAAAAATTTGTGTTTTCTTAAAAAGTAAATATTTTAGGTGCAGCTTAAACCCTTACCAAAATAGTAAGTCCTGTGACACTTTGCAGGGAAAGGCCCAAACATCTATCTCCAGGATATCCTGGCACATTAGCCATTCTAGAGAGTAACTAGGAGGTCTCCATAGTAGCTCAGCAAGTCAAGGAAGATCAGTAACCAGTGCTGTAAATGCCTTGTGGCACAGCCCTGCTTTCCTTCAGTCTCTGGGCTCATGTTAAGCTTCACTCCTATTGCTAAAATAGGGCAAGTTATTCCAGCCTGGAATGAGGCAAGAGGTACTCTGAAAGAAACATTTCAAAGCCAGAGACAGATTGACATAAGGGAAAGACAGGAATGCAGATGGGAACCCTGAAGCTTCTGAAGCTGATGCTACTTTCCAGAAGTACGTACAGAATCTTTGACAAAATATTGTTAATTTCCTGCAAATGTCCAGAAATCAGTTAAAAACATGTCTTGTCATCAGGGGATACTAAAATATCATTGTGTCAGGTAGCAGAGGAAACTCAAAAAACCCACCATACTACATAGGCTAGAGGGGCTTTCGTAGTCAACTAATTATAAAAAAAGGCATTGGAGCAACTGGAAATGAGATGCAAACATACTCTCAATCCTCTCCCAGAGGGCACAAACACCTTCTCTCCAGAGGATGAAAGCAGCAAACTCTCCAGTATCATGCCTCTGTGGTGGCAGTGGGCCTGATAATAGACAATGCAGTATATTTTATTAACTGGTATTATGGTATTTTACCAAATTACTCAGATTTGGGACCACTGAACTCAAGTCCAGTGACCTCATATGCAGGATGTGTTTCAGCAGCAACAGTTGCATTGATAACACATTCAAGTTCAGTAGCTCTGGAGCCGCAGACAAGGAGTGGCAGATAAAAGAGCGGTTTTTTCCCAACAGTAACTTTGCCAACATGCCTCAATCACACTGGATTTAAAGCAGAGTTAGGACTTGAGGGCTCTGTCAATATTTAGTCTCCTGATGGAGACTGTCAGTCACCACTCATAACAGCAAATTTCAATCTAGCCATAAAGAATAAAAGTGAGCCTACAAGCTCCAGCTCCACATGACACTGAACAGCCATCATATGACAGCAACCTTGCAGCAACAACAAGTCACATCTAAAGCAAACCACTTGCAAGCAAAGGGCTCCTCCACGACTACTGCTCTGATTTTTGTTCTAATCTCTGTACAAAGACATATTGCCCTGAGGCTGAAATCCCTCTTGTCATCAAAGGACTGGCCATCACCTGCAAGGAGCGGCTTGGAGGAGAGAGCCTGCAAGAAACACAGCTCTAAGCTGGTCACCTCAAAACTGTAAGCAGATCATGTGTCCATGCCACTACAAAGCACATAGACACATGATCAAAGGGCAGCAGGGGTAGGGTGGGTGTCAAGGCCTGCCAGACTTGTGCAGTACATATTCAGAGGCACAAAAGACATCAGGAGAACCTACTATGAACACTGAATTCATGCCTGTAAAAATTACTTCTTGGATTCTTGACTCTCAGCTGCTCCCAGGGCTACAGAGAGCCTTGAGAGGAAGAACAAATAATTACCAGTTTTGTTTCTGGTGCAGCTAGTGCAGACTCCATGCATTTTAAACCAGGGAAAGCAACTCACTGCCACAGGTGTGGTGTTTGGCATCCAGAGACACAGGCTTGTCTCTGACAAGAAACTGTAACACTGTTGGAGGTAAATTTCAAATCATACACCAACATAGTGACAGTCTAAAACAGTGGTGACAACTCCTAGTTGCAGTCACATTGCAGCTGTGAGTCATTAGAGAACAGCTATCTTAGCACTTCCTTTCCTCTAGATCCTCTGCCTGTGCACAGACAGGTGATATGGAACAAGGCAGGAGATGTCCTGAACCTACAGATACCTTGGGCTTTATGAATCAGCAGTGCCAGCTCAGAAAAAGGGGGCTGCTCTACAGGGAAGAATCCACCTCTGCAGAAAAAAAACTATCCTGTCTCCCAATTAGAGGCTTTAGCTCTGTCTAGAACACTTTTTCATTAGACCTGCAGAGGCTAATGTAGAAATTAAAAACTGAATGGACAGAGTCAGATGATTGACCCTAAATAACATCTAAGCAATTCAATCATGTCTTTCCCATTGCTGGCTTAAACAGCAGGATATTGTAACTGGTATTGATTGGTCTGTTTGCTACTCTAGCTGATAAGAGTCTGCATCTGAATGAAAGTTTTTATCTTTATTACATGACTCAGACTATCTGAGCCGATAATGAATTATATGAAAATCTTCTTCGTTAAAGAATTAGATTTTAAAAATTTTATTTCTCTTGAAAGACATTATGTACTTCATTGTCAACACCCTTATCAGGGCTCACTAGGCTCTAGGGAGAATCCACACTGAAATAGCTATAAAGGTATTACCAAAAAAAGAGTACTTGGAAGCTCAAAAATAGCCTTTATATTCCTTTACATCTTCCACTGAACTATTTTTCATATGATGCAGTATGAAAATGTCATGCTGCTAATGTAGTTCTAGGAATGAAAATGAACATTTTAGGCCTCACATATACCTATTTTTCAGTGCTAGAGATTCACAGGAGGTCTATAAAACCAAAAATCTTACAGCAACAGTGCTCTTTGGCTCATACTGTTATCCCTGTTTAACTGATGTGATTAACTGAGGCAGAAAGATATTGAACTTTTTGTCCAAGGTCACACAGTGAGGTCAGGAGTGGAGCTAAAGCAGACTCCAGCTCTTTCAGTTCACTGCTTTGTTTTAAACTATCTAATCTCCCTTTCAGCTCTTTCATGCAAAAGTACAAGAGACTTGATACACTGTTACACTTAAAAGTGCAAATCCCCAGTGTAAAAAGAATGCAGGTTAGGATTTAAAGCAAGTGTATGAAAATCCCCTTTTAGTCCACAGGATGCAGAAATATTGCAGCACATCCCATCACTTTAATAATATCTCACAACAGAAGGGACTTGAGTCACGTTTAGTGCACTGCCAATTCCAAATAAAAGCTCTTAGGAATACTAAAATTTATGCAGTCAGCCAGGAACATGTAGCTGATGTGGACTCCAGGAATCATGTTTTAGAACCAACTTTTTAATTTGCATATGAACAAAGTTCAAAAAATACCAAAATATAAAAAAAACCCTACCTTAATTTCTACAGCATTTTTCAAGTGTTTTATGAATACTAAGTAATCATCTTGACAACTCCATGAAAAAAATTATACCAAGAAGTTATTTCAGTATAGAAGCTGCACAAAGATGTGAAAACTAAAGCTGTAGCTTCAGACCTAAGAACCAACAAAAAGCCTCTAACTGCTCCAGAGGCCAAAAATATACAGATTTCATTAGTGAAATGAAATATCAATGCCAGCAAACTCAAGCAGTGACAGGATTCCCTGGCCACCATCCCCCTGTTCCAGGGTTTTCCATTACAGATTTTACATCCTGGTCCATGTTAAAGAAGGCCAAATCAATGCAGAATAGGTTGCTTCCTTTTTCTTCCTTACTGAACTTAAACAAAACAGCTTTCTTCATAATGCACACTGTGCTGCATTTATCCCTACCCCTCCAAGCATTTTCATTTCTTTACAATGAAGGAGAAACACAACTTCATTTCTGTCAGACTTTGATCCAGTCAGTAACTTTTACTTCCAAGTAATAGTGTGTACTGAAAGTTCAAAAGACATGTGTTCTGTAAGAATCAGATTTAATTAACTTTTTAAGTCCTCTTCTTCACTTTCTAGAACAGCTACCTCTTTGCCATAGGTGTAATATTTTTCTGTAATTTTTTTCGGTTTTTTTTTTCAATTTTTTCCTTTCTTTTCAACTGCACCAGTAAAAACAGAGTGAAATAGCACTCAGCAAAAAATGTGTAATTTAACAACTTGCATAGCAAGATTTGATAGTGTATTTTAAAAAAAGGGCTTAAATTATTCAGACACACCATGAAAATCAATGGGACCTGAAGTCATTTCATAAACCCCATTCTTATTTGTCATTTAAATATCTGAACAAAAGTTCTCAACTGCTCATAGGATGTCAGCATTTCAAACCTTATAGTTTTGTGTGCATAGCAGAGCCTGAGGATGCTTCCCCACCCTGAAAAGCTGCAGTCTTGTGTGACATTCAGAGATCTTTTTAAACAGCTCTTATTAACATTGCAAAGAAACGTTTTCAAGATGGGCATCAGTATGACTGCTGGCCTCTTATAGGGGTGCTGCAAAAATAAGTCAAGAGCGAAAAAGCTGTTTATTACAGTAGATGTGGAGAGAACCTTCCACTTCCAAGGCCCACATATTAGTCACAGAGGCAAACAAGGACAGAGAGGGCACAGAGGGACACCAAGAGCAAGGCATATGAGGAGTCTGGGACCTGACTAGAGACTGCAACTGGAAGACAAGAACAAGCATCACAACTGGACTATAGAAAGGCCTTAGGTGAGACCACCAATAACACAAAAGAATGAGCTGCATTCCAGGAGCTGAAGCCAAGTGTGACTAAAGAGGCTGACAGCTCACCAAGAGAACAGTAAGCCAGCCAGATACTCAGTAGAAAAGTGCCAGCCTACAAGAAGGGTGCAAAGAGAAGCAAGATCTGCAGAAAGGCATATATCCTACTGCATGTAGTATCGACTGGGGACAAGATTTCCACAAGCCAGAAACCTGCCACACTGAGCCCGTCAGTCAGACCACAGTTATTTTGGGAGTGAGCACGTTCAGCACAGCTCCTTCCAGAGAAGTATCTTCATCTCACTGCTAGCTATCCAGATCCCATAGGGCTCTTCATACATGACTACAAAGAAGCTCAAACCAGGTTTGTGTTTAGATGTCTTCCCTGCTACCACAGAGATTTTAACAAAGTATTTATAAGCTGCTCTATAACGGAGGGTATTTTTGGCAAAGAGCTTTATTAACCTGCAGTGCTAACAAACTATTACCTGCTTATAGAAAACAGCCCAGAGTTCCATTTCATTTTTTGCACTATACACTTGTTATAAATTGTTATCTTATTAAAGTCTAATCCTCAAAATAGAAGAATTCTAATTCTTTCTTCAGCCCTAAACATCCTGCAAAACCAAGAACAGACTGAAAGACATTCACACCCAGTTTAGATATCTGATGTGCCACAAAGTAATTATTACATTTGTTATGTATTTAAGATACAATTAACAGCACAGGTGATTGGCAAAGATTCATTATGTAAGTCAAATTCCAACACCTTTACTCACTTCAAATAGCACTTTGCCTTGAAAGCAATGACAGTGATTTCAGTGGCAGATAAGGTACTCTTTAACAGGTGCCAAAGTGACCCAATGGGTCCATTTTTGTAGTGAACTTGGTCTTCTCCCATGTTTATGAACAGACCGCACACACATCAGGATCTAGCATATGTAAACAGACAAGTTATAAAGACATCCAGATCTCTTAATGATAACGCGCTATTTGCATGACACTTAGATGTTCTATGACCACTAGCATATCAAGTCCAAATTAGCTTCATGGTCTGCATATAACCTCTTTTGGTAATGCAACTGCTGTTATGGTTTCTGCTACTCCTATTTTAGACAAATATTGTAACCACAAAGTGCAGGTGAGAGCTTCTCTGACAATTCCAGTTAGGAATGACAAAAGCCAAGATACCTTAGCCCCTTCATCCTCAGGGACAAGCTACAAACACTATCTGAAGAGACAGATTAATTTCAGGCAATGACTAGTCTTGAGAGCAGCTGCAGTTACTGTACATAGGCTTTATGTGCTTGGAGAATCAATTAATTTGCAATTTTTACAGAGAACAGTGCACACAAATATAACACAGTTGCTTGTCTTCCAAACATACCATTAGTGGGACTGCTCTGAAGTCAGTCCAAAACCTGCAGCCTGTGCTTCCACTAGAAGCAGGCAAGTATTCATTGTCACTTCACAAGTCAGACAGTTAACCATTACCAGAGAAACACAAACAGCATCACGAGGTCATTGAGGAGCATGAGATCTGGGAGACAGGAAATTCGTTCCCTCCTTTGTGGTTTTCTACTGTTACCCAGAAAAGCCATCAGTTTATACATCCCTCAGTTCCTCAGCTCATCGACAGCTGCTCACACAAGTTGTATACTTATGACAGTTTTCCATGTGAGTAAGAAAAACTAATTAAATTCCCCTTATCTAAGAGCAATTGTCTTTCATAAGCAAAAGCCACTGTGATGTTTGCAAGCATAGGTTGATTTTAATGTATCAGGTATTAAACATGCAGACACATGAAAAGGATGTAATAGGCCCAAATAAAATAACTGCACCTTTGAATGTTTTAAAGACCAGAAACCTTAAACATGGAATTTGAAACAAAACCGAAGCCACTATATTGTGTACATTAATATTGATATACCCTCCTGCAGTTAAAACTAAGTCAGACAAAGAGCTTATGCTCAGTTTACAAGATGCTAACCCAGTAGAGAAATATTTGAATGTTTCCAAACAGAAGAGGCAATAAAGATTTGGATAATGCCTTTAACCTTTGCTTTCTATAATGAACACTCTGGATCTGAAGAAAAATATATCCTGAATAACTTGTTCTCCCTTTCAAACATTCATCTGTGTGATTCTTTCCCATGAAGACTGGTTAATTTCCTCAGGTCTGCAACTAAAAAATTAAATCATAACAAGAAAAACATACAAACCTTGATTTCATTGCCTGCATCTTGATATTTCATTTGATTGTTCTTGTGTGTATAACAGCCTTTACTGTTTAACAGAAGTCTGCAAACTTTTTAAGACAGCACTTACACCTGTCTTCAAATTGCACACAGTATTACACATACATAATTATACACCTCAAGAAATGAAAAACAAAAGCTAGAAGCAAACAGGTATGAGAACTTTGACACACTTTTTTGTTTGCTTCCTTCTGAAAATCAAAGGAACTATTCTCCTTTCAGTTTCATCCTACGAGAATGCCACAGACTGCAGCAAATTAACATGTGATTACACTGTCATCCACAAGCAATAACTGTTCATTCCAGGGCTCTGAAGCCTTGCATTATTATATTTATGAATCTTTAACAGAGACTGTTGCCTAGATAGCTTTCCTTTCACATAAATGTCATCACAGTATTTTATCATCTGGTTTAGGTAAGAACAGAAGGGTTGCTAAAGGATTTGCAGATTGGTCCACCAAGGCTAGTGTTTGACCTCTGTAATAAGGTAATACTGACATGTTTCTCATTAATGAGCAGGCATGTGGCAGCCATGTCACACTTTGACATTTTAATTCACTTACCACATCCATTTTTTAAGCTGTATTTATCACTCAAGGAAGTACTTACAGGGTCAGAAGGACCACAGAAGTCTCTGAACACTTTTGAAGGATCAAATTGTCTAATCTCCATTGCTATGCAAGGGCCTGAACACAACTCTGAAACCATCTCCTGGAAGAGAAAGAAGACAGAAAGAAAGTTGAACTCCTTGGGCTTTAGCAAGGATTATATTTCTCCCCAAAACAAGGCCCAAACTTACAGGAACAATTAGGAAATACTGATGCATTTAGGAAAGTGAGGACACTAAACAGATACCATTAGTATTCATCACAAAAGAAACTTTTTCCATTTTGCTACCTGGTTTAAAAGGTGAAAATTGAGAAAAATTGGATATTCAGCTTTAATAGGATTCTGAATAGCATATAACAGCATCCGCAATACTTTGAATTCTTTTGTAGGTACATCCTTATTGGTCTGGACCTAGATTTCATGTCAGTATCTCGTAACTTGTCAAACTAGACCGAATCACTGGAATGCACTTTGCTAGGTTTTAAGCCTGAAAAATCACACTATGTTCAGCCAGTTCCACAGGCAGCAATGTACTTTGCAGTGCTCCCCACTAGAAGCACAGTACACAGCCTGTATCTGTTTTCAAATATACACACATTCAATGGCTTTAAGTCATTAAAATGTCTCCTGGGCTTTTGGTTCTCTCTGTCCTTTCCTCATAGATTACTACAGAAGCTCACACAAACCAACAGAATCTGTGCCTGTGGCACAACCTGTTAGGGAAAGGGTCTGGCAACATTCTTGTGATATACTAACACCAGGATCTCAGTTACAGTGAAAACATCTGTTTCCCTGGAGTCTCCAGGAGAGTAAAGAGACATTGTGAGTTCTGTGTGGGTGATGAAGATGGGTCTTAGTTTTCATAAGCTTAAATTAACTCTGGGCATTAGTGCCAATTTGGAGTTTGTTAATTAGAGGTATATGTTTCACAAGCAGAAAGAATCTATTTTGATGTTCTAGTCTGACTTCCTTTTTTCAATCATGCCCTTATAATTGCATGCTTATCTAGAAATCTGGGCAGAAAAGTTTTAAACAAACCATGACAATTAAAGGAATCTAAATCAATGAAGAAAGACAAAAGTACAAAACACGCACAGAAAGTAAGGGAGGACAGGTAAGGACTAGCAAAGGTTCTGCAATCATGCCCACCAGCCACAGGCACACCAAAGATGAACCATGGCAAAACATACAGAGTGGACAAAAAAGCAGAAGGAAAACAAGAATTAAGTCTTTTTCTTCCTTCTATGAATTGTGACAGAAAATAAATACACAATGACACTGAGTCAGGCAGCACTGTTCCAAAAGCTGCTATCCTCATACTGGATTCCATACTGAGAACATGTGCCTAAGCTCCCCTCTCTGAATTTTATCCAGTACCTCTATCATCAATTGGATCCTAGGAAATTTACGTAGAAGTATTCCTTAAGGACATGAAAAGAATGCAGACTGGCTTCATGCTCTACAACATAAATAAATACTTTAATTCCAAAAACTGGGTTATCACCAACTCTGTTCAAAACAGGTCAAAGAGACACATATTTCATTCTGCTAAGAAACAGTAAATTGCCACAAAGTCACTACTCCGCAGAATTTCATTAAATTCTGTCATCTAAACAACTGTTAACAGGAAAGCAGATAAAAAATGGGCTTTTAACTTGAGCTGAATCAACTCTCTGCAATTCCTGCAAACTGTGGTTATTCTTGTTCCTCCCTCTTCTATTGTTTCTGTCTCAGCACAAACATCCCACCAGCAAGAGTGAACATGACCAGAGTTACTCCTGACTCCTTTATTACTGCACAGCAGAACTGAGGCCTGAAGACCAGCTGCCACCAGGCACAGCACAGAGGCAGGTGGCTCCATGTCAGACAAGTCTGATCTACTTACACAGCCTCATCAAGTCCAGAGCTGAGTCTAAATAGCAGACATTGTTTGTCTGGTGAGGCTCCCAGTTACAGCTACATCAAATTTTCTCTAGCAAATAGTTTATTTGTCAAATAGCATCGTTTGTGGTCAGCCAGAACCATTCCTGGAGGTGGATCAAACTCAAGGATTTTTGATTAAGGAAGTGGATTCTGAGCTGAAATAATCTCACTTCTTTTTCCTCATTTTCTATTCTGGCTAGAGTAGGAAAAAGCAAAACAGCACAAAACTAAGCAACATGTAAAATCCCATGTAGGAGACACTAACAAAGCTAAAATTTTGGGCAATTGTACAGCTTTCTCTTTTCACAAAGCACTCTATATACAATGTCAAACCTTTATCTGACTGACAAGAAATAACCAGAAGAAATGGAAGAACAATTTTTCAAAAGGATTTCTGGATGCCAGTATCTTTTGTGCTGAGTTATTTTGGAATGATAAATAAAATTTAGATCAAAACAGATGGTTCTGAGTCACATATAGAAGAGGTCATATTCTTTCTCCAATATCCTATTTTGTAACACACTTTCCTATCTGGACTGCATCAGCAATATCCATTGATGTTTCCATGTGTGCCTTCTCCAGAACCCTTTACCATCATGATTAGCTTTTCCACATTTTTCTGTTTCTCAGATATTCTAAGTGCATGAAAATATTAATTTCATTTCACAGAATCACATTCTGTGGTTCATTGATTCTGTAATTTGATTTCTTTTCAACTGAGTCAATCCAGCACATGTAACTTGCAGGACAGAGCCCTAGAGTCTCGTTTTTCTTGACATCACCTACAATGCATTTTATTTATTGACTTACCTTGTTTAAATGTCACCTTCCCTTCTGAGTAACTCTCCGATTAAATTACATAACTAAAATTTGCAACTTGTTAGAGGGTTAGAGATTGTGCAGCCCAAGAGCTGCAGCAGATGGTAGAGTTCCCCATTTTGTTCAAAGCAGAGACTTTTGCTGCACTACAGGACTCCTCAGGCCCTGAAATACTGGTTAGATAGTTCAATTTTTAAATTCTGCCACATACCTGCAAGTATGCCTGTCCAATCTCCCTTTGGTACTTGACAAAAATTACGTTCACAGGAGGCCTCATGAGTATTCCCCAATCTGAGAGTGAACTAACAGTACTCCTAACCCATTTAAAGACACATCTACAAATCCTGTTGAAGTAAGTCAGACTGAACAGCCATAAAGGTGGAAAAAAATAATAAAAATTTCATTTTCAGAGTAATATTAGTAAATATGTAGAAAATTTACAATAATGTAACCGCTTAAAAATTAAGGATAATTTGCAACATAATAGGATGGCAGCGAAGCTAGACTCATTACTACGAGTAAATTACATAGTAAAGTAAAAATTACTATGAGTAAAATGAACCAAAATCCTCTGAGAGAAGGTGATCCAGAAATACAAGCTCATCTTCTTGTATTCCCATTGTTCTATCTGCAGTCAGGAAGTTTTATGTGACAGTATAACAAAGTGTAACACTATAGAGAGTCACAGATGTCCACTGGGATTACAGCATATCTTAAAATTCTTAAATTTTCTGAATATTTACAAAAGTCAGATGAATAAACCAAAGAATAGTTCAAGATGTCATTAGGAAAGCCTCCAATACAGCAGCCTCATTGTAAATAAAATGATAAATATGCATTTTGGTCTAAACCACTACTACAATATCCAATCAAACAAAGATGCAGGTGTGATACATTCTCATAGCTCTCATCTATTTTATCAATAAAATATCTTTTTCTGGGGCAAGCCGGGGATGTAACTCTGTTGTATTTCACAAATTCCTTGGCTGAACAATTTTCATGAAAGGCTCTCCTGTATTGTGACATACATAATGCAATTCTCACAATTAATGAATTTATTTGAGAACAAACGAGAACTGTTCAGTACCAGGTTCCTAAAAGAAACCACATCACAATCCCAAGCAATAAGAAATGTGTTGATTTCCTCACTTGAGCATATTTTATTTTTAAACAGATTCCTGTTAAACTTATACTTACCAAGTATTCAGGGACGACGCCTTTGTAAATCTCATAAAATTCTTCCACATTTGGACGCTCCAGGTTGAACTAAGAAAACCAAAACGTTAGCCAGTCGGAATTAAACAACCACAGGCATACACAGACACCCATTCTTAATCAGCAAACATTCAGAATCCTCTAAGTTTTACTAGGTAAAATGAATGGCTTTACTACTGCAATATGAAGCTTGTCAGCAACTTAGTGATGGCACAGGCAACATAGCACAGAGTATCTTTTTCCACATCAAATACAAGCAGACAACATAGTGTTGGCTGATCCCACTACAAAAGGGCTGTTCTTCATTTGTGATAGGGATTTGAGTGATAGGAGAATGTCGTATCTTGAGACTTCCACCACAACTGAAGGGCAGGACTCTTGGGAACAATCTCTGTACCAAATCCCTTTAACTACTGAGGGTATTCAGGATGTCAAAATCTCTTAAGTACCTTTAAAAGCAGTCCCCATAATTCATACTAAATATATATTTTTTAAAAATTAAGGAAGGATATTAACAATAGTTTCATTAAGCTTAGCTAGTCCATTTTGTAAAGATATCTCAAATTGCTCCAGAAGAGACAGATATAATTATCTCCCCTGCTAACTATAGGGAAACTAAGATACAGGGAAGTGAAGTGTCTTGGCTCAAGGTCACTAAGCAAACAAAAACAGATTAGCTGATCAGTCAGATACTAAAACACAAATATCACAAGGACAATGCTGATCTCAAAACACTGCTACAGTTTGCACAAGGGTTTTATACTGCAGGAAGACATCTGTGCACTGCTACGATGTGCATACAGCACTACTCCAACTTCTGTTTATCATAAAAACACACAAAAGGAAACCTACCATCTGCAAAGCTGAGATCTCAAATCCTTCCTTGAGGATGGCTTTTATAATCTTCCCAGAAAGCCCTGAAGAAACATGGAAAATAAGATACTCGATTTCAAAAAGCAGAATTTACAGCTGAAAGGTATTATGCCAATACACTGCTTATTCTCAAACCGAAAGAAGAGAGTTTATGTAATGCTGTGAGAGGAAGCAGAGAGCAGAGCTGAGTTCACATGCTCTGTGTTCTATATGAGGTTACATGTTGATGGTTTCAAATAATTAAATTCCATGCAGCTGTTGAAAAGCGTTTCTAACAAAAAAAGGTAATTAGTGAAGCCTTTGCTTTTCTCAGATCAAAACACCTGCAAAACACCCAGTTGCTGCAAGACCAGGATTTATAGTTTTAATGAAGACCCACTGGCAATACTGATGCTTAATCAGTCATGAATTCAGAGCACCAGCTGTCTTTTTCTTTTTGCAGGCCCTACTTTAAGCCAGAAACAATGCAGGATGATAACAAATGTTGTCAATAAATTAGTACAGGAGTTCATGTCTTCTATGGGAAAAACACATTAGTGCAAAATAACCTATTCCTTCGAAGTTTATAGCTCACAAATATGCTATTGCTGATGATCCCACTTGCTTATTCTCTCCAGAACGCATGCTCAAGGACCGAATGATATTGTAAAACAAAACACAGAACTTCAGAAAACAAGAACCACTAATTTTCCACTGAATGTATATTTTAGATTTGCCCGTGCTTATAAGATCAGGTCATTTTGAAGATTATGTCAGCCAAGCACAGTACTCTATGCGAGTGAATTTCACAGAATCATTGTTTTTTATAGAACACAAATACCTGTCCTCTAGTACAATTTGTGTGAAACTACAAATTTCTGGACGTTTATCTAGAAAATAATTAATCACAGAAGAATATCCTGTAACAAATGACAACAGCAGGATGTGACTCCTGGTCATTAGATCCTTTTATTAAGTAGTCTTTAAACTGCAGGATATTTAGCATTGCATAAATTTAGGAGATGAGAATAAAATAAAGCTAGTATGGAAGTTATAGCATGCTTGAGACACAGCCTACTAATACCTGTGGCATAGGACTGAGGAGCTTCCTACCACATTAAAAGGCCAATGGAAGCCCTGAGTAAATGAGACTGAGGGTTGAAAGGCTTTCAAAAATTGTGTTTATAAATGAAAATGAAAAAAACCACATCCCTGAAGTATTTGCTACCGTATTTTCACACTAAGGATTATGTAGAAAAGCCTTCCCTCTACAGAACACTGCATATTTCTTCCAAAAGTCTTCCAACTAAAGGGAAAATCTGAGATTTCGGTGGATACTCAGTCCATAAAGCTCTTTGTGTTTACAGAACATAGAAACAAGCACAGGCAAATACAATTCCTGTCCCACTATACTGTTCCACCACGTTTTGGTGAAAGTTTCCTTTTAACACTCCTGTGAACCCAGGGGAAAAAAGTCCCCCTTTTTTAAGATAAAAAAATTAATAATTGCAATAGCAAAATGAATAGAATTGGATAGGTTTGCCCAGGAAATGCAAGACCACATAGGAGAGAGAAACCAGAGCTCTTGTTTCTTTTTGTCTACCCTCCTGGAAAGGCTGAGCGGCTCAAATGCTTCCACACAGGTTCCACTGAGGCAGTGAGCCTTCAGTCTTGTTTTCAGAGATAATTGGGCAGTTTGTAAGGAGTGACTGCCTGGGAATCATTCAGGAAATTAATACATAAATTGAATAAATAATTTAATTAATTAACTAATTAAATATGTGACACAGCATAAACATTTCCTCAATCTCAATCTTCAAAGACAACACTCTGGTCAATTGCTTCACAGAAACCAGCAAAGACAAAGAAAGGGCACTGGCAGATAAATAGTCACTGTCATTTGCAGGGAAAAAACTAAGAGAAAGGCAAGGGACATCTGCTTTGCCTGACAGATGTCCATTTTACACTTTATCTGTCAAGAATGGGCTACTTGCAGAGGCACTCTCAGCCAGCATGCATCTAATTAAAATACATTAAGTTATGGGGTATTATGGAGACCTGATTTTTACAGAACTTTTGTCTTCAGCAGTTTTACTACAAGCAAAATCCATGTTTTAGAGAGCAAAGGGGTACTCTATTCAGCTTCTGGTCTGTTTCTCTACTGAAGTCACTAAGACCTGTCTCTTCTATAGAGAGGAGATAGTCTCCTTTAATGACAGAAATGAAAGTAGGAAGGTATTTTGCATAAAGGTCTTTAATGCAAGGTTTCTTTAATAATTGTTATAAATCTATCAAGATTTTCCTCTACATCGTATTTTTGAGTTCACTCTCATGCATTAGAGCGCTTTCTAGCTCCAGACAGATTGCCCATGTCTGCAACACCCAAAAGGCTTAACCAAAGGATTTATTGTCACCATTCAGACAGACAGACACCTCACCCACAAAATTCAAAGTGCCTTGAGGAAGAAGGGCCATGAGATTTCATTTACGTTTGCAAAGCAGGATGTTAGCTCCACTTCCAAGATGTGGGAATTGAGGCAGAGGAGCACAAGCTGCCAGTGGTGGCGCAGATCCACAGATCCAGTGACTTCTCCTCCCTTGTCCCAGAGTTAAGGCAATCCATGTATCATTTCTCTTAGGGACACTTTCCTTTCAAATTCTACCTGAACCAAAATAGAAACAAAAAGCACAAAGGTAATCTCCAAGCAACAGAAGAGTGCAAGCTGAAGACTCAGCTTGGGATCTGTCTGAGGCTCTCAGCCAGTTGCATGACTGAACTGGGATGTATCCCCTTCTTTGGGGGCAGATAAGGCTCAGGAAAATATGAACTAATTAGAGTGCCACTTCAGCAGCTTTCAACAATTCTTTTCAACTTTAAAATCCAAATCTATAGTGAAAAAACAACTTTCTAAGGACCCTTCAAAAAGGGTCAGTGGATGTTTAAAATGTGATTACAGTAAGAACACAAATCAAAGCCACAGATTAGGCACCAGTTATGACGAATTTTCAGTCTCAAAGCACAAAAGAATCCCAAGCATTACTAAATACAACTGAGAGAATTTAACACTAATCCAAGCAAAATAACTGAAAGAAAGGTAGCACAGGCACATATTTTATGTCTGTTGGGCAGCATTATGTTACTGCATGCCTAGTAGAGGACATAATAATTTTCCAATATAGATAGAGATAATTTTCCAATATATTTTAATCAGGTAAAAGTATAAGACTTCCTCAGTTACATTAATATTATATGGCTTGTTGTTTTACAACATACACTATTTTAAAATTGTCCTTCATTAAGAAACAGAAAGTAGCAGGGAAGACATTAAACAGAAAAATGCTACCACTGTTTGCAAAATTAGGCACTGGGATAAAATAAAACAGTTTAATAAAAGTCACTTTTAACCTAACAGCACTTTAGTCAATGAGCCATAGCATCAGTGCTACTGGGACCTTTCAGTCCTAGTGCACTATGAACCACCAGCCCTAGGAGTAGGAATGTTACATCCTCTTCCCTTTCTTCTTGACCTGTTTCCTAATTTAACCATTCCTCTGTTAAAAGCTCATTAGGCAAGATAGCAGATTGCTTTCAAAGCAAGACAAGAACTAGATTCCTCATCTCAGACTCCATATGTCATTTTTTAAAATCCTTCCAATAATTAAAAATAATTCCTCTTAAACAACAGCGTTTTTTTGACAGGAATACAAAAACTGCCATGACTGATCAGATTGATGATCCACCTCATCCAGTAACATATTTCTAAAAGTAACCTGTACTGGGTGCTTAACATATCACTAACTATAAGTAGCAATTTAATTTCATGTCATTTTCTGACATTTTGAAATGCAATTTTGCTTCATAGTATAATGAAGTAATCTGATTCTTTACTGCCAAGTGGTAAGGTCCTATTTCAAAACTCCAGAGAATCACAATCAGGCTTGACTCCAAGCAAAGTCCTTTTTGAACTCTAACAGATGGAAAAGTGGGATTTAGAGTTGGGCCCTCCTGCAATGTATTTCAGTTGAAGTTCTTGCTAATCTTTGTTTCAGATAACATTGAAGAAAACACTGGGCAGTAAGTAAATAATAAATGTGCTTCTCAAAAAGTGCACTTCTTCATAGCAGTCAGTCAACTTATGCCCTGAAGAACAAGATTTCTCTGTCTTTCTCTTTTCCTACTTAGGAATAACACAACTCTAGGCATTTTTACTATGCAGCAAAAATACATAATTTCTAGACTCCCCAGAAGTTTGGTCATGGTGATAATCTATAATTATTGGTCTCCAGCCTCACTGTGTACTGCATGAAAAAGGATATGCAGTCATTTTTGCACCTCTGCTCTGGCACACCAAGGAAATGACAGAGGGTCTCCTGAGTGACACACTTTGGGCCAGCAAAGGAGAGAGGGACCTCAAAAGCCACCCAGGCTAGCAAAGAGGAGGGAAAGAAAAGAACAGTGGATACAGATGGGAGAGAGAGAAGCATGTGAGGAAATTATGAGAGAATATAATTCATAGTGAAAAAGTCCAGGATTTTCCATCATTCCTCATTTCTGTCTAGGTACTCTATTAAAAGAGAACCTTGAGAAGTTTGAAGGGCAGCTTTACAAACATTTATGGAGAACTTTGTCAACACTGCAGCACTGGTGAAAACCTTTACAGAAAATATTCATTTGAAAATACTAAAAGTTAGAGGCGTGAAGACAAAGATATCACCATGGCCTTACTGGAAAATAAAGGCAGGATACTGCTAGCACAAGAAAAATTATGCATGCAGATAGTAAATCTCAGGGGGCCTTGAAATCAAAATGACCGAGTGTGTGACGCAGCTGAGAATGGGAACTGACAGATTCAAAGGGGGTGAAAGGTTCAAAGGCTTAATTCTAGCTGCAACTTTCTGAACTGCTATGAACAAGACAAGATCACACATGTGAATGCCAGACAGGACATTATAAGATGCAAAATTATGAAAATCCATAGGGAAAAAAAAGATATTTTGGGAATTATTGCATGGGAACAGATGGGAAGAGTCATGCTTAGCATTTGGATACAAAGGTCCATAGAGAAATTGAAGGCAAAGATCAGGGCTGGATACTACACAAAGTATCCAGCAACTTGGCTGGGCAGTGTGAGCCACTGAAGAAGAGAATCTGAAGAAGAAAGCAGTATCATGAAGAAAGGTCAGTGTCTGTGCAACAGTCATGCAGAACTCAAACTGACAGTTGTACATCCAACAAAAAACCCAAAACCCAGAAAAGCTTAGTTTTCTTTCTTTGTTCTTGTGTTAAGAGAAAGTTTAAAAAGAAATACCCAGTTTGCTTTGCTCTTTCTTTCACGATGTTCATTACTTTGTACTCCTTTAGTACACCAACTCAGATTTTATTTTTCTTTCAACTTAAGAAGATTACGGTCAATCATTCTGGCTAGTAGAGTGTTTCTACAGCTATAATGAGTTTCATTTATTTTTGCTTATTTCTTAAGTGTGAACAAAACTAAATATGATATTTTAGCTGAGGCTGCACCACTGGATTATACAAAGGCACTCAGTATTGTAATTCAAACCATTCACAAGCTCAGTAACATTTCTTTCCTTTTTTTCTTGTTATCCCTATTGAACACTGTGCATGGGACTTCTCATGAGTGGTTACAGCTACAGAGAGGAAGTGGTTAAAATTATTCCTTGTAATGTGCATTAGCCCATAATTACAAACAATAACTTTAATCTAGTATTTCACTGTCAATTAAATTAATACTGGAGGTTAAAATCTTAATGAGATCCACTACAATCTTGAAGGTTTACCAACTCACAGTCCTAGAACAATAGTAAATACACTGTAAGCTCTGTAATTTATTTTCACCTTGGCAAAAGAGTATCATATACTCCTACATACTGCGCCTTAGCTGTTTTCAGAATAAGTATCTTGCCTTTTTTCTTACACTCTGATTTGAAAAGGGCAGTAAAAGAAGAGACTTCAATATATTTACCTTTTGCTCCAAGGTACAGTGAGTTAAATTAGGTATGGCCACATTTATTCCATTTTTCTAAAATGTTCTCAAAAACTTCTGGTAACTTCAAGTTCCCTAACATCACCAAATATCAGGCCAGTGATACACTACAAAGTTTTCCTTAACGATTACATTAAATCTTCTTTCATCTAAATTAGTAAAAATGCTATTACTTTGTAAATGTACTCACAGAAAGTTGTATATCCCTGTCCTACTCATCTCAGGTTAAATAAACTAAACCCATAAAGTTTTCATTGGTTAAATCTCTTATTCTTTTTGCTCTCTTTTTCTGCTATTTTTGAAACAGAGTGCCCAGAAACTGGACATGATACACAAGTTGGATTCTCATGAGCATTGAGCAGAACTAGTGGGTACACAGCGAACACAGATTGCACCTGTTTCATCACGATACCAACAATTTCTCTACAAACTTTTCACTGATGCCCTGCCAGTTCTTCTCTATTTTATATCTGTACATTTATTTTCCCTTCTCCGTGGTAGTGTTATGCAGTTTATATTCAGTTTCATCATCTTCGCATCACATCATTTCTACAATTCATCAAGAATGTTCTGAATTCTAATCACATCCTTCAAAATTTCAGTAGGCATTTGGTACCACGTGTGAACATTGCAAGCATGCTCTCTCTTCACCCATCCAAGTCATTAATGACAATATTGACAAGAACTGGCCCCAGGATGCCTGACAAGACTTCATTTGTAAAACTCTTTTAATTTCATGTGCTCATGTCCAGTCCAACATTCAGGGAAACATTCAAAGCTATGTGGATACCTATGCTGTAAAGATCTAAACATGCAAATTACTCCACTAAAGGAAAATTCTGGTTTCCTAACAGCAAAGAACTTTCACAAAGGCACTGATAACCAAGTGAATTAGGTTATCTTGCACTGTTTTACCTTCTTTCAGAGAAAGCATACTTGGAGGATTCAGAGATCAACATAGCATATTTTCCTTCACAGAAGACATGCTGGTAAATGTCCATCATATGTCCACTGAGTGATTTCAATGAAATTATACACTCCTGATCCATTAGTTTCCTTGGTATGAAAGATGTTTGACTATTCTGAAATTCCCTTGTCCACTCTTAGAATTGACTTTTTTCTAACCCTTTATAAGATAAAATCCCAAAATGCAGTAGTAAACACTCATTTCTAATGTCTCTCTCTTTTTTAACATTAATACCATCGTCCCTGTGCAGAAATGATTTCCAGGAACGTGAACACCACTAATATAAGTCTTCTGAACACAGCAGCAAATACATTCTTTCCAGTTGGAGGATACTTATGAGCTTCAGCCAGGATTGGCTGTGCTATTTGATCTGTTTGGTTCTGTGAAGTGTATCTCCTCCTCTTCCTTCCTGTCCCAGACTGTCAGAAAGGATTTCCAAATTCAGTTCACCTCCTACCCTACTGAAATCTATTCAAACGTAAAATATATTTTTCATACTTCAAAAAAATAGATGTCACTTTCCCCAGTCTTTGAAATCCAGAACCAGTCTAAGATGGGAAACCAATGCCAAGGTGCTAAAACTTTAGGCAGAAATAAATGAGAAACACTATGGGCTTGGTTTCAAAACCAAACATCCCTGGCAAGGGATATCCATCACTACAAGTACAGCAAAGAATTAAAAACACAGATGGAAGCATACGGATGACTGATCTCATGAAAACTAAATTTTTTTTATTCTAAAAAATGGTGATGAAGTGGCAAAGTAGGTTGTTTTCATTTTAATTGCTTTTTCCTAGCTTCTCTAAAGAGAAAAAAACCCAACCAACCAAAAAAACCCCAGCACCACTAGACACCACCAGATGCTTCAACATCCTACATATTATATGTATTCAAGGAAAACATAAGAAACAAATTGCATTTCATTTGACATAAGTACCTCTCCTCCCTGGGCAAGTCTGTCTGCAAAAGAATGCCTGCAGCTGAGAGCACAGTGTTTAATAGTTAGTCCTCACATGACCACAGCACTAAGATTGCCATATTGCATGTGGGAATACCCTGAGGTCACATCTCAAGCCATCCACTCTGAAATATCTGCAAAGATTTTTGTTCATTCCATAATTTTCTTTTCACTTCCAGATTCTATCTGCAAATAATTCCTTCCAGACTTCAAATTGTTAAGTGCATCAAGGCTAGCACTGATGCCCCCTGGCACTCAGTCTTGTAGACAACATCCAAAGAAAGGTTCTACCTACAATGAGGTAAACTCCACAGCATCTGCACTTCATCTTTCTATTATCTGCACACTTATCACAGACAGAAGATGTACTTTCAGATTACTTATGAGAAAATTGCACTCATTCTTCTCAAGCCAGTTTTCTGAAAACCCTGTTCTAATTCTAGGTCTCCTGAAAATAAAAATACCTAATTACTCAAACTTATGCCTAAAAGGTAAAAAAAAAAAGAAACAATTTCCAGAGTTTTCATATCTAATTAATACAAATTGTCTTGAGAAAAAAACTATGAAATAGATAAGTAGTGCTGAGAGTGATAATAGATTTGTATCTCTACCATAGCATCCTCTTTTTCTTTTCCAGCTTATTCAATTTCCTAATTACACACATGTAAGTATATTTAGCATTATACAGAGGTGAACTGAGCATTTTCATAGTCATGTCTCTTCTCTTTCAAAGAGCAACAAGTGTATTGTGTGTCAGGACAGTTCTTCAGTTGTCTGCAGTCACATAATCCACTACAATGCTGGATTCCCACACTCCACAGTCCTCACTCTCTCTTGTATAGTAAATTCACTTGAGATTCTACATAAGTAAACCTTGTTTCTGTACCTGCCTGAGACTGAACTACCATCCTTGGTATTGTTTTTGTCACATTCAGATTTGTCTTTGGAGCTACAAACACTCAACTCTCTCAATTGGAATTTTTCTGTCTTTGCATAAAGAAGGAAATATGATTCTTATAATTTCCTCTTTTGCAACGTTTTGATAATCAATGTAAATTTCTATAACTTTCTAAAAGTGCCCACTAGCTACTAAGTTAATATAGAAGAGCTCTGTAAGTTTTATCATCCACTCAGAACGGGTCTAAAACCACATTTCCACACAATATCTTTTCCACTTGGCAAGAAGGTATTCCTACTCCTTTTATTTTCTATGAGATTTAAATTTTTTTTCAGTTGAAGAATACTGTGGAAGAGAGCACTGTAGTTTCTTTTTTTTAATTAAGAGGAGAAAGGATTTAACTTACCAGAAATGTTAGAACAAAATCTCAAGCTTAACACCTACAAGGAGAACAAACCTATCTGATTAGTTAGTCTCATGCCTAGGACCTCTCAAAACCATAGAGGCTTCCTTGCCTCTAGGCAGCCCTTTCAGTTTGCGTATTACACACTTCTGACCTCAGCCTTTATAGCCTGATCATTGCTATTTTAAAATTTTCCCCCCGCTAATTTTTCCAAAGAAACTGCTAAAGGCCACATCAAAGAAACTTTAAACCTGTCACAAAATACCAGAGTCTACTTCCTATAGCAAATATGACTTAAGTGTTACACATAAAAATATTAAAAGTTAATACCACCCAGTGATCTACAGGGTGCTATTTCTGCTCACAAAACAGTCAAATCATAACTGTCTTAAGGGCATTAAACTGATGCTTATCCATTCTGGTGAATTTAAAAGTTGGGCTTCTGAGCACTATTGCTAATACCTCCAGATCTACTAACACTAGGAGAATTACAAAAAGAGAATGCCTAAGGGATTGCAACTATGATCTTGTATCTCAAGTATCAGAAGCACAAGAAGCAGGAGGATTACAGAACACAGACCCTCACTAAAAATTTCAAATTATTAAATGACTTAACCATATAATCCTAGAGCTGTGCTTACTAGTTACCATCCTCCTTGACTGAAAACTGGTCTCAGGAGAAGAGGAGGAAACTGAAAGACATTGAGAAGTGTAACAGACTCTTGAGGGGATAAATCACATCACATCTCCCTAATGCTACCCTGGTCAGAACAAATTTGCCTGGAATACCATCAGGCTGCTTTTGCATTCTTCTAGCTCTCAGTGAAGAGGAACTGGACCGCTCTTGCAAAGCCTCTTCGGAGTTAAAATACAACGACCTCACTGCTGCCAGCCAGGGAAGCTCTCCATCTCCACTGGGAGCAACCACAAGTGAGCTAGAGCTGTCTAGTCCAGAGCTATGGGCTACATTGCCTTCCATGGCCTACCTATTTCCGATCCTCCACAGATGATGTTATGCTGACACCAGACTGACAAAACAGCTATGGCCTTACTTCTTTAAGAGACATGCATGGCACACATTCTTAGAGGGCCAGCGGTGCCATCACTGCAGCATTACCAGCACCCTTGACAGCTGAGATGAAACTTCACCTAGGTCCCCCAAGACCTTTTATCAAGCCTGAGGGTTCCCCTGCAGCCTGGCAGACATGCTGACACTCCTGCTTACAGGAATTCTCAGGTGCCTGGGCACTGCAGCAGGTCCTGCTGTGGTTGGCTGGGCTGCGCTGCTGTGGCTGCCTGGGACCAGACACTTCTGTACGTCTGTCATGAGAGAGGAAGCAATGCCAGAGATAAAACCAATACTGATTTTCCTCTACTTAATCACTGGATAGGAACCAGCTGTGGCAATCAAAGTCATTTCCTAAGAGAGTATTGTGCCCAAGAATTAACCAGGATAAACTAGAGATTACATCCAGCCTTTTGTCAGCAAGTTAAGCTCACTGAAAAGCACCCTAGTTTACAGCTGCCATTAAAGCAAATCATCTTCCAGCACAGAAAACCAGGAAAATTTTTCCTTCTAAGAATCAGTTATGCAACAGACTCTGGAGGAAAAACAAACACTGGGGAAAAAGGGCCAGAAAGCAAAATTCATATCATTAATTCAGCCAAATGTCTCTACAGAAATGAAGACTAAATCTCCATATAAACTCAAGTACGTAAGTGAAACTTCATGTAATTGTAAATTTATAATGAGTAGCTTATATTCATGGTAATTAGACAGCCAAGTTCAAGCCTCAGCAGTACTTTGGAAATTGCAAAAAGGTTTACTTTTAGATACTCAATACTGAAAATTTGTAGGGCACAAATCAAAACTCCAATGCAAGAGGCTCTGCTGCTTTGACCCACATGATGTTCTCTCCATGCCTCTGGCTTTGCCAAACCACCTTTTCCCACTGAAGGCCACACAGAATTTCCTTTCCTCTCCAGCTGCCGTTGTTTCCACTCACCTGATTGTGTGTGCACCTTTTGCTTTACCTATTAAACTGTCCTTATATTAACCCATGAGTTTCCTGACTTTTATTCCTCTGATTCTCTCCCCAGTCCCAGAGAAGCAAGCGAGTGGTTGTGTGAGGTTTGGTCGCCAGCTGCGGTTAAACTGCAACCAAGTGTTAAAAACAGTCTGCTGATTTAGAGAACTGTCAGCTCTGCTTTCTTCATTTTTGAGGGTAGTAATCACAAGGCACACTTTTTTTTTGTCTTTCAAATTTTAGTTGCTTTTTGGCAGCTGTCCTCTGACTTTCCAGCCCTCTGTGGTGTAAGAAAAAGGACAATAGAGGGGACATTAAGACCTCAGGCTCTGTAAGACCTAAGGACTATATAGGGGACATTAAGACCAGCATTCATTTTGCAAAGTTGGATGTGTACATACATTTTTTGTTTACCTACATCCATACCTCCTCTTCTCTCCTCACCACCCTCACCCTCCTACAGGCACTCACACTCCCAGAGGGATTGCAAATAGGGTAACAATTTGTCTTCTGGCAACTCAGAAAAATTCAGAGAAGTTCAAGACAAAAAAAGGAACAGACAGGACACTAAGAAATCTACAGAGATGAGTAAGATTAAAAATAGGAAGAGAAAACTTGAGTCTGAACCTTTATACTTAATAGAAATTTTATCTTAAGTCTAAAAAAACCAGTTCAAGTCATCCACTTTGCTATTTTTACACTCAAATGAAGGACCCTAACAATCCTGCCACATAAAAGTTTGTCCTCTGCAAAAGTGTAGCTAGGTAAAAACATAGTCTCAGCTGCTGCTCATATTTCTGTAAAAGGAACATTGCTGTGTCTTTGCTGCATGGCAGACTTATCAGTAGCAGATACCACGCAAGGTCTGGAAGAGATAACAGGCACATTATCAGTAGCAACCCTAAACTACTCCTTGTAAAAGCCTTTTTTTTACTTCAGCAAGCTCTCCAGACATCCCACTTGAGGTGTGAAAGGCCTGGAAACTGCTCCAGCCACTTCTGCTATTTCCATTTAAGCTATCCACTAAAAAGTAATTAGAATGTTGCAGTGTGCTCTGCATCTTACTAAGAAAAAACTCGATGCTCTCACATGGTGATATTTGTTTCAGTGCCTGAGTCAAACCATTTTACTGCACTTACTGCTCCTACACACACTCCTGGATCTAAGTACAGGACACACAAGTGAGGTGATTTTTGCACGGTAACAGCAGAGAATTAAACATTTCCAATACTCATATGGCAAACTCCCAGGGCATTCTCCAGCACAGAAAGCATTACAGAACCCACCAAATGCTTTAGGTCTTTGGCTCACTTTCATAAACAAGCCTTTCCTACTTTCCATCCCCACTGCATTCAGCAGAACAAGATTCATAACAGCACAGCTCTCCCTGCATGAGTCGTTTTAATCTGATGTGGTACTGCCTCAGTGGAGGGCCCTGGATCATGGCCAGGTGTCCTGCTTTCACTCTTTTGGGAGGATGCTAACCTCCAGCAGGTGACTGTGCTGGGCAGACAGGAGCAAGGACATGGGAAGCTGTCACAATAAGATATGTCAAACTCCACGTAGGTTTTAATCCTTCTCTTTTTCACCCCTCCCTTCTTATTCTGAAGTGAACAGGTATCTGCATGGAAAGCACATGACCCAACTTGCTCTTCATGGAAATGAACTGCAGAAATACTAAATGTGTGTGAAAGACAATGTATGTGCAAGCTTTGCATGTATTGTGAAATACATCCTGTGCTCATGCAGTCTTATTCTCCCAAAAAGAGGACACAGGAATGAACATGGATACAATGGACACATACTGCTTTCTCCTCTGCTATCTGCATTGCTTACCTTCATTAACAGCATGAGGCTTAATAATGCAACAAGTACAGTTTGTGAATTTTGCACTGCTGACTGGTCCACGACCTCCACTGGAGGGAAAGAACAACTCCAGCTCCTGAAAACAATTGTAATTAAACACATTTTAGATTAATCTAGCTGCACACATCAGCTTTTATCATGAGTAACAACATCTGAAGTATCCATTATCACAGAAAATAAACTTTTAGTGCAGATTTTTTTTTCTACAAATACTTCTTCCCTAAAATATTATCTCAAATGTTTCTTTTCCTCTCTGGCACCATTGCTACAATCATAAAACAGGATTGGAGTATTTCTTGCAATGTCTTCCTTTCTCAGTTCTGCAATGCAATCTGTTCACACTCTAAGCACTCAAGATGCTGATGCAACAATAATTCGGTAGAGGTGTTCCCAGTTTTACCAATGCTCTTGCTCTCTTTCCTCAGTATCTTTCTGAATCCACCCCTTTATACACACATTTTATTTTTCCTCTTTTCAAATCATCTTTTCCACTACATAAGCAAAAATACAACTACTATCCATTTCTCAGTATCTTTTCTTTCCATAGAGAAAACTAACCTCCTTCCAAATTGTTTACATTTTCTTCCTTTCGTCTTAAACAATAAAACTTTGTCTAAAATTGCTGAGTCACTTCTCATGCCTTACTGGCCCTATAATTTTTTTAAAGTCTTACTGAATTGAGGCTGATTAACTCAATTGCTTTGGTTCCTCAGATAAATCAAAAGAACCTTTTTGCCTTTAATCTCTTTCTTCCCACCATCACTATTTAGGCATCAGATACCTTGGGTCTTAGACCATACTGGAGTGAACTTGGCAGTCAGGTTTCCTTCCTCAGTGATATTTTTTCACTGTTCACTGCCAGCTTCACACTTTTCCCATACCATTTATTCACGTACGTTACACAATCTGCAAAATGTGTCACAATTGTGCAAAACACAGGTTCCATTTCACACCTATTGGTCAAATTTAGAGAATTGATACATTTCTATTTAAGAGAAAAAATTACATCCAAGAAACACTACTACCAAATGTATTTGACTTTTTTTCCTGTATAACAGTAGGAATGCTAAAGGCCATTTCCTGGAATTGTCTCCCTTAATTTACTAGCTCAACTTAAATGGAATAGACTCACATTCAGGTCATGGCACTTCAACAATTCCTGTAATCCTTTCTTAAAGAATTACACAATTCAAACTTGTCCTGGTTTGGATTTTGGACAATGGATCTTTCAACAGAATGAAAAAGGGCTTTTGTTTTTCTGCTGGCAAATAATCCATATTTTAAGTGAGCACACCTGAGACAATAGGGTTCATTCTTTACATCCTTCTATTGATAAAATGCTGCATGATTCAAGAAACTTGTCCCAATCTATTAATTGCTATTTACTCTAAAAGAAGCAGCCAGAAAAAGGCATTAAAATATGTGTAATAGTTAACAGTCAGTTTTATCTATTAAAATTCATAAAAGAAAATCAACTCAGTAATGCCGAAGGACTGCCATAACGAAAGGCCAAACTATAATCTTGTGGAACCTTAAAAAAAAAATTATTTTCCTTGCCCTTTATTCCTGATCTAAAGAAATTAAAAAAGCCTGCAGAGAGACAGCAGCTTAGAGTGTATCAGAGACATACTTTCACTTGTCATTTAGCCATCAAAAGAACAATGCAGCTTTCCACTCTAAGTGCTCATCTTACAGTATTGTTCATTAAATGTGGTTCAGACTTCTGTCTTCTGTCAGGAGAGTTCATTTAGGTCTCTTTATCTTATACTTCTTTCTTTTCAGCAGATCTTCTGCAGGCACAGTCAACTAGTTTCCATAGCAACTGCTCTATAGCCATATAATACTAGGCCTACTAAATTAATAAAGGCACAGGGGCACGAAATTCACATTTTTGTTTGATTTATTAAAGATAGGTATGAGTAACACCACAAAGATGTGCACACCTACAGATGTTCAGCAAAATAATCCCAGTGTCATAAAAATGCTGCAGATGAATGGGGCCTTCAGACAGCATTTCAAAAATTATGAAATGCAACAAGAACAACAAACTAAAACCTAAGCACACACTTATGCTTCTAACCAAGAATTTATGCTAATAGATGCTCTTTCCTACACTTTCAGTTCAGAAGCTGGCACAGTTGTCATGGTAGTACACAGGAAAAAAGAGAAACTTTCACCCTTGTATTTGAAGACATCTAAATATTTAACCAGAACTCCAAAGACTGTGCTGACTATAACTCTCCTTCATCAGGAAAGATCACTTTTATCCAAACTCCTTCTGAGTCTGTAACATGTTCATCAAGTCAGCCAGCAGAAAAAGTACTTCATGTCCAGCATCTGACTTCTTGCCAAAACCCAAGGCACAGGGAGAGGATCCAGCAGCTCAGGCACAGTGCAGAGTAGCAAGGTGACTGCTTGGCCAGCAGAAAACCACCTGTGCCTTGCAGTCCACCTGCTGTACCTCACAGCCTAACAGCACCAGAAGGGAGGCTGCCCAACTCTGCCCTCACCACCAGGGTATGATCTCTGGGCACATTTCTAGCATACACTACTTAGTAGCCTATTAGGTATTCTGAGGCAGGTCTCCCTCCAGCTGTGCTACTGCAGCTGTTCCAATTTAAACAGAGGGAAGACTAGAGTCAAGGAAACAACAACTGCTATCTTTCCCCAGCTAAAGTGGTCTACAGCTGAGACAGCACAGCAACACATCAATCAACCGTGAGATAAACTTTATTCTTGCCATCATTTATTAGCATATCTATCCCACAACAATGCACATTAAAGTCACCTTAATTCTACAAAAATGGTAGTATCTACTACCCAGTCCCAGGGCTTCTTTTTAGCACTGAGAAAAGAAACATGGCAAACAAAGCAAAACAGAACCAAACTCCTCAAAGCCATGTCGTCCACTGTGTTACCTCAAAACCAAGTGGCCTGTTTTTTAATTTTTCATTCTAAACAATAACAGCAAAGTAGGCTGCAAGCAGCGTACTAGTGAGAACTGTGAAGGGGAACAGATATGTGAAACACAATAAGGCACAAAAGGATTTAATTGTTTAATCCTTTTCTTTTTATGACTAACATTGGTAGACTATAGGTAGATTACACAGCCTATGCAATTAACTCACTGTTTGTGATGTACAGGAGACATTAAAAATGACCAGGCATGCTCTCCTGATCAAAGCACCCAAGATTCACCTTTGTGATAAACAAGATTTCTGTTTTCAGTTTATTTTTCCATGCTAAATAGGAGCCATGAAGAATATGTAAACTAGTTCTGAACTTAAGTGTAGAAACAAAATGAGAAATTCCTAATCCAATTGTTAGCAGATAAAAGTAAAAATAAACCTCAGTCAAGAAAGAGTCAAAAACTTACTTTAGCAGCTGAAGCAACTGAATCTGGGCCATGAGCTGCATCTCTGAGGCCATAATGTCCAAAGCTCTCTGAGATGCTGTCCAGTGTATCACTCTCAGTCGTTGTAAGGTTTGCTGGCCCCACTATTGCTTTCCACTTACTCACTGCATCATCTCCTAAGAGCTCCATAGCAAGGATGGGGCCACTCATTATTAACTGGATAAGCTCACTGCAAAATGGAAACAGCACATGATGATCCATGCTACGAATTAAAACCAACAAAACCATGATCCAGTGGAAATGCCCAGAACTCAACTTGGCAAGACCTTGAGCAACCTGATCTTACTTCGAAGTTGACTCTGCTTTGAGGAAGAGGTTAGATTAGGTCATGTGCAGACATTCCCTTATTATGCTCGTAGAAAAAAACCAACATATAGATAACCTAAACTTAGTCAAGCTACTTTGTAGAGTCTTAGATTTCAAAAGGATTTTTAAAGGATCAGTACTGGTATCCTGGTAACAGTGAAAGAGAGACCCTGGTAACCACTTGTCTGACAGGAATGATTCCGAAGCTTTCCTCTTCTGCACAGCACCATTTCAAGACTCTCATACATCACCTGGATGTGTACCCCACTGGCAGAACATCAGCACTGCTTTCAAGCTGAATCTTCCACTGCCCCACAGATCTCTCCCATGGATTTTGCCCAGCCAAAGTCCAAAGTGGGAGAGAAAGGAAAGAGTTGAAAAGTTTGCATGGCATAAAGGACTTACTCACAAAGTGAGTTATTACATCTTGGCATAACTCAAGTGATTTTAATGGGATGAATCCAAGTAAGGAGAAGAGGTTGTCAGGAGCAGCCTGCCTCCTGTGCTGACCACCTCACAATAGAAAACAACCACCCAAATATGGTAACCCAAACATTCCATCTAAAAACTAAACAAAACATCAATAACTATAATTCAATTATCTTCACAAAACATGCATACCAATAAGCTTGTCTTTTCACTGCTTAGTCTGGACAGAACCAATGAAGGAGAACATTGACTCTGGTTTTTGTACTATTTTGTTTAAAAGAAGAGCTTTACACAATTATAATTGTGGATGTGCATGCTTCACCAACTACCTTCTTCCTAATGATCACTGGTCAAGAAGATTAGAGAAATCCTAGTAATTTTTTGAAAAAGAAACAATATTAAAACTATAAAAAGTTATATAAAGAAACAACACAATAAAAAGCTATTGGGTGTCAGGTTCTGTTGGTCAGAGTCTGCTTCTTTAGGACAGTTAAATAGTACACATATACACATCCAAGAAAAAAGCAATTTCTACAACATTGTTTACTGTGCAGACTAATTCTTGAATATTCTTTTTAAAAAATTCTTTAATATGAAAACCATTATTTTCCAAACAATAGAATTGTTATTTCTCCTTATTATTCACTAGAATTACATTGACTAGTGAACTTGCAAACTACATCTGAATTTAAAGACAAGCTACAACATCAAATATAAGAGTCGTAGATTTCACACTTTACTGCATTGAAGTTTCTTGTTTCTATTTGATTTGGAATGCTCTAGAGCTATTTATTTCAAATTTAGAGAAAAATCCTTTACAGAAGATGTAGCCAGTAGGACTGTAGAATGGGAGACAGGCACATCACAGTGGATAAAGGCTACAGTTCCTCAGACAATTACCATTAGTATAGATAGACATCTGTGAAATAACACTGCAGGCAAAATTCTTGATTATTTATCAACATATTCAAGCAGGCTTACTCAGCAAAGAAAAGGCAATTCCAAATCATGCATTCTCTGACCTCTAACATGGTCAGACATAGCCTGGGGCCATGTCTCTCTGAAGGGCTTGAGCTTAGACCCACAACAAATCAGCTGCCGTCCCCAGAGAGCAGCTGGCAATCCTAATTCTCAAGCACTTTGTGACAGTACTGAAACCAGGTCTTTCAACCACATCAGTGCAAACCCAGGCACCAACATGGCTGAAAAACACAAGGCACCTTCTCACCAAGAGAGGCAGAATGCCCAATAGAGAGGGAGGAAAAGAAAGTTGCTGGTACTTTCAGGGAAAGTAGAAACAACTCAGTCTCTGGGTCTTAAGCATCCATCTGGTCAGTTATGGAAAGGCTAAGGTTTTTCACATTAGGTGGAGCAGTCTAGCATCATAGAAGTTTGACATTTGTCCAAGGGTAGCAATACAGTAAAAACTGCCCCATGAACTATCCTTACAGTTATTTATGGTTTGGGACACTTGTTACCAAATCAATTCTTACAACTAAGTGTTCTGCCTGATTCTCATTATCTGCAGGCTCCACCCTGATCCTGAAGATACCCCTTCTCTTGGCTTTGAAGTTTTGCCCTGCTAGGAGCATTTAATTTCTGAGGGACAAAAGACATTCCCCTGATACCACTGGGTTGTAAAAAGTGTGAGTTAAAACTCTGAATAGCTGAAATAAGGATTTCTCTCTGGAGGAAGAAGAAAAGGTGCATGTTTTGCAAAGGGTTCCACTCAACTAAGGCAAGCTCTGATTCTCCCATGGTCCTGCAGCATCAAATACGGTAAATGAATTTCGTGCATTCAATAAATAAGCTTAATATATGTCAAGCTGAAATTGATATACCTACTGATAAATAGGTTTTGCTCGATAATCAGCGTAGAAATCAGCTGCTTCTTTTCTGAAAAAGTAAAAAGACACAGATATAGCTATATATATATATGTGTGTATATATATACATTGATAGGTTGATAGGTAGATAGGTAGATAGACAAAACCCCCCATGAAAACCACAATTATCATTCATTCAAATATCATTCATAAACATGTTTCTACAGGCAATGTCTTCCTAAGCTGGACAACTTGTTGGGCATTCATGTCCAACAACAGAAACTACATTTAAATTTCATATTTTGTGTGGCTACCAGTATAGATGACAACTCCTTATGCTCCTGCTCTGAGAAGGAATTACTAAAGCTCATTTCAGGGTCACCGATGGTCCCCACATTCTCAGGCTGAGAAATAAATGCAGCAGAGTCACCTTCTTGTAAGCCATTTGCTGTTATGTTGCTTTCATCATTCATCAGTTTCAGTGGGGACATTGGTAAATGAAATTTGGTTTTAAAGCATAAACAAACAATTTATCTGCTCCACTGGAACACTTCTTTATCAAGGCGAGTGTTTGATTAAACTTGTGCATAACAAAATACTGCCTAACCTGGTTTCCATTCAGTGTCCTCAAATCTTACAGGTTGCATAGGCAGCACAATGCCCTCCATATTAAAACTGGATTTCTCCCACACTTTCACACTTCAAAACTCAATTTAGCCTTGCACGTCTCCTCAGGGAACACAGCAGTGACTACACACTGCTTTCTTCCAAAGCAATGGGGTTTCTGCAGTGAGGAGTCTCCTTACACTGCCAGGCAAATAAAGCCTGCCAGGCAAACCCAGTGTGTCTGCAGCACAGCTGTAACTCAGCCTTTCCTCAGGAGCTGGAAGTAAAAAGATGTCCTTTTCAGACAGGGTGGTGGCCCTTCCCAAGCTCTGCATTGCCACAGCCATGCTCCTACCAGCACTGGGCTCAGCTAGCCAACTACACGGGTTTTGAGGACCACCACAGCGCAGAGCTACCATCCTTCCACTGATGCACACACCATTCTGTGGATTTTCACCCCACCAGCCCCTGTCACCAGCCAACCTACTCTCTTCTCTGTCTTTTTCCCCTGTTGCTTGTCATGTATTTACTCTTGCTTACTGAACTGCTTTTTCTGCATGGCAACAGCTAGAAAAATCCATGGAGTTTTTCAGCTCTAAACCTGCTATTTTGCAGCTTCAGAATTCTTGTTGAGAACACAGGCTCAGTATTGGCTTGCTCCAAATCCTGGTCTGTGCCACTTTTTGAAGCTGGAATTTGTAGAGAAGGACAAGCTCTTCAAGAGGATTGACAGGTGAAAGAAAGTGATATTGCTGACCTCTACTCTGGGTAGAGAGTTCATAATAAAGCAGTGCTGTAGGGTGAAATTCCAAATTGGAAGGTTGTTTTTACCTGCAGCAGAGCCTCCTGATTTTTTCTGATCTTCACGATTTTGTTCATTTTCAGCAGCTCTCTTTATTGACAGAACTTGCCTGCGTATTTTTCAAATAACAGATTCCAAGTATGAACAAAGGCATAGTTCTGTCATCTGATATGGAACTTTTGATGCCTTTCTCCCATCTGCAGTCCAGACTTAAACAAAATATTGCCAGAGGAAAGAAATAACATCAAGAAGAACCTAAGAAGAATTTAATTTTCTTAACATTTATCAATATTTGAAGAGTCATGTTTTTCTCCAGCTTTTTTATCAAAACAACCAGAGTAATTCCTTGTTTGTTGCTTTTAGTTCACTGTAAGTATGAGCCATTCAAAATCCAAAATATTTTTATCAACCATACAGTAAATTTGCTTCCCTTCCATTTCAAACTAAGGCAGAAGCATGATGTAAAAATTATGCTAGACACAGGAACTTTTGCAGTCTCACACTTCAAGCCTACACTCTGCAAAAGGTTTGCCTACAATTCATTATTTCACCAGAAAACCCTCTTCTGAAAGTAATTCAGCAAACAATCCTGGAAAGCAAAGATGAAAAAAGTATGTGAAGTGATTAAGTGTTACCATTTCTGATTGCAAAGAAGTATTTGAGAGGTCTGTTTCTGAAACAAATTGAGCTCTACTACTAAGTTAACTAATTCCCACTTAAATAGATATCAAAGTGCAGTTGTGTTGTATAACTTAGCTCCCTTTAAATTTCATTATTAGTTCTCTGTTTTCAAATAATGGAAAACAGTGCTCACCTATGTACAACAGACTGAACTGACACAGGATTAAAGGAAGAGACTGAAGAAACGAGTGCCTGCCCACACTTCCATATCTTGGCTACAACTTTTACAGAAGGCATGAATCTACTTATCAGTGATTGTCAGACAAATGTTTTTAATAATCCCTTTAAAGAAAGCAGTAGATGATGATCATTTGAACAAGCAAGCCTGCAGAAATCTAAGGGTAGAAGACTTTGGCAAAGCCATAGTTCTACCATTTTAAAATGGTACACTCCCAAGAAACAGAGTAGATAGTATGCAGAGAAACCAGTCTTGTGCTTATCAATAATTGCTTTCAATTACACAAGACAACTAGAAATTATTACATTGCAGTAGGCAGTAAAAGCTCAAGTCTCCATTTCTTCCCTTCAGTGTGAGTCAACTCTAAAGCACATGACTTGGCTCAATAGTTTGACTTCTCAGACAGATAAATAAAGCATCACCCAAAACAACACTTCAAGATCAAACCTCTCATATTGCAGGAGAGAGGAAGCAAAAAAAAGCTAGTTTTAAGGACATTATGAATTGTAAAGAAACATTAGAAACCTGTTTGAACTCGTGAACTGGAGCTGTTGGATGGAGGACCTGGGACCAGTAGTATCAGACATTGCAGCAGATGCACGCAGAGACCAGAGGAGGAAGTCTTATAGTTATTTTATCAGTATTTCAGAAAGCCAAAAAGGTTCTGAAGTGAAGGAAAATTGTTCCTGACCTCACACATAAACAATAAGAGCACATGAAAATGGTATTATATAAGACAGATAGCCTTTTCTTTCCAAAAACATTGCTTAGGAATATGTTTGGCAAAGCAGCAATGGAGAAATAATGCAGTAACTTCGGGAAAGTCTTCTAAAGTAAATTAATTATGTTCTTTTTCCTCTGAAGCTCTTTCCTTGTTTTAAATCTTGGGGCTCAAGTGGAGAAGTGGAGAACACTGAAGATTGGGGGATTAGGAAGATGCATAAGTAAAACCTGTCCAACCCTGCACAATCAGAATAACACTTGCTTTGCTTTGGACTTCCAGTGATTAAAAAGCACAAATCTGAGAGCACAAATTAAGACAACAGATTTACTGAGAGCAAGCAAACCAAATACTTTGAAAGCAACATTATTATAACCACCAATACTGTCTGTATGAGGAAGCCTTGAGGTGAGGACATACAGACATGTCAGTAATAAACACTGCTGGGTTGCTAAAACTATGGTAGCCACCTTGGATTCATACAGACATTACATATTTCATCACCCATACTCATTTGCACAGCACTTTTTAATTCTTAGCTTAAATCTCTAAATACTTTCAGAAAGCTAGAGAATTATGAAACTGATGAGTTTCATGAGTTACCTCTCTTACTCACTGGAATGGATCTGACACATGGAACAACACAGAATAGCTTTAGAGAATATTCTTAATTGCAAAAATATTTAGATACAATAGAGCTAACCTTTAAAATGCCTTACCTTGAAAGCAGCATCATTTTGGCCTTAGTTATTGTCAATCCTGCATTAATAATGATATCAAATAATTCTCCAATTTTTCGCATTCCATCAGGTTTAATCAAAGCCAGCGTTCTGGGGAGGAAAAAAAAAGTAGAGAGATACCGCCAACATTACTTTCTTAGAGCATTTGGTGCGCAAGTTCAGTTCATATTCAGACAAAAAAACAGCACATCCAAGAGAGAAATCTTGTCACCATCACATATTCAATGTCCCAATGTCTCATCAATTTCCATGCTGTTCTTGAATGCCTGTGCAACACATTATTCTGATATGAACAAGCTTTGCACATTATCATTTCCTTGGCTTTCTAACTCAAGTCAGCTTACAGTGTTCCAGCAGCAGTTATTAGTTAACAACTCTTCCCTTTGCTCTCAGAGCACACAATTTGACCACTTCTTCCTTAGCTAATTGATATCTCAACAGCTTCTCAGTCTGGGTTAGAACACAACTGAATTGTTAATCTCTCCCTGTGCTTTCTCAGCTCCCTTTTTTCCTAATGTTAATCTTACACATAAAATTGAAGGTGTTAAAATTCCTCTTTAGAAATATTACATAAACATGTGCCTCTTCCATAAAACTCAAAGTTAAATGATTGTATTATTAATACTTTAAAAATATTTGAAGTCCTCAGTGAGAAGATCCCCTTGTGCTTGGTACAGTATAAAAACTTCATGGTATAGAATGCGCACAGCAAATAGCTGACATTGTTAATAGACACAATAAAAGGATGGAAGAGGAGGTATTTCATCTCTCATACTGCCTGACAGCTACATTCTATATTCTAAGGGACATCAATCCAAAACTCTCTACACTCTCCCCCACATCTTTGTTTCCAAGTACATCCTGTCTTCTAGGTAATTATCTTTTACACTGTACATCCCCAGGGCCAGGACTGTTTTATTAGTGAGCTTTGCATAGTAGCAAGAACACCATCAGCACTAAACGTATTATTAATCAAAAATAACAAGCACAAAAAGAAGGTCTGTAAAATTTCACTTTCTATTTGCATTCATCTTGCGGTGAGTCAGCTTCAAATGTGCTTGGCTTACAAACCAACAGATTTATTCAGCCCTGCATCTCAGAAATGCCATTTCTCTGACAATCCTAAAGAGCAGCTTCCATTTTTTACACTGTTTCCAATAAAGAAGGCTCTCCAAGATGGAATTTTTTATTGCAGTACTTCATTGAATGAAAGACAAATGATTTACTATTTTATATACCAGTATAGGATGGAAAGCAGTCCTTAGGTTAGCAGCAATGTATTCCAGCCAGGGCAAATATGCTGAGATTATAGGAGATGGATGAACTTCCACTACATTTGCTCTGAACCTTAAGTGACCCCAGATTGACAGATGCTTTGGCAAGAGACAGACTATTTCACAGCAAATGCAAAGCAAGGGAGGTGTTAGGACCAGGAAATGTAACCAGGAAGATTGGAACATATGCGACATTTTATCTGCAACTAAGGGAGAGGCGTAAATGACCTTCAGAGCTCAGAAACAAACAGATTTCCTCAAGCACCATGAAGCTCCCATACACAAAGCACCTCAGGCTCAGACCCATTGGGAAGTATGATACTAAAACACTGATGGACTAAGGCTGCAGCCAGAAACTGCAGGGAAGCTGTCAACTAAGACTGTGCTTCAGCCCACTGCAGTGCAGGCTAAAGCTGGTTTAGCCCCATCTTCAGATCAGGAAAGGCTGACCTCTCACCAACACTGAACACAGTTTGGCAGCCCACTCCATGCAGCCTTACAGCCTGTTACCCTCTTCCCCAAGGATTTCACAGCCCCACCTCATTTAGTGATGCTATTTATCATATCACAGGGTGTACCAGGTGAATTGAGGCCCAGGAGGAGGAGCAGCTGCCCAGTGAGAATCACACAATGCATGACCTGCATCCTGGCACAAGAGGTTCTCAACACTGTCATTTCCCACAAACAATAAGGATCAAACCCCTGGAATGGGATCTCCAGCACCATTTGTATTTCCTAAAGGAATATTTTTTTGAATTTATGTTATTACACAGGTTGTTTGAGACAGACTGGTAATGCTAGAAATAAATTGTCCCTTACTTTTCTAATTTCAAGGGTTTTAGTAATAGTGTAATTCCTACAAATTTGCAAAGACATATTGCATTATGAAGCAATTTACCTAGAAGACATTAATACAAACTGCAATGAGCAACCTGTGTGTCCTCAAAAAACCTCAAATCTCAAAATTAATCTCAAAAAGCCCTCAAAATTTACAAAATCTCATATTAACAAACCAAAACCACCACACCATGTAATATCTTTTGTCTAACACTGGTGTTTAAACTTTAGCATTTCAGTGTGAGCTTTTCAGAAGTAAGCAGGATACAAAAAGCATACTTCAGGATGCTGAAGACTGTTTCTGAGATTGGATTTTCATTCATGTGTCCTATTTTTTAGTTTTAATTAGGAATACATTTCATGGGATTTGGCATGATGCAGTCTGCAGTGTAGATTTGAAAACAACTTTGTGTCTAGGAACCAAGAAGAAAGAAGGAAAATTAAGCTCACTTGCTTACATTTTCAAAAGGACTGTGTGACAGCACTGCAATGAGTACTGAAACAACAGAAAATGAGAACTGATCAAAGGAACAATGCACAAAGCATGCTGTGACTATGCTTTTGAGACCCACTTACTTCTAATAGGACTACTAATACAACTAACAATAGCACTGCTGCATGCACAATAGCTTATGTCTTGTAGGGCAAGAAATGCTGATTATCTCCATGACTAGAAGCATAAGAATAACCTATCCTACTCAAAACAGAATACAAAAGTACTTCTGGGTGACACGCAAGTTTTCTATCATAATTTTCAATACCAGTGATATTGACTCTTAGTAAAGCCTACTTAGACAGGACACACTGGTCAGACAAATGTTTACCCCAGGTTACAACCACCTAGGATCACAAGTGAAAGGCCACAGAAAGAGAAAGCCTGTCCCATGCCAGCAATTCCTTATCTGGCACACTATAAAGAAGCACATGCTCACTTAACCATTTTAGTCACTGTTTGTAATGGTTTTCTTAAGATACACCGAGAGGGGAACAGAAATGTAGAACACTTAAATACAACAATATTTAAAAACTGACCCAAGACTTAAGAAAAGTAGGTATCGAAATTGAAATAGATCTTAATAATTCTAGCCTAATTCTAGAAAGAGCCTGTGCAAATTTACCCTTTTTCTACACATCTGTTTTGTATCTCATGTACCTAGGGTCACATTCACTTGTTTTGCTGACAAAAACAAAGGTCCCTAACTCAAAACATTCAAGATAATTTTATATTCACTCTGCAGTCTCCCTCAGAGGCCTCTACTGAGCCTGTCTGAGCACACATTGAGTGACCAAAGAATGTATTTAAAAACCAAAGTTAAACTGATCTGCCAATAGTCCTGTATAGCACAATGGCAAAAAAAGACAGAGAAACATTCTGCTTTATACACCAACCTTAAAATTATTAATATAATTCCAACTGCAGATTATTTTGGGAATTATCACGCACTGCAGAAATCTTATTATATCTAACACCTGCTGTAAAACCTGCTAGGAACAGGCCAAAAAGACAAATAACTCACATGCAACTGTTTTGCCCAAGGAAACTCTTTTCATATGACCCTGTTTACTCAGTGAAAGCTTCTGTGAAGAAACTGAATTGTGAGGATCCCTTGCCTGAGTCAGGCACCTTTCACTATGTTCCTTTGGGCTATTCTGAATATGTAACACCACTTGAATATCTATGTTATCTTTCAGCCAACATTCCTAAAATGTTTTCCAAACAGCTGACATGTCATAAATGCCTTTTCTTCCTTTTGTAGAGCAGTACAAAAATTTGCCTCCTTCCAAGACTGACCACTTCACTGACACAATTACAGTGTTGTCGTGTAGACTGCAATGTCTCCTATAAGAAGAATATGTCATTTTATCATAAACTGCCTTTTCCTGGTATAACTGCATGAGCACTGCAAGAGCACCAGGGACTATCTTAGTTTAGGCTGAGCAGGAAATACACAACTTTACATTGATATGAAGGTGTAATCTACCCAAAGCTGCACTGAGGAACAAAAAGAGTAGTCACATATACGGAATCCATCCCCTTGTGTTCTCTACCTCCTTTGCTGACCTTTCACCATGCCCAACCCCAGCTTGGAGAAGTACCAGAACGCCTCTGGAAAGATATTATGGCAGGCATTTTCACAGCAATTTTTTGTGCAGTTAAGATAAAGATGTGTGTTAAAACATGCAGTTCTTCCTCTATGTCTGGTTATTTACAACTCTCCAAAAAGAGCTCAAAACAAGCCCATTTACTGTGAGGAAGCAAGAGAGCAAGTGATTAAGGTTCATTGGAATATCATACCTAAGAAAATGTTCTGTGTTCTCTTCAAAAAGGCTGGAGGAAATTACAAAAATGTATTCATTTACAAATTCAGAGATTACCTGCACTGCCATTAAACCAGACCTAAATTTCTTGTACATTAACCTTAGTGTCCTCGTCCTGATATTTGCTCTCAGATGGCTTCTTAAAGTCTTTTCTAAAGCAAGCCTTTAAATCAGAAATATGAGCCTTATCTTCATCCATGATAAACAAACTTTGTCTTAACAAACAAGCCTGTAATTTTTACTGACATTCTCACACTGTACTTTCTGTCCTCATGCATATAGAGCTTAAGAAAAGCTGAAAAATTCTCAGGAAAAAATCTCCATAATGAGGAAAAACAACTGGGAATGGGAGTGGTCCTCTAGTACTTTCATTTATTACTACTAACAGAGAGTAGATCAGACTGGTGAAGCACTGGGCTTCTGCACAGATCCCAGAGAGACAGCTGCAACTTTCACAAGGTCCAGGCCTTTCAAGCCCAGCACACATCAGTTACCACATCAATTCTGCCCCAGGAGAATCCACAAATCACAAGAACCCTACTGCTGCCTGCCTTGGCTGAGTAACAGAGCTGAATAGGACCCATTTTCCTCGTCCCCTTCTCTCCCAAGATACCTACAGGAGCCAGCAGCTGCCACCATAGAGAAGCTGGCCTTGCAGTGGTACCACAAGCAGCTACCACTTTGCTTCTCTGCAGCCATCAGAAAATCAGATGCAAGCATGCAGCCATCTCCTCTTCTGCCCCCATCAGTAGAGAAACTTCATTTCTAGAAAACATCCACTCCAAAACCCCAACCACAAGGTTCCAAAATCTTCCCTTCTCACCTCTCTTTGCGGCTCCCAAGCTTGCGGGACGTGTACAGATTGCCGTAGTCCACGATGGTGAGCTGCCGGGAGAACACAGTGACTTTGCTGCCCACATAGAGATCCTCCAGGTGCAGGCTCTCGTACTTGGTGCGCCTCAGAAACGTGCGGCGGTTCTTCACGTCGTACTGCAGCAAAAACGAGATTAAAATCTACCTAATCAACAGATTTAGTGGTGGGCAAACTCAGCTTAATCTTTACCATCAGAAATTTCCATAGTACTGTGGGATTGAATCCAATCACTTAATTTCATTCCAAGCCCTTCAAACTTGCAGGTGTACCAAGAAAGCTTAGAAGACTAAACCACAATTACAAATTTATTCAACATAAATAGTCTCAGGCCAACAGCTGTTTTTGAAATGTTTTTTGGTTTGTAATTTGCTTGTTCTAATTCAAGCTGTGATAAAAGGTTCAGGTGCCCAGTGGAGGCCTCTGCCCAGTCTCACTGAGAGTTTCCCCAGCACATCGGTGCTGTTTCACAGCCCAGTGGCTCGCACCAGAACGATCAGGATACACACTGGCAGGTCTCCTCTTCAGGGCATCATTCCAGTGATATTATGCTCTATTTGACTGCGAAAGGCTCAGCATTAGGGACGGAGAGATGATTGCAACATTTGGCTGAGATGTTCTCACTGCCTAGAGCTGCAAGTTCAAAAGCCTGTCAGGACAATTCAGCTTTATGTATCATCACTCCAAGCAAGCCAGAAATTAATGTGTAGTTTTCTGGGTGGGCTGGCAAAGCACAGAAGTCAACCTGCTGAACAGTTCTTCACTGCAAGTAATATTACAGATGCCTTCCAGTTCCTGAGGAAGTGGAAGCCTGTGAAATGAAGAGCTTTGTCCTCCTTAGGCCAAACTTCCCCTTCTGTCTTGACCTACAGGTGCTGTCCTCCACTGCAATGGTGTATCCACTAGAATAGCATTAAAAGAACATCATTCCCAGAAATTTTGGAGGGGAGAAGAATTTAAGAGCAAAATTCCATGTTCTGAAACATGTGAATACAGTTCTGCTAGAAGGCTAGAAGAATTGTAATTGTTTTCAGGATAGCCAAAACTTTGAAGATTAAAGAATTGCAAATTATTTTGCTACTTCCTTCTGCTGAGGCATGATTGTAAGGAAGAATCCTTCCCTCCTGAAATGTCCTTAGCCCATCATACAGGCTCCTACTAAGTGCTCACTATTCAAGTGCAGTAAGGAATGAAATTACAACATGGAAAAAAAAAATCAAAGAAACCAACTTGAATTCAGCTAGTTGTTTTCTCCTGTACTTTGCCAGGAAGCCTATTAACTGTCTCAACCATAAGCAAATTCAATATCTTGACCAAAAATCTGAGTATTTCCTTAGTTATTTCACTAATGGGTGCTAGAAAGGCACTTCTCTCTTCCAAAAAGAGGGGATCTACCTGTGTTAAAGGATTCTTCTTTAGAATGGACTTTTGAAACTGTTTAAAAGTCCTTTTTATAAAGTGAATGATAAGCCACAGCAGAAGAAATATAAAACTGTTTGGATTGTTCCACTCCTGCCCATGTACATGTAGAAGTAAGTCACCCAAAACAAAATAGTTCTCTGATAAGAATCTGTCCTTTTTAAAGATTTCTTCTCTCTTTTTAGGAAATCTTTTGTAGAAAGAAATGTTAATAAGGCTTTAAGAAGTCGCCATGAGAGTTATTATCTATGGAAAACTCAGGGAATGGGACCTCTCTGTCAAGAGATCCAGTTTCACTGAAAGAACTGCTTGCTATGTTTGGACAAAAATCTATGCTGTCTTCTTACAGCTGCAAAGCAAGCTGTAAACTTCTCTCATTATTCCCTGTCATTCATTATTCCATGTAATTCTACTTCACCAAACAAGACATGAAGGACAGAAAGAAAACTTAAGCTCAGGACTTCATATAGCACAAGCCTTCAAGAGCTCTGCTCCACCTGCAGGTGAGGTGTGTGATAAGGGAGAGCTGTTGTCAGGGATGGGAGAAAGGGGGTGAAACATCCTCCTTATACATGGGGAAAAGCTGGCTCATAACCATCACTTCCCTTCTCTCAGATATGTTAGAGGTAGGAGCAGGTTGTCATCTCCTCAGGAAAGTACTAAAAGATGCAGAAAAATTAGGCAGTAATAAAGAAAAAAAATCACCAAATTCTGCAGAAATAAAAAAAAAAGGCAATCTATAAAATAATTCTAAATGTAGTATCTGTCCACAAACTCACCCCCAAAAGTGATTTTGAGATGTTCTTTCTCTAAGGGTGTTCACAAACATTTTTGTTCTTTTAATTCCCGTCCTGCCCACATGCAGTCTATGGCTGTGTACACACCATGCTACTTTAACCTAAGAGCATACCGACAAAATGCAAAAGTCTGCCAAGACATAGGTAGTGCATTAAGAAGCTCAAGAACACCTTGGAAGCTCTTGGTTTTGAGACGTGTAGGTGAAATGAACAACTATTTTGCCAGCCTACACATGGTTGTGTAGGAAGATTATTACAGTTCCTGACTGATCAGCTAAACTGTCTCTGGGAAATAAAAATTAGAAACTTCACATTTTGAAAACTGTGCACATACAGACACTGCACAAAGAGCTAACTTAGTAACCAGTGCAAAGTGCATCTTCTCACACAACTAGGTATTATTGCTTCAGTGAGGAGCAGTTTGGGTAAGAAAAGGCAAATTCCACTAGATTTCTTATTTCTGCAGTTGATTTTTATAGCAGGAAAATTAAAATTTGATAATGAAATTACTAAGTGTGAATATCCAAATCTAGGCTATTCTTAGACTCTTCACTGAGAATCAGAACAGACTAATCCATGCCACTCACTCATTCCTAAAAGGAAGCACAAAGCATAGGCTGGCATGAGGACTATCTTTACAGTACATGTTATATTTTTATGTACATGCCTGCTACTGCAAAATGCTGGTTTTCGCCGCTGTCAATAAGCAATGGGATTTGTTGTATGAACCACTAGTCAGAAAGGTCTGTGCAAGCACCACTGATGGAAAAATTTGGATCTCACTGTCTGAAATGTCCTACCTCTCATTAAACCAAATTTACCATTTCCTCTACTTTGATAAAACTCTTTTACACTTTACTCTTCAGAGACTTCTGGAATTCCTGCTGAAGTTTATTCTCCTGTTTGGAATTAGTGTCAGCTTACTCTACTCAAGCAGTAGGCCACTGTTGCTGAGTTTCAATTCTGAAACCCAAGTAGAGATTGAATGAAAACAAATTTGTGAAAATTAATCTCTCCACACCAAAGCAAGCTTTAAGAAAGAATAAAAAAACCATAAATGTGGAAGCTATTCCATATGCTTCACTGCAAACTCGTATTTTTGCTTTTCTTTTAGTTTTAGAAACAGAGAAAGATACAATTTAAATTAAATTTTATTACCTGGAAAATTAATAGGCATAGGCAGTGGCTTGCCATTTTATGAACTGTTTAATTGGATATTACATTTATGATGACAGATATTTTTCTTACATCCTTACCATTTCAACTGATGAATCTTTTGGATAATACAGAAGTTCATAACGCCGAAGGAGTGAAGCATTTGGATCATACCATTCAGCAATAAAAGCATATCTCTCATCTTGACTCTGGAAAATGAAAAGGGGCAAAACTGGCTATTACAGAAAGCATACATATTCTATACATAAAAATACACAAATAAAAACATTCCTTCATTTGTTACCAGAAAAGTAAAAAAAAAAAAAAATCACTTCTAAATGGACTTGCACACTCTACATATTGTCTCCTGCCTAGTACAGCTGGTGACATCTTTTCACTTGGTAGCTATCAACTTTTAAATAGGATGGAACTTGGATCATGGCAGTTTTCCAGACAATCTCATAACTTACCCAGACTTCATCAGTCATGAAGCACAGACTACTGCTAAAGTTGTTGCTAGACTTCTCAACTTAGTCAAAGTATTTGATTTACTTTCTTTTGTTAAAAAAAATGTGTTCACCTACAATTAAATTATGGACTCTCAACACATTTTCTACACATCCCTCAAGGAAACACTTCCCTCTTCCTTAACAGTCATATCTAAATTTCTCTTAATGATGAGATAAATATATTCAAGTTAATGACAACATTAGTTTGATTCACTACTTAACTTCCTGAAATTTACATAAAGCATTAATAGCCCGCCATCATTTACAACTCATTTTCTGCACCTAAGGGGTGCAGATGAAGAAGATGGATTGCAGTAATTCCAGAAGCTTAACTACATTAGTAGCTTCTCTCCACGCCTCATCCTCACAGGATAACAGCCCCCAGCAAAGCAAGCGCAAAGGCAAGGCACAGCACGTGGATGTGCAATTCTCTCTCTCATTCCTCTTAGTGGTACATGTTTGTTAGTTATTGATGCAATACCAGTTGTTTGATAGCTAGAATAGTTAGATGGAGCTCTAAAGTTTTAATTCCCACATCTCCTCTAAATCTGACTGCTACTCCTAAGGGCAAGCATGGTCTTATCACAGACTTCCACACTTTACACATATCTGTACTCTTCTTATACACTTTAAACATTGAGGAACCACTGGGAGTTTAACTTAGAGCCAGACGGGCCTTTTCAGTACTTCAGATTTTAGAAGAGGGCAGGATTTCAGTTCTTACAAAGATCACTTAATAAGCAAAAAGACAGAGAGTTCCTGCAAGCTTCTGCGACTATTCTAAAATATCAGCAGGAAAAGAATCACAATTTTCCAGTATATTCAGCTTACCACTGACTTAGGACTATTTGCTTTTGCAGGTTGAAGTCCTAAGAGAAGCAGCAGCAGGAAACAATGAGATAATGAAGAACAAATTCAGAATTTCACAATGTGAGGTTCTAGTAACTCTCCAGTCAAGAGCATCATGGCAAATGCCCCACCCTCCTGTCAGCTCTTATGGTATCCCCTGCACTGCAAAGTATGATTGCATTGCAGAAACACTTATGCCATGAGGGTAGCATCCCCATCCCTGTGAAGGATGCAAAGTTTCCATTTCTCTTTGTAGAAGTCTGTGCAGCACTGGAAACCTTATTTGCATCAGCTACTCCAGCTTCTGTATTATCTGTACAGCACACACTGCAGCCTTTGACAAGAGTTAATCTCATCTTTTACATGCAGCATCCAGCATGAAAACTCCCTAGGGACTTAGCCTGGTTTCCAGCCCTTGCTTGAGCTGGATATGTCTGCGTCATTACTGCTACTGCCAACCTTCTGGAGATATGCAAATCAGAACAAACTCTGTCTTATGGCAAAACTCACTCTATGTAGGCAATAAGCAGTTATAAGGGTTGGCACACTGATTTCAACTTTGATCTTATACTACTGGACAACAAGAAATTTGATCAATTGATTTGACTGACCATCATCTTGTCAGGAATGGATTTTTTAGAGAAGCAGTTCTTCGCCAAAGAGGTTGTCTAAAAAGAAAAACAGTCCAGTTTCATAGTCTGGCTTGGAAGGGACTTTAAAAACCACCCAGTTCCAGCCCCCTTGCCATGGCAGCGGCACCTTTCTCTAGACCAGGTTGCTTAAAGCCCCATCCAACCTTGAACACTTCCAGAGATGGGGCATTTCTCAAGTACTACATCCAGAAAATGACTACTGATGGATGAAATAAAATAGATGCATCATCTTTAATCAATGCCTCTTCATAACATGAAGACATATAATTGCATTACTGCATGCTACTTTTTCACGTTATAGCATTGCTTTTAACTATATTTTCCAGGCAGCAGTTGCCATAGAAGCTACCCATTTTCATTTAAATAAAACTTCCAAAATTTGTAAATGCTTACTTGTCTCAGGGAAGTAATGTATTTATGTGAATAACCAAAGAAAGCATTATTGGATTTTTTACTTAGTCATCGGTATCAATCATCAGCACCTTCACGTTTACAGTGAGAAACTGCATTGTGTGCCTTCTGTGGTGAGGAATTGGCTCTCGTTTTTTTTTATTTTTTTAACACAACCTTGGTTTTAAGAATCTGAATTTCATTAAGAATCTGAAATTCATTTTATAAGAGTTTCTTCAATGTCTGAGCTATTAATATTTGTTATTCAATCTCTGCTGGCCACTGAATAGCAGAAATCACCATTCTGTATTATCTTCTTTTGGCATTGTAAGCAAAAGCAAGGTAATAAATGCTACTTAGACTCAAGAAAAACTGCAGAGCTAATCCCCAAACACCCAGAAAATGCTATCAGTAAGCAGGACAGCTTGAATCCATTACTGTTATATGTCCAAAAAATATGGAGACCCAATATTTTTCTAAAATGACTATAAAGCTTCTCCTGAGCCATAATTAGAATTTTCTCTGCTGTATGGACATAGAATTATTACAATAAATATTTATATATGTAGAGAACAGTATCAGAAAAGAAGTTCAAAGCTCAACACTCTAAAAATAACTGGAAACATTATGTTTGTGAACATGTCAATTGTTTCAGAGGCAGACACTGCAAAGTGAAGAAATTCAACACTGAAAGCAAACTGAAGACCCTGCCAAACAAGTACCTAAAACACAGCAGGACTCTGATCTTGCTATTACAGATTCATGCAAATAGTCATAAAACAGATAAAAGACAAAACAGACTTAAAAGACAATACAGAATACAGACATGATATGGTGACTTATTCTGGGAACCCCTTGCCAGGTATTGCCATAAAACTGCCACTCCAAGTCATCAAAAATGCCAACCAATTTGAAATGTAAGTTTTTAAAAGTGAGTATGTATTACGTTCACAATATATTTTTAAATGAGAACAGAGACTTTTATTTACTTACTTAATGGAGTAGGATTTTGAAAGCAAAAACCAAACACAAAAGCCTGTCCACTTCCCATCACATACTGTAAGGATTGCAATAAATGTTTAAGCCTTCACAGGCCTGAAATTCTAATTTCTGAATATTTATTTTCAATCAGTTTAGCACTTAGTCAACAGAACAACTTTCTTGGTATGGCAAACCACTTTCTTACATACCCTTTCAATAGTGTGTCCTGACTGCAAAGTGGGAAGGAATCTCAAGGATGAGGAAGTACTTTGGGAGGCAAGCTAAGTTCCATTGTTAGCTTCTGTCAGTCCTCCTAACAAAGGAAACTCAGAGAAAATAACTCTCTGAAGAAGAGTGGTTAGAGAACAGTGATGACCAGTCAGGTGGTAACATGTTCAATGCACCACACTGCTCCAGACTGGGAGTGAGTCCTGAAAGGGGAATATTTCACAGCTCTTGACCAGAGAGCACCTCACTCCCCCAGGAAATGGGATAGGCATGTTAGTCACCACTGAAATCACATTCCTTTGAACAGCTCAAGTAATAACAAATCAAGTGAATTTATAAGTAATTATAACTCAGAAAATTCTTGCTCTAAAGAATTCATTTTTATTAATTTCTGTACCATTCCCTCATTAAAATCACACATAGCCTCTGCTCTCACGACTATGCAATTAAACAAGCAATACCTAATGGAGGAGAAATGTTTTTTAACAAATGTTCACATTAGTGGAAAAATTACTACCACTAAAAAGCCCAGCAGTGATTATGCACTTTACATTTACATATTGATACTTCCAGAACAGCTGTCCTGAGCTCAGGATTTACATCTCCTTTCCATGGTAAACTCTAGAACTAAGATCAGCAATATCAAGAGTATACCTACTGTGAAGATAGAAAGAATAGGTTTTTTTCCTCTTCCTTCTGTAAGTTGCCCAGAAAAACATTTAAATGCATGTGAGTTTTGCTACCTTTTGCTTTTTGTTTATACTGGCATGTGTGAATATGCAGTAGGATGGCTCTACAGACATGAGAAACACTTCATTGAAGTACAGATGAATTAAAAACCCTAAATTTTGTACTTCTAAAAGTGATGGGGGAAGCAGCCATGCTTAGCCAGTATGGGACTAAGTTCTAGAAGCTAAATGCAATCAAAGAACTGTGCTCCCAGAAAACTCTGCGCAGAGGAAAACAGTGTGTTTGGAACCAAACTGCCAAGGACATTCAAAACCAAAAAGCAGAATTCTTAACAAGTTGGACAGGGCACGATACATTGTCCTGTAAACCTTTTAGATTTCCAAAAGGCTTCTGTCCACAGGAAAAGAAAGGGAGATCTTCCAAAGGTTTTCATGAAAAGCAAGTGGTAGAAGAGCAGCTCAAGGACTAAGGATCTCCCATGGAAAGGTGGAGAAACAACTTTACCCCTCTGGTCTGACCTATGAAGAGCATAGATCTGGATTTGGTTTTCCAAATGCTTCATGATGCCACCTGACAGCCACACTACTGTACTGTTCTGGGGTGAGTACTTCTGTCTTCCTCCTCCTCTGGTTTGGACTAGAAATTTCATACTAGATCTTATCTCACAATGGAGAACACAAGGAATCAGGAGCTGCTGATTTTTTTTTTTTTCAGCTCAAGAGAACTTCACATGAAAGAGTAGCAAAATGTTTCTGAGGTACCTAGAAAGTGCACCTTTACATGCTATTAACCATCTGGTCTCTATGTGCTTATACAGGCTGTCAGGAACTTCAGCATGCATGACATTATCTGACACAGCCTCAGGGCTCATTGCTCACATACTACAGCTTTAGGAGTCATGCAGAGTATTGCTACATTTTAAGTGTGCAGCTTTGTTGTCTGCTGCTCCTTCGATTTTTCTCAGTGACTCAGTGACTCTGAAATCAGACCACAGAGAAAAAGAATCAAAGTATTTGAATCATCTCCTAATGAAGCAATAAAAAGACTGCACGAACCTCAGTAAAAGCTGAATCTGATCCATCCTGATATCTGTGTTCTATATTTTGTAAAACTCTGCTGTCACAGGGAGAACTCCAGTAAAGCACAGACCAAGCTGTCTCTATGAAAATCACTGGGAACAGGATGGACCAGCAGACAGGAACTATTCTCACACCAAATGGGTATTTCTCCTAATATACCAAAAAAGCTTTCTAGAAAGGTTGCTCTTAAGCTTCCTAAAATTCTTTAAATAAACAATATTAAGGGAACATTTTTTCACAGTCTACTCCCCCCTCAAACCAGGTTGCTGGCACTCTCAAAAATACTTTGGAAGAGCAAGAGTATTTTTATGAAAAATTAGATGGTTTCAAAGCATAAGAATACTAGTTATTATAAAACATTTCAGGTGAAGATATCATGAGCCTCATTGACTCCAACATCAGGTAGTCTGTTTATGTATTAACATGTACCTACCTTATGTTTTTAGGAGGAAACGAGATTTAAAAACTCACAAAAGTGTAAGAGCTATCTTTATCTTTCCTCTTTATAGTTTCTACAAAAAACCCACCGACTATGACCATATGTGCTGGTGCATTCCTTAGACAGATGTTGGCCTTGTGCTCTTCAGACAGGGTGAAGTGGGGGACCAGACCAGCTGCCTTCACCAAGAACATTATTTTCAGAATTAGGCCCAGAACTTGTTGTTATAAACATATAATCAACCTCCAAAGTCCAGAAGCTACTGCTATAAATGTATGATCAACCTCTAACAGCAGGTATCTAAGTCCTGCTATGAATTATTTGAAACAGCTCCCCAAAGCTCATAAATCTCCAATCACTGCTCACTCAGACCAATCCCCACTTCAGGTTTAATGCTACTTCCTAGTCCTGAAGAGGAGTTCAGCACAAATGAAAAGCAGTAACTTGCAAACTCCTGGTCTGAGGAGCATGAGCCAAGAATTTCAGCCAGAAGCAACCACTCACAGTGTTATACTCCCCTTGCAGGCCAGTGACAGCACAGCACCTGTGCTGCTCAAGAGCACAGAAATACTTTCAAGAGCCCCAGAAATACTCTGATTGCTTTAAATGGTTCACTTGATAGCTGTTCTGTTCTCCCATTTTAAAATCTGGAAAGCCCTGTTTTATTTTCAGCTGAATGCTATTAGGCACAGGCCCTGTACAATACCAGACTTCCCACATAACACCGAGTGGTCACAGATTCAGACCACCAGACCAAAAAAATGTAACTTCAATTAGCTTAAAAGACAGTCTTAACCAGTGGGTTATGAGTGCTACTCTTTAAAGAAAGGACATCTTAAATGTGACAATCCTCTGCAGACATAAAGCTGAAAAAGAAAACTCAAAAACATTTTAAACAATTGAAATCTCTAAAAAATCTCTTTTAAAAAATCAAGTTCTTCTGCAAGCATGAGAAATAATGAGGCCTGGTTTTCTATATTCATGTTTCTCATCCCTGACTGTTGTGACCAGAGCCTCTCTTCAGCTCAGGTGTTTAATAAAGGCCCATACCCACCTGGATTCTCTGATGTCTAACTATGGTTGAGCTCACAGTAGAGTCTAACACTCTGCTTGGCAGAAAGTGATCTAATTTTCAGCATTTAAGGTAGTGCACCTTAAATTCCCAAAATGAATTCTCATCAGTGCATGCTTATTAAGCTGTGTTATTCAAGCCATCTTCTGCCTTCACAGTTTATGTAATACAGGATATTTTCCAGGCAAAACTTAAATCCACAACACTGTGTAGATAGAGCACTCAATTAGCTCTGTCTCTTAAAACTCATTTTCCTCCTCCTCTTCTATTCATGGTTCTGACACACGAGCCGGAATAATTTTTAGAACTCCAATTTTCCAGCCCCCTCACTGCTGTTGCACCTCCCACTACTTTCTCAACAGGCTTTCCTTTAGTGAAAAAGTAAAATCAAAAGATCACTTTTCAAAAGGAAAAACATCTGGCAACTGCAATTTCCATGACAATGTCTTGACTGCAGACAATTATCAACCTAAGCCTTGTATTCAAAAGCTCACTGATGAATTTTGTAAGCATATCTCTTTTTATCCTCTCCTTGTAGAAAGCAAAGCCTACCTAGTGAAAATTTCTCACGAATTCTAGATTATTTCAAATTAAGCAAATATTGGATAACTTATTAAAATTCTTAATCATATTTGAAATCTGTTGAGTCAAACACTACTGCATTTGTGTTTATGCTCCTCCAACTGGTGCTACGTCCTTTGGATCCACAGACTTCTGATATTACTAGCCCGTAGGCTTCTCAGGTGCCTTTTGGAACGGATATGTTCATATGGCTGTAGATGCAACAGATGCCAAGCAGCATGGGGACACTTCCGTCCCCATAGCACTAACCAAGGGAATCTTCCTCTTCAGCTGGGATCTCAGTTCAGTAAATCATCCCCTTATGCTCAAGGCTTGTGATAAACTGCTCTAGAAGGTTGAAGGCCTCAAATTTTCTTCTCAGATTTAGGAATCTGCAATTCCATGCCACAACAGCAAAATTATCGGCTGTTCTGTCGATTCACTAAATAAGAAATCTGCTTTTACTATTAGATTATGTAAATTATGTAAGCTTCCTATGAAGCACATAGGCATGATTAGTATAACCTAACCTTTTTTTCCCCCCTGATCTCTCATATAAAATAATCAAGAATTGAAATTCTCAACCAATAACTTCAATTCTCTGCAATTACATGTCATACTTATGTACTTTGTTTAAGGATTCGTGTTATTTTTCTAATTATGGAAAACAATTTCTCTAAAACACATGAACAACACCATACTGCTCCTCACTGCTCTGTCCAGACAGGTTTAGCTTTAGAAGAGCAGCTACATCTTGTCTTTAGGAGAACATGTGGCCATTTAATGCACATTTATAAAGCTGCAGATGTCAGGATCATATATTATTGCACTTGTAATTACATGATCACAGCTAATTCCTCTCAGAGCAGTCAGTAGTGTTCAGCACGTGCCTGTCTGCCTCCACTAACTCCAGCAGAGCCCGACAGTGATTTAAGCAAAAGCAGAGCTGTTCCCTGACTCAGAGCACGATTTGCAACGCAGGTCATCCCACACATCACATCTGAGCACAAAGTTTAGGTGCTTTGCACTTAATCAGCCAATAGTGGCAGAACTAATGCTGCCGTTTCCATTAGTTGCAAAACTTGCCCTAACATTAAAGCTGATGTCAATACTCAAAGGTTGTTTTCTTTTACAGAAAACCATTTCTCTGCCAAACCTCCAGGTTTCAATTTCCAGTATTTTGAGAACTAAAGCTTTTCAGAGGAACACTGATTTTTTTTTAGGTGGGTTTTTTTTTGTTTGTTTGTTTTTTTAGTATTTTTATTAGGATTCTGAAGCACTTTCAGATTTTCTCCCCACACATTCTTATTCAGGTATTCCATGAAATTTTCAACCTTTTTGTAGAATCAATCTGGAAATTTTCACACAGAATGGTTAAACTGGAGAAAGTTACAAGCAGCTGAAAGTAGAGCTTTGAAAGGAAACACCTTCAAATCCTAAACTAAAGCTGTCAACAGCACTTCAAAGCACTATAATGCCTACAGCATCTTCAGATTATCTCAGCTCATAATAATCTTCTGAAAAGCTTTCTTAACAATAACTAGTTGGTCCTTCAGCCAGCCAATACCAGGAGCAATTAGCACCCAGGAGTTTGTGTGAATGCTCTGAAGACCACAGCTGCATCCACCTGGAACAGTCAGAGCTTGTCATGTTCTACTAACAATTTATGGTCCTATGAAGCTGACAAACAACTCTGCTGACACGTTTCTCATTCACTACTGTGGGCACTTAAAGCAAGTATTTTTGTCTGCACCACTGCTTAAACAAATGCTGGCTTTATTTTTCTCAGATTGTGTCAAATTCTAAGGTAGTTTGACTAAATCCAGATTTCAGCTAGTACAGATGTCATGGTCATAACTTATTCTGAAGTCAGACTAATGACAAGTTACATGCAAATAGAAGTTCTCATGATAAAAGCTGTTCAGTAATTTTCCATTAATAAAATAAGAAATCAAAAACTTCTGTGGGGTACAGAAAGCAAAGTGGGTGAATATAATCACATTCCCAAATCCTGCCAATCCTAACAGACTTTTACAGGTTCACTTTATGAAGATTTGTTCACACTTCACAGATTATTTCTCTCCCAAAGCATAGGACTTTTGTCATCACATTTGCACAACTGAACTATGCTACTCCCCTGAGACGCAAACATCTCTGCTGGATGAAGACAGTGACTGAGACATTCCAATCCCATACACAGTTTGAATAAGATTGATTAGTTCCACCTACACAGCTGCCCCTTGCATTAGTGCATTTGATGTTCAGCACCTTTTCAAAAAGGAGGCTATTTTTCCCACTTTTGTAAAATGGCAATAATCATCACCATCACTCCTTTCATGAAAGGATACCGAGATTTAATAGCTAAAATATTAGTACTATTTAGGCATCATAAATCCCCGTTCATTTTGACAAAAACAGAGCAGAGGCAGGTTAGTCAGCTCATGCTGATTTCCTGCTCCCACTGACCCTTCACTTCAGCACAGGAACCAGGCACCTGCAGAAGAAGTCAGAAAGGGAAAATGCTGCCCAGCCCACTGCCCCTGCAGCTGCCTCCAGGAAACACTGCTAGTCCAGAATGTCAGCAGCTGCAAGGATTGGATCCAGAACACAATTCCTCTACTCCATCCCAGTGGTTTGGGAGTCTTCACACTTAAAAGATCACAGTTCAGTTATCAAGGAGTGTATTGTAAAAGAGACCATGGGACAGGGTGAGGACAGCATTGCCCCTATATAGCTAGAAAACATACAGCATTATACAGTCCCTACAGTAGGCTAAAGAAAACAAGGAAAGGTTAAAAATAGGAGGAGTACTAAATTCAGTGAGGGATCACACTTAAATGTGCAGTATGTGGAGGAACAGGTACACATGCCTACCCACCTCTCTCTGTTTCCCATGTGTAGCTCTCTCTTTTATGTGGCTCTCCTTCCAAGTATGTGTCAGTATTCAGTAGAAAAAGTATGATCTTTTAAAAAAGATAATCAAGGTGGTTACAATCACTGACGGATCCCATGCAAACAAAAATCATGCAACAGGCTCTCAGGAACACATCCCGGGAGAGAGCCACTTCTTTGCAATGACATGAGCACCCTCTGGTGCCCAAGGACAGGCTGAGCGCCTTACTTAAACCTCAAGAATTCACTGCTGATACGACCGGTGAGAAGGCATTGCTATCTCTTCCTAGCACACCTAGAGCTTCAAAATTAGTAACCTCGCAAGAAGAGGTAGAAAGGACTAAATTATAAAACACAGATCACAACAGTCAGGGTGATTAAGTCCTTTCACACAGGAAAACCAAGACACGTGGGCAGGTGGACTTTCTCAACGCCTAGCCTCCAAATGCCTATCCCACAGCCGCCCAAAAATGCCAGTTTTTACACGAGTATCAGAGCTGCCCACTCCAGGACAACTCATAAAGGCACCTCACAGACATTATCTCATAACTCTAATAGGCACAGAGTGTGAGAAAAAAACCCAAACTTCTACCTCTACCTCTTGTATGTGCTCATCTGATCTATGCTCGTTATAGATGAAAATACTTGCTAAGCTGTCATTCTTAGTATTAAACTGTGACAGCATGTTCCAAAGCCCTGCCACACACAATTTACTCCCTTTATCAAACCTTATGCTGTTATTTCTTTCCATTTTGCTGACTGGGAGAGAACTATGGGGTTCCACCCACACAACACTACTGAGTGACCTAAGTGTGTTGCTCGGGCACCAGGGCCTCTGGTTTCCATCAGTATATAGACACAGGGGAACACAAAATAGTTTGGATGCATTAGGCCAAGCACAGTGCTTACTTTCAGGAAATAGTACTTTTGGTAATTATTCCTGGCAGCTACAATTGTAGTTAAAAGTTACTTCACGGAAAAGCCCTCTTCAGACTTAGAGCAACAGGCGTACCCTACAATCATTGTTTCTCACCAGCCATTTCATGATTAATAGAGTATCCCACCTGGATATACTAGATCACCATAGGATTCTAGAAATTGGCACTAAAATGGACAACTGAACAGATAAAACCACTTTTTGGAGGGTCACTACTCCCTTAGCTTAAACAGACACTATCAAACAGAAAAACCTAAAAGGTTCAGTTTTTAGTGCTTAGGCACTGGCCACCAAGGCAGTCAGGTGTGGAGAACAGGACACGTGACAGGAGGCTGGGAGAGCTGAGCCTACTCAGATTAGAGAAGGCTGAGGCTGACCTTACTGCTGTCTGAACTGCCTAACTGAAATACACCAAAAAGATGGATCTAGACTTTTCCTGAAGGTGCACAGTGAGAGCAGGAAAAGCAAAGGACACATGTGGAAACATAAAACATTCCAGTCACATACTAGAAAAACAAAGAATTACCAAGAGGGTGGTCAAGCACTGGCATGGGATGCCCAGAGGAAGTTTGCAATCTCCATCTTGGGAGATGTTCAGGACTTGCCAGGACACAGCCTGGAACAGCCTGGTCTGGTTAGACCTGTTTTGAGCAGGTTGGAGGTCCCTTCCAACCTAAATGATGACTCTAATTATAGCTTGGTGTCTCTTTGCCCAAAGGTAATGCCCATCCTTCCAACCTGCTCCAGATCTGACACAGACCACCTGGGTTCCTGTATTAATAACAATTTAGATGTATTTTCAAAAAATGCTGAGCTCTGACAGTTAACTGCAAATTTTACCCACACCAAATCTCCCAGAACATCTCTTTAAATAATTACTGCCTCTGTCATCAAATTCTGCTAATTTTTACTGCTAACTCAAAGTTTGTAACTTTTCTTTATTCTTGGCACTGGTTGACTGAGTAATTCCTGAACTTCTTGAGTTTTTGACAATATATGTATTTTTAAAACCCCAACATACCATTAGGACCAACATGTCAGTTATTAAGATCTGTATGCACAATCCAAAGGATCTGGACAGACAACTCTGGGTGACAAAGGGAGATTAGTATCAAACTTATCATTAGACAATGTTAGGTAACTTTGACTATCACAATGTCACCTGTTTGGGCCACCCCATCAGAACAGCCATGAATTCATCTAAAATTACATTTGGAGAGATGGTAATTTCTGCAAGGCAAAGCCAAGACTTGGCTACAGTAGGAGGTAATTTATCCCATGGATCCTAAATCTGTCAACTTTGTCTTTGTAGGATAATATTTTATAAAACACATAATGTCATAAAGATATCAGCATCAAACCCAAAATGACCTCCTGGAACAAAGGAAAGTTATGGGGGTTTTCAAACTGTTTTCCCTCGCTTGTTGGAGTTTTTTTAGGTGGGTTTTTTTTTAAATGTAAAATGTTTAAATTTAAATAATCAGCTACATTTTCTGCAATGCACACAGCCCACCTGCTGAACAAGTAAATTTCCACTGTTTGGAATCACCAGTTCAACACGAAACCATGACACACTCCTGATGCTCACAGGAAGACTCACCATGCAATAAGTAGCTAGAGGCTACCTGACAGCATTTTACTTATTTTCTCCTCACACTGCATACAAATTTTTTTTTCCCTGTGATGAAATGTTACAAATGAGAGTTGGCCATTAAGTACATAGAATTGTCTTTCTGGCTGGTTCTGTCTTGCAAACTTTCAGCTGACAGGATCAGGCCACTGTGCAGCTGAGAAAAATTCAATGTAATCACCAGCTGTCACTCTAGTGAAACTGAGTCTTGTTTTAAGACTAAAGATGCAAAACTTCTCAAGCATTGGGAAAGTGTCTTTTGTGTAGATATTGCACCTTTTCCTGGAAGAGTTTAAAATGCCTTTTTTTTTTTTTTTTAACAGCAGCTGTTTTGCGACAGGAAGTAAGCAATTTGAAAAATACAAAAAGACATTTTATAAACGTACACTTGCTCAGGAAAGTCTATTAGCAGGAAGGAATTTAGTCTGTTTATATGATCAGTCCTGAATGACAAACCTTCATCAAAATTATTCCATTTTACCAGCTCATCCAGTATGGTTGAGATCATCAAGTCCCAAGAGAAACTCCTGTAAACCAACACAGCCTCATGAGCTGTTCTGCCCCTATAAAGTCTTCAGCTGAAAATCTGAACAGGCCATGAAAACCCAGGCCTCACTATTGTCAAGTTCTAGAAATTCCTGATTCATTTCCTAACACTCACTTCCAAAAATGGAAATAAGTATTTTCCACTGATTAATCAAAGCACTTTAAAATTTTCTCTTTTTTCTTCCCTGTCTTGTCTAAACTGATGATTTCCATGTTGATATTCTCCAAGCTGCGGGTTTTACTAGTGAACTGATGATAATAATAATTACAGCAAACATGTAACACACAAAGTTGTCAAATTTTCTGTTGAAGTGAGCTGAACTGCTCATCCCTTGATATATACAAAATTTTTGTCAAAATTACAAGACTGCAAGTTCTGGCAACCAGGAGAGCAAATTTCATATCTATTTCCCCCTAACTTTGCAAAAGGAACTAAGGTAGTTGGAGACTTAAATTCCACTAACTTGGTATTTCTACATCCACAAGATCAAAACCAGATGGCATCAATTAGACAAGTCACCTGGCTTTTATGTGCCTTGATTTCTTTATGCACAAGAAGGAAATAATTTGTCTGTCCTGTTGTTCAAAGAGTCTTTGTAATTTAGAATGCAGCTGTCAGATTGCAGGGATAACAATAACTGTTTCAAAGAGTGGGAGAAAAGGAAATCCTCTAACTGCACCTATGTGCAGAGTTTCCACTGCAATCAGGCTCTGTATCTGTGGTGAATACAGCCCATTGTTCTCTGGAAAATGCTGCACTTCCATATCTGGAACACTTCTGAGTGTCAGAGTGCACCAAACTCATGAATCAAAAGAAACTGACGTTGTTAAGATCGTGGACAAATACATCTCTGTATGTGATTACATGAAAGGTACCATTACAGAATAATAGAGCATTCCAGCAGCCAAGAGGGAGAGTACATCTTGGGTGGAGAAATGCAGGTTTCCCTTTGGGAATTTACTGCTCACCGTCCACAGCAGCCAGGTCTCGCACAATTAGAAACAGACACCAGAAGGCACCAGAACTGATCTGAAATTCTGCCATCTGATGAAAAGAAAAGCTGTTCTCCACTGATTAGCAGGCTGTAAAGCCAAAGTGCTGTTAGACAAATAACTGCAGGATATTGCAGAACATTTGCCCCTTTACCTCAGCTTCTGCCACTACAGCAACATGCCTGCCCAGTTTTACAACGCACACAACCACTTCCAGAGCACTGCTTGCACATGAGTGGGGTACAGGGTGTGACATAAATAGATTCCAAACTGATTCCACTAAAAGTTATTACCCTTTTCTGTGGCCATGATATTGTAACAGGTTTTTTCTGAGTAGGTATATATGTTAAAACTTACTCAAGTTATTTGATTAAGTGGAAGCAACATAGTACTAAAAGTTGGTCTAGCTTTCTAACCCAAAATTCATTACTTTCAGAATCTAATTAAAATCCTGGGGCTAAAGTCCAGCTTGCAGATCAGTATAAGAATCCACCAGAAGGGATCTTTTATATTCTGATTTTGCTCCTACAATGTTCTGAACAGGTTTAAGATGGGTCGGGTGCATAAAGTCATGACATCCAACAGTCACATAACTTAGCCCTTTCCCAGGATCCTGTGTCCATATGAGCAGCACTCATTCCCAAACATCTATTCTCCCATCATCTTCCAGCTGCCAAATTATTCTTAATGCATTTTAGGAAACTGTCAGGATGAAGGGTACATGAGTGGAAAAATCAGTGGGTTTTTAAGCTTAAAAGAAACAAGCAGGACTCTAACATAACACTTGAAAGACCAGAGAAGGAAGGTCACAGAGCACAGGAGAAGGGCAAGAGAGGCAGTGTTAGGGAAGATAATGGAACGAGTTATTAAGTAGCTGGTGACTGAACATCTAAGACAATAATATAATAATAAAAAGCAGATATTGTGAATTTGTGAAGAACAAATCTTTTTCTGACACAGTGAGCAAGGGAGAAGCCACAGTTGTAACAAACAGGGAACTGATAAGGCTTTTAATCTGTCACCTGAGAGTCTGACAAGCTGAGTAAGGCATTATGGCCTAAACTGAAGAGCAGTTACATCTATTATATGAAGATGTAATTAGAAATACTTCCCTTGCCAACTGGAAGTCAGATGGTATTCCACAATGATCCACCATGCACCTGCTTTATTTCAGATTTCTCTTACTACACTGAAACTGAAACTGACAAAGCACACTTCCAGAATCTGGACTGACAACTAAGGGGTGGGAAAGACTGCAAACACCTTAGAAGCAGAACTCAGCATGATAATCTGAAAATTCTATAGAAACAAATGCAAAGTATTACAATAAAAATTCAAATACAAGGGGAGAGATTGGCCAGACCAAAAAAACCCAAGAAATCTGATAGATACGGTAGGTTGCAGTGAGAGTGCAAAACAGTTCAGGAAAAAAAATATAGTACATTTGACATTATGAAGATCTAAGCCACAAGAAACAAATATTTTGCTCTGTTCAGCAGCAGTGGAACACAATGAAGCTAGGAAGAAACCTGCAGGTTAAACACCACATTTAGAGAAAACAGAGTGGCAGAGTGGAAAATGGCTAAATTTTAAAAACACAGTTACCAGCAAAAAAATATTAAGAGAACAAAATTTGTTTACTGAAGAAAAATATGAAATAAGGGAAGGGCAAAGCTAAAATCTTCAATTACTTCTACAAATAAAAGACAAAATGGACTATCTTTAATCCACAAAAAACAGAACAAATAATCACTGGTATCATTTCCAGCACAGAATATAATATAAAAATCATCATGCAATGGAATTATGTCAACAGATCACGTAGTTCCTATCACTGAGGACTTTTCAAAAGACATTAAACAAATATGCCATGAAACATTTTGTTAGAGGTTGCTGTAAGATTCTGCACTGCTTCAATGAAGTTGGTGTCACCTCAGAAATAAATAGAGGTTGGAAACATGCCAGTGACAATCAACTAAAACAAAGGAAATGCTTTACCTAAGATACAACTCACAAAGCAGGACTTCTGCCGACATTAATAAATTCAACAAGGGAATTGAAAATTACAGCTTTACCTGGATTAAATAGAACACTTGTACCTTCTGTATCTGAAAACAAACATTTTTGTGTCATTTCTATCTAAGTGGCAAATACTGATCTTATGTTCCAAAAGCAAGGTGCAACATAAGCTGCTGGAGGGGCTGGGGAAAATTTGAGGTGCTGGAGACGGGTATTTAAGGGTGGACCCACCGCAGGTGCATCTGCCTGGCTACTGCATCTGTCTTGCATATGAGTTTGAGTACAAAATGCAACGCAAAGCTGTTGATTTTTTAATCAGCTCCACAACACTGGGGTTTGCACATCATCTTGGGCAAAGGGGACTCAGTTGAGTTGCATTATAATCACAAAATATGCTGTAATGGAAGAACCACAAGGACTGTCGAGTCGAACTCCAGGCCCTGCACACGGCAGCCTCAAGAGTCACACCATGTGCCCGAGAGCATCGTCCAAACGCTTCTTGAACTCCGTCAGGCTTGCGCTCCAATTCCCTGGGGAGCCTGTTCCAGTGCCCGACCACCCTCTGGACGAAGAACCTTTCCCCAAGATTAAAATGCAAACTGGGGGTTTTTTTTATTATCGCGCGTGCAATGACATCCTGTCGTCTGTCCTGCATTACTACACAGCAGATCCAGTCAAGAATAAAGACTGTGGCATCTGACATGTATTGTCTCCTCCAAATGCACCACTGCCTTCCCGCTCGGTCTCCCGAGCTCCTGGCCCAGCCTATTCCCAACTCAGGGGCGCTCCGGGGTGGCAGCAGCAGCTTCCCAACAGCAGCTGGGCACCAACGAGCCCGAACGGGCCCGTAAAACATCCCCCGGCTGCGCTCCACGGGCCCCTCAGCCAAGGGCCGGGCGGAGCCGGGCGCGTCCCTCCCGCGGCCCTGAGGGGCTCTGCCCGGCGGAGCCGCCGCTGCCCCCGGCCCCGTGTCCCCGCTCACCATGGCGATGGCTGTGATGAGGATGATGACGGCCGCGATGGCGACGCCCGGCCCGCCCCTGNNNNGGCTGTGGCTGTGGCTGTGGCTGTGGCTGTGCGAGGCCCTGGATCCTGCAGGGCTCGGTGTCCTGAGAGGTGCGGTGGGTAATGATGCAGGCGTGAGGGACATGGAGAGGAGGGGGACGTGTTGCGAGGCTTACGCTGTCCCCGCACGTAACTGGCCAGGATTGTAGCGTGAGTTCTGACGGAGCAGGATCAGCGGCAGGTCGTGTCTGATGGAGCACATTAAGCCAAATGCTCCTCATCAGCCTTTCGTTGAGTATTCTTGCCTCTTCCTGACCAGTTACGCTTTCATCCTCCTCGTTCTCATCAAGTAAATAGAGATCCTCAATCAAAAGGAACGAACAGCAGTGGTGACTAACACCTAATGCTATTAAGTAAGCAAACACACAACTCCAGTTGTAGAATCAACAGATGGTGAGACATCTCTGTATCTGTAGTTGAGAAAGCTCAAGGAGAAAAAGGTGTTTCTTTTGTCTTCTGTTCATCACAAACCTGCCTGACACAAAACAAATCTTTAGTCTAAAAACCCAAAAGTAGCAATGTGCTCAGTGCTGCCACTTTCTTTTTAGGGCAGAGAGCTGCTGCAATGGAAGTCAAAAAGCTCTAGTTAAACCTTTTCAGGTACAGTGAAAGGAAGCAAGGGCCCTGGGGATCTCCCTTGAATAGTGGGGAGAACTCAAGGAAAAAAAGCCAGCCAAACAAGATAGGGGTACACTGATCTCAAACTAATGTAGTTAGACCCTAGAAAAGAGGGATGAGTGACTCGTATAACTGAGTGGATGGCCCTCTAGATGAAGGTGGCAATGGTCAATACCTTTGGTGGATAAGGGAGAAAATGGCCAGGATAGTGGTTTGGGCCAAACTGGGGGTCAGCTTTTGATGTTAGGTTAAACTAACCATGTGCACCCACTCAGGGCACTGACTCCTTCTTTGACTGAGAATTGGCCCTATCAAAAAGGTTGTTTCAGCAAGCAGGACTGAATGAAATTGTGCAGCTGTGCAGTTGCCGTTGTTTGCTCCTCACCTCTTGAGCTGCTTGAAACACAGTGTAGGATTTCCTTTTCTTGTGGTTCTGTGATTATTTTAGGTTAACTTGGCACAGTTGTACAGTGGGAGTGTTACAGGCTTTTAAAGGGTGAGATGGGGGCTCACTGAAGAAAGGAGGGAGGGAGACCAGAGAAAAAAAATTTGAGGAATGGAAACTAGAACAAGATGAGGAGCAATGCAAAGGAGTTGAAGTGCAGCTCTTGGTGAAAAAAAGACACCAGTGCCAGAAGACTCACAATCTTCTCCTTTTAACTCTATGGGTTTTGGTGTAGTTTTTATCATTTTGTGGTTTTCCCATTTGTTTTGGCGTGGGTTTTTTCACTGTGCAACTGAACTGGAGTTTAGAGGTTTTTCTAGAAAACAGGATAATTCAAGATTAACTGTGGTTACCTTGTTAAAGATTTTTTTTTGCACCCCTCCTTATTTCTTCCTCAGACTTACCTAGTTAGGAAGAGCTGACTGCTAAAGAGAAGATGACATCTCTAGAAAAAGGTAGGCTGTTCATATGACGTCTAAGCAGACTGGATTAAAAAGTACTTTAACTGGAATTCTAAACACCAGAGTTACACTGTATACCAGGCTCCTTTCATTTAAACTTACTCCTTTTATTTAGCTTTGTGGAAGTAGTTCTTTGACTTCATTATTGCAGTGAAAACCAGAGCTGCCTGGATGGAACAGCAGCTGAATGTAGTTTTTCTAATCCAGCTCGATATTGAAAAATAAGTTTGTCTCTGGTACTGTGATCTGTCTGTACACTTGTCTGACAGCCATCTCTGGTATTTAGATCCTGTTGGTACGAATTCAGCAAACTTGAAAATAAGGCAATATAATGGTGTTATTACAGCGTTTTTGAAATCCATTAATACCTGGATAGAGGACACAAGCTCACATTACTGCCTGCAGTATGAGAAAAAAAAGCAGTATGTGTAGCCATGCCCTCAGAAACTTTGTATCGCTTGCCCATGGTGAGGAAACTACTACAATAATAATTCATTCAGCTGAAAACTTAGTGGACTTAAATAAAATTAATTTCAGTATATGTCATGTATTGGGGACTGTACAGCAGAATGCAGCATTACTGGGAGTGCTGGAGTCTAGTTCAGCAATGGAGCTGGGTTGGAGAATTGCGTTGTTGGCTTCTCTTAAACTTTCACTTGGGCAACTAAAACATATTAATACTTAAAAGTCTACTAAACTTCTTAAAATGTCAGTAGCTGTCTGGGTAATAGCTGTTTTTCATTTGCTTCTTGCTTTTTAATGAAACTGCTCTGATTCTGCCAGCTCCCAAAACCTGATTTTGTTTTCAGCCTATGAGTAATGTTGTCAAGAATTTTTTTTCCAGGAAAGCTCTTTTTTGTTTGTGTATTTAATCTTGTATGGCAGCAGGAAATTAAAATTAATGCAATTCAGATCAGTGGTTGTGTCTTGTACTGCTGTTGTTAATGAGCAATGCACATTTGAGTAAGGACTTACTGTGAAGGTGGTGAGACACTGGAACATGTTCCCAGGGAAGTTGTGGATGCCCCATCCCTGGAAGTGTTCAAGAACTGGTTGGACGGGGCCCTGAACAACCTGATGTAGTGGAAGGTGTCCCTACCCACAGCAGGAGTGTTGGAACAAGATGATCCTGAAAGTCCCTTCCAATTCAAACCACTATATGATTTTCTGACTTGTGCTTGATGATCACTGCTGCAGTGGACTATTTGACACATGCAGTGTACAATTAAAATTTCTAACTTTGAAGTACAGAAATTAAGGGAAGACTTACAATGACACTATAACCAAGTGAAAGGTGGTAAACTTTTCCGCCACAATTTCTAAATTTCAGTTGATGATGCCGCAGCACCCATTCGAGGAGCTGGAGATGGCATGGAAACAGAGCAAACAGCTGGATCAGTGGAAGTAATCACTGGAGCCAACACTACGAGCCATCACATCCACCACAGCCCCCATAAAAAGACAGCCTCCTCCCTGAGTCCCGGAGTTCTGCAGCTGGGGAAAGTACATGCAGATAAATCAGTGGAGATTGAAGCTATTCGAATACTAGTCCCCAAAGCAGCCATCACCCACGTTGTTCCAACTAAAAATGCTAAGATAGCTAAATCTGTGGGACATAAAGGAGACACATTGCATCAGTCAGATGGAGCCACAGATCCCAAGAAAGAACAGATAGAGCTGAAAAATGCAATTGAAAAGCTAAAGAGTTCAGAAAAGCGGTTGTTACAGGATAAAGAAGGTCTCTCTAATCAGCTGCGTATACAGACAGAGGTAAGAAGTTAAAGGTGTTTTCTCTCCCACAGCTGAACTGTTTTGGTTTGTATAAGCAGTTTGTGAATGTGACCAAAGAGAACTGCTATGACACTCTAGCCTTGAAACAAATAGGTTCCCTTTTGAACTTAGCAGATGAGGTATAAAGTAGCAGTACATCAAAGTATTTCAGTGCTGTTTCTCTGACAACAATGAAAGAGTCAAAAACTTCGCTGGGAAAAACCCACTAGATAGCTGCAGGGAAATGAATCTTTCATGAGGAAAGACTTTGCTCCTTAATCACTAACTGAAAAATGTTATGCCGTAGAAGGGTTGATGGTAACTTTCTATTTCATACACCTGTGGATGTCTTGTCTAATCCTTTGTTATCTTACTGATTTGGGAGTTGAAGACTACTGAAACTTTGTTTCCTCAACCAGGCTTTCATTCTTCCTCTTTGTTAGAATTTAAGCAAGAATGTGTTGGGCAATTGCACCCTTAAGATTGATTCTGGGAACGAAGAGGGGAGGTTTGTTTTCAGAAAAAACAGTACTTTCACCTCCTCTGTATGCCTTTGGCGGTACAGTGTGCCTGCAGCACGGACAGAGCTCTCCTTCGCTTTTTAGTTAGTTTTAGCTAGCTGAGGCAGAGTAGTTCTTAGGACTGTGGTTCTTTCTTTTTCCTTTGGACCTTTTTAAACCTGCTCTGGACTGAAACACCCAGAAGAGCACCGGGAGCAGACATACCTGTGGCCCACCAGGTCGGGCTTGGGCCACAGCATTTCCAGCACCAGAGGGACTGATAACAGCCTGGGACTTCCCGAGTTTGTAATCTCTTTTGGAGCAGCAAGAGTTTTATTGTTTAATATTGTTCATTTGTTGGTTTTGTGCTGGTGAATGCTTTGCCTGTTAAATAAACAGTTTTTCCACTTTTCTCCAAGGAAATATTTTTCCCAAACCAGTTGGGGGAAGGGCCACTTGAATTTGCTTTCTAGAGGAAACCCGTTTAGAGGGTTTTCTCCCAAAATTGCCCTAAAGCAGGATAGACATACATTAGGCTCAAATGTTTATGCTTGCCTGGATACATCCCATTCTGGAAAGAGAAAGACAATTTACTGTCAGCAATTTGCAATAGGCTGCACTGCATTCTTAGAAGTGTTTATTCTCTATTGAGAGTTACAAGACAGTCTGGTCTAATTCTAGGTCAATCGGGAGTTGAAGAAATTACTTGTTGCTTCTGTTGGTGACGATCTGCAGTATCACTTTGAACGGATGGCTCGTGAGAAGAATCAGCTCATCCTAGAAAACGAAGTCCTGGGCCGGAATATGGCTCAGTTGTCAGAACAATTGGAGCGCATGTCTATACAATGTGATGTGTGGAGAAGCAAATTCCTAGCAAGCAGGTACTCCCTCTCATGGAGCTGTCCTAACAGCATTCTCCTTCAGTCTTTCATCACAAGTACTCAGTGCAGTGTGCCTACACATGCAGAGGACAGTCACAATAGTCATACTGATACCTACTATCAAATCTGAGAATACAGGAAAGGTATGAAGAAAGTAAGCTCCTTGTAAATCTGAGTTGTCCTGCTTTTCAGAGGTAATACAGTGAGTCCTAAACCTTCTAAAATCTCAACTACAGCTCTTGTCAAGACAGGGAGAGAAGCTCTTAATTTTGATAAAACCACATGCAGTTTAGGGTATAAAAATGTCTTCTAGGACAACTGACTTTTTTTACAGGTAGTTAGTTGATTTTCATCCCCAACCCCCCTCCAGTATGATAGTCATCAATTTGAGAAGAAGCTGATGTGTTTAAGATCTCTGCTTATAGTAAGTCAGGGATCTACTCTAGGAGAAAGAGTAGGGGGACCTCTTTATCAAACACTGGTTGTGTTACTGCACAGAGCCTACTGTTACTGCTTTAACCATAAAAGCAGGTCTGAAAATCAAAATCTCATTTGACAATGACTTTAACCTTGCTTAGTTGTCTTACCAGATCTGTAAATAGTGTTCTAGGATTTTCAAGTTTCTACTATACTTGGATATAACTGACTGAATGATGATGGTTAATGCAAATCACAAAAGACCTTACTGCTTGAGAAAATAGCAATAGGATACAGTCTCCTCCCTTTAATTTGTTGGTCTTTAGAAGTTTCAGTATATGGGGTGAATGGTAACTTGTGTAACATATGGGGTGTAATGGTACTTGTAGGTTCTAGCTGAGCAAGAGTTACTAAGCAAACTTGTTTTTTTGTAACATTATGAGGAGTTCTGAGATAGAGCTGTGAGTCTCAGCAGTGTGCTTAAAGTAACACTCTTCAATATTGTAACACTCTGGTTCATTTGTATCTCGTATTTCTAACTGGTGGTCATTCTGGTTTTTGCATTTGGAATATCACAGGCATTGAAATGACTGTTGGAGGGGTAGTGCCAAGCCTCATGGCACAGCAAAATGTGACAACAGCTGTCTCCTTTGTAGCTCTTAAACACTCATATATGGAATCTGGTGATTGCCCCTGAGAAGGGCAAAGAGGTAAATGAATAGCCATAGCTTCCATTTTTAGAGAAGAGTGAACAGATGTGATTATAGCATACTTGTGAGAATTGTTAGTAAAAGAAAAATGTATTTAGCTTTTTCTTTCACAGGATCCTTGTCAACCATGTACTCTTTCCCAAGGTAGTTTGAAATGTCTGTTACTAGATCTGCATTAAGTGACCTAAGATTGTTTAAACGCAGTCAAAACATAATCATGCACTGTGTTGGCTAATTATTCTTAATTAGGTTGATATAGGCTCTGCATGGGGGAGGGGACGGAGAACAGCAGCTTAATACTCAGGTTAAGCAGACAAATTAGAGGCTGTAGTAGAAAAAAGTGACTTTCAAGCTGTTCACTTGCACTGCTGACTGGAGATTTCCTTTGCAGGGTGATGGCTGATGAGCTGACCAATACCAGAGCAAGTCTTCAGCGCCAAACCAGGGATGCACAAAGTGCAATCCAGGACTTGCTGAATGAACGCGATCAGTTCCGTCAAGAGATGATTGATACACACAAGTATGATTTTTCTAATCCAGACTACCTCTGTGCAAACTTCATTTTTGTCAGTTTATTTTAGGCTAGAGGAGAATCAAATAACTTTCCCTTCTTCCAGTGGTATTCAACAAAAATCAATTATGCTGATGTATAGTATGTCAGTATATGATGTATAGTATAGGTCACTTTTCAGTCTTAGAGCTGAAAGAGCAAAAGTAATAGAACACTTTCTTCATTCCCTAGAGGTCTGAGGTCTTAAGGGTAATAAACTATGGAACTGACATCCCTCACATCCTCAGGCTTTCTCTCTTTAATCACTTACTGTCTTGACTTCAAGTCTTCTGTGTCCTTCAAAATATCACAGAAGAGATCCTTCTACCTGCATGGCCTTTACACTGCTTATTCTACCAGATGTCAAATAAGTGTTCCTAGGATTAATGTCCTGTGTTGCTAAGGCCTTGCCTTGGAGAATAGCCCATTTGTCTGTTTGTTCCTAAACACATTTTTTTTGTCTGTTTCTTTGGTTTAAGACTTAGCTTATGCAGTAAGCCTTGGTAGAGACGATTCCTCTGAAGTGTGCTGGATGCTGATTATACAGTATAGAATACAAACCCCACTAACAGTGCTTCTTTCCTTTCTGCACAGGCTGCTGGAGGAGCTCATGGTCTCTCTTCAGTGGGGGAGACAACAGACATACTATCCTAGTGCACAGCCTTACACTACAACAGAGCTAGCAGCTGTGAATTGTAAGTTAGCCAAAGCTGTAAGCTCACATCTTCTAGGAAATGTTGGCACTAACAGTCCAAAGAAGACTTCAACAACTGTGGAGTTTTGCAGTACCCCTGCTGAGAAAATGGCTGAAATGGTAAGAACTCTTGATGCATGTTAATCTTTATATTAAGGTTCTGGGTAAACAGATTTTCAACTTGGAAAAAAGATGACAAATGGCTTTTGAGCAGAAATCCTTCCTAGCTCTTAGAGAAGGAAAAAGCCCGTTAAACTGTATAAAAATACTTTTGGTGTCAATTTTTCCATCCTTAGATGCTACGTGTACTGGATCCAGCTGCACATCCAGAAACATCAACAGAAGTTTCTTTTTCTGAGACTTCTCCATCTTCTTTCCTTTCCACAAAGAAAAGTATTGGAAGGTTTCACCCATATACAAGATATGAAGATGTCACCTTCAATTGTTGCAATCACTGTCAAGGAGAGCTGATAGCTCTTTAAAAGCCCAGCCAAGGCAGCTGCACATGCACTCTTTCTGAAGAATTACACTAGTTGATGTTCAGCAGGTTTCCCTTTGTCCTTTTTCCATAATGGGTGGGTTTGGCATTGGAAATTACAGTTTCTGCTTCTCTGTCTCTTGAAGTTAGGGATTGACAGGATTCCCATAGTTTCTGGGATAGTTCTATTACTTCTCAATGGGGAAAACTACTTGTTTTGTTATACAAAGGCAAGACAAAAAACATTATGCCAGTCCAATTTATAGAGCACAGAGAATGCTCTTGACTATTTAACATTTATAGTCTTATTAGCAAATCTTAATGAATTTCCCTTTAGAGGGAGAAAGAGTGTAACAGTACCAAAGCAAATGAAGTGCTGATCAGTTATGTCTAAATTTAAAAATAAAGTAATGGTAAATGGTCAATTACGTGCTTTTTTATTTAAAATTTTAGCCAAGGTGATGAACTGTCCTCAAGTATATGTTCTACCTTTAAAATTTAGTTATAAAAAGGAGTGTGTGCAATGATTCTTCACAGCTGTAAGTTCTGAAAGCAAGAGTATATGCAATGTCAGCGCTCCTGTCAAGAAGATGAAGCTTGAATGAACTCTAGCTATAAGTAGTAATTGCTTTCAAGTGGGTTCTAGAAAACTCTGTGGGGTGAGGTTATTCTTGTGTTTCCATAGAGCTGAAATATTGGTTTTTCCATTGTTTCAACTTCTAGAGTGAAGCTGCTGCATAGCTGATCCTCAGCAAAAGCAGACTGACATACTTCCTTTAGTACATAGCACTGAATCCTGGCCTAGAATTAGGACTCAGTCCTTGGCTAAGGTTTTCCTGGGTATTATGGGAAGATGAAGATAAGCACTAAGTTTGCACAGGTACTGTTAAACAAAAAAAGTATTTCTTTACTTGTATGGTTTTATAATCCCGATGTAAATTTGAAGTTCTTGACATAGGTTTGAAGAGAACTTTTAGGAGACAATCTGCTAAATCCAAAGAAGCCTATTTAGGTTCTTTAGTTTGACCCCCAAATTTACCACATGAAGCTGTCTAGTTTAGGGAAAAGGTTTCTGAAATGGTTGCTTTTACCCAATTTTTCTTTGAATCTCATACCCACTATCAGAATATGTAAGCTGTAAGTTCTTGCTGTTGCTGGGTCTGATTTGGTTTACATGAAAAAAGCTATAATAAACTTCCTTTGCTTGCTTTCAATTTGCAGTTTTGGATTTAATGAAGTCACATTTCCGACCCTGTTTTCTCTGTAGCATAAAGGGAGCTATATGACATTGAACTGTAAAACCCTTCACTCTGCTGGTGTGAGGCAATGAACAGAAAAGCACCTCTTTTGTAGTTTTTTACAATTAGGCAGATTGTGTGTGTGAAACTTTGCAAACTTTCTTCCTGGATTTGCTTCTAGACACAGGAAGCTCTTTGTGCCTTTGGTGTCAGGGAAAGGTACTGGAAGGAGGAAGGCACCTATTACTTACATGTCCCATTAGCATGAGAAATTTTCTTTTGTGTCCATTCTCTCTCTGTATGCTGGCAAAAGCTGCAACAGAGCAGCCTCCAGTCCAACACCAGTGCTCTCAATATGCTTGTAACTAGCTCCAAAAATAACCAAGAAAAATACTGCCAGCAAGTCTGCTTTGCATCTACTACACTTCTGTCTGTACTGCAGTACTCCCAGAAAACACTGTGAATGTGGAAAAATTTAAGAGCAATGCCAGTATTATGAAATCTGTTGGGGCATACAGTTGGACAGAATGCTCTTCTTCTTTCAATAACTTTATGATTTCATGAGTGATTTTGGCATGTTCTCTATCAAGAGTTCACAATTTACTTGGGTGAAGTGATGCAGTTTGGTAGATTTATTATAATAAACATTGACATTTATATAAGGAACCTAGCTTCCTTTCTACTAGAAAAGGTCAAAAATTGCACAAGCTTTTATTATCGTGGAATAGAAAACTACTGAATGTCACAGAAATAAGTTTCAAAACCTGTTGCACAATCACCTACACATTAGTCTTCAATGACCACTTTCCAGGAACCTAAAAGAACACAGTTCTCTGGTCTAGAGCTGGTCAACAGATCAATAGGAAGTGGTACAAGAAACATCATTTTTCAACAACATAACACCTTGCACAGTCTTAATCACTAGCAGTGTCAAACAGCAATATTAATCCACCAAAAATTCAACATTTTAGACAGTAGCCTGCATCCAGGAATCCATGATGGAGCTGAGTATAAAGTGCCTTTTAAAGAAGGGAATGTGTATTTGCCACTCTCATAAATACATCTTGCACTCATGTCGATTTGGTTAAACCAAGAAGATCCCTGAGTTATGCATTAAAGCAGGCTTTTCAACTAAATTACAAATAAATAGATAGTAAAATCATTGTCACTGAAGGTAATTGTTAAACGTGCTTGAAAGCTTAAAAACACCACGAAAAATCAGTATCTGTAAAGGACAAAAACTCAAGCCATAAAAATTAGGAAGATTGTCACCAAGAACTCTGTGGCTACATCAAATTTTCAACTGTAATGATCTGAGAAACAAAAGGATTTGGGCTCCGAATTAAATATAGTGGATGCTCCGCCTCTGTCTTGCTCTTCTGGCTTCTAATTTAAGCTGCCTGGCTCTCTCTTTAGCAGCTAGTTCTGCTGCTTCTTTCTCTTCTCTCTTCTTTCTGAGCCAGCTGTGGAGAGAGAAAGAGGACCAGAAGTACCAGCAGTTGTAATTTCAAGTTTTACATCATCCATTCAAAGGAGATTTGTCCCCCACTTAACTGGAGCCCACCCTGTTTTGTAGGGTGAAGTTGGGTGTTATGTTGGAGACAGTCTAAAAGCCTGCCACACCCAAACACAGGAAGCACTACTTTCCCACCCCAATTCCCCAGCTTCTGTACTCACCTTTACCTCCCCCATTTTGTTAAACTGGATTAGCTTTAAATTCATTTAATGGACTGAATCAACCCAAGGCTGCTCCAGAACAGGCAACAAGGGTTTGAGGAGAAGACTCCTTTTTTACCAAAAGCAATTCACTCTTTTCAGCTCAGGTTCTGACAAATAATTTCACAGCAGTGTACAAACAACATCAAGGAACTGACATATTTTTGTTAGGGTGTAAGTTTTAAAGAGCATGTTCATGTGAAAAAAACCCCTCCAAAACAATGAGGACTTCAGTAGCAAAGATGTACCATAAGACAGCTACAGTTTCGAGATGATAGACTACATAAGTTTCAAATGTGGTCCCTTAGGAATGACCCTACTCACTCTCTAAAAGCTCTGTCGCAATCCTCAGCGCTTGGAAAAAAGGCCACTTCCTCAGTCTGGCGTCTCAAAACTTCTACCCGTCTTTCTTTCACATATTGTTGGTGCTTCTTTTTAAGCCATAACCTGTAGGCTTCTTCTGGATCCCTGTGCACCTCCTAGTTAATAAAAAAGGGTTATCAGTAAATTATCTTTATAATAATCACATTATAATAGGGTTTTTTTGTATTCTGCTGGCATGTCCCCTCCATGAAACATACTTTATAAACACACTAGAGCATATGCTAATCTGGCATAGAATATATACATGAGCAAGCGTTCAAAGCACCATGTTTAAAAAAGTACTGAATTTAGCTTTTCAAGCCCATCACTTTCAGGCAGAACTTCAGAACAGCATCCAAATCTCCAGGTTTTGATCAGGCCTGATCAAACATGCATTAGCTGCTTGCTAACAAGTTCTGATGGTGAGGAACACAGTCCAAAGAGTGTTCTGGCTGCTTGTTCACTGCAGGGCTCAATCAAGGCCTTCTCCTGGTATATGGGAGCATCACTGTGTCCCCTGTGATTTTATAGTTAAATTCATGTATGCTGCTTCTACACTGCAAGCCACTCTGCCAAGCAAATCAATCCTAAACCTGCAAGTCTACCTCTTCACTTGTAAACAATGTAACAAGAATATTTCCCATTGCTGTAAATTTTCAGACACTTAGATAAGAAGGCAGGTTTAGAATTTGGTTTTCCTATTTAACAAGAGCACTATAAATCCCAGTTCCACATTAGGGAGACCTTACTTTTATGCTCAGCTGTTCCAGCTGCTTTGCACGACGAACTCGCTTTTCTTCTTTTATCTGTTCTTTCTTCCTCTGTAACCAAGCTTTAAAAACTACATCATTCTGCCTTTTCCTCACTTCGTCTAGTTCCCTTTTCCTTTCTTCTTCCTTAAGTGGAAGGAAAAGTGAATAAACATAGTTTTTAAGAGAATGATCTCAATCTGCAAAGACTGTTGTAGGCAATAAATAAGGCATTTGAATTGCATGAGAGACACACTAAAATACAGATGAAACAAGAATACTCAAAGACTGTATCACAGCTGATACAACATTTAGGAACAAATTGCTTGGAGCGCTTCTGTCTGTGGTATATTCAGACACTTTCAGTCTAATCCTTTTTGTGATTACCTCCATTTCCATGACACCTCTCGACTCACAGACATTTAAATAGCATCAGGCAAAAAACTCCAAATTTTAAGTCTGCCCATTATCTCTGGTTAGCTTAGAGTCACTTTAAATGGATACATTTTAAAAATAAATGCAGCTCTCAGGCATGATGGACCACTAAACCCTAAAGTATATTTAACAACACATGGATTGCAGACACTACCTTATAAATAAGGGCCTTTTTTTGGACATGAAGTTGCAATGTATTTTCTTAAGGAGTATGAATAGCTTCAGGCTTTTTTCAAGGCTGTATGACAAAATGAACTGATATATACAAAATTGAGAAAAGTTTCTTTTAGTCGTTAATTACATTTTAACTAATGATAAGTATTTACAAGGAGGAGAAAAAGTTTCAATTAATGCTTCAGAAAGCTGATTAGGACATTTTTTTACCAGGATTTGCTCTCTTTGAGAGCAAAAGCAGTCTCTTTGACACAAAAGCTATAATTTCAATACTTCAAGAAATCTAATCTTCTTGCAAATAGATGATGTTCGTGCCACCTACACACAACTTCCAGATATCCTCCAAACTTAACATTTCTAATTTACTGGAATGAAAGAAACTCCACCAAAATGAAGCTGATAGATTCTAGAAATGTCAAGAAATGTTTCATGCCTGTGAAATCCATTACTGAATGGAAGAATTCCATTCCAGAATGAAGAAATAAGGTAACATGTCCTTACCTTTCCGTCAGTCAGCCAACAAAGGAAGAAATTTAGCCCACACTGTTAGGAAAATAACCTTCCTTCCCCTCACTACTCTACCTTTTACTTTAAATACACAGAGCATGATTTCAAGAAATCTAGTCTTGTGTGCACAAAGAAAACACTTCAATTGCTCATCAGATTTCATACCCCTCATTGCTAAGCTGAGCCTCAGCCACCTTTCAAATAAAGCAGGCTAGAGCTCTTTCCACAGATAGAAAGTAACCTTGGAAGCTACTTAGCCAGCTTAATTAGTACACCATGGCACAGAAAACCGGCCGATGCTTCATTCTCCTTTTATAGAGCAACACACATAGCAAGTTACTTTTTTCGTAATTGTATCATCATAAGGCAAAAAGAAAAAAGATCAACATTTTTAAACTCAGATTTCTGAAGTTCCCATTACAGCTGTCAAAGGCTGACTCTCTGTTAAATATAATTTTTTTTTCTGTGTAAGGAGCTGAGAAAGAATTAAAGGAGATCTTACACTCACTCTGCTTTGTAGGTGTTATATGACTGAACATTCTCCCATATGATAATTGCCTAATCCATACTTCTTGAGTGCCCAAATGTGCCCCAGCCTTACTCTGGTTAACTTCCTGCACTGCAGTATAATATGTGCAGATGTGACACCACGTGCTACATTCCATAAACTGTGGGACTGTAACAGAAACTAGGTAGAGAGAGAGCCAAGAAGCAAAAGCAGTAAGAAAAATATAACAGAAGAAGGCCTATTTATGAAGAATATATTAAATAGATATTTCATTTCTCCTCTGAGCAAGGCATGATCCTATGCCACTCTGGGAAAGGACCTTTGAGAGATTATATACAAACCCCAGAGAATCATTATTATTGTTGCTGTTATTATTACTTCTACAACTATTATTGCTGCCTCTTTTATCAAGAAGAATGGAGTAAATGCCCTGAGCACACAGTCTTTGTGGAGCAGAGGAATAGCATGGCCACTGTGATTTACTATTCTCTATATATTTACCTCTCTCCTCAGTATTTCATTCCTTATTTCGATCTGCCTCCTTAATTCTTTCTGTCTGGGAGTAAGAGTGTAAGTGGAGCTTTTCACAGCTACGTTTGCAGACTCACTCTTCGGTGCTCCCAGATCTTTTGCACCATTCAAAGCAGAGTCTGGAGGCTGCTCAGATGGAGGCATTTCGTTCGCTTGAGTGGCAAGGGGCAAAGAAGTGACGTCTGAAGGCTTTGGAGATATCTGTAGAGTTTCAAAATCTGTAAAAGAAACACTTATTGGGGGGAAAATACCCTGGCTTTCAATATCACATGAACTTAAGAGTCCAAACTCTCCATCTTTTTCCATTAGAATGTTACCATCTGTCTTTTCCTCACCGAAGCCAGTACATTCTAAAAGTGATGTGTGTTCCTGTCCCCCGTCGTCAGAAAGATGCAGGTCAAACAGCCCGTCTGAAACATCACCTCCTCTTGCAAGGTCAGTTTTACCAACTTCAGCATTTTCTGGAGGAGGAGCTTGAAGATCCACCTCATCCTTAAATTTTAATTTCCGTTCTCTGTTTTGATCCACAGGAGCCTGATTTTCCAGCTCTTTGTTGGCTTCTTCAATCTTTTCCAAGACGTAACGCTTTATTTCTTCATCCTCTCCCTCCTCCAGTTCCTGCTCATTTTCCAGCTTGGATTCCTGGATAGCGCTTTCTCTCTCAGCATCAGATTCATGGCCCTGCTGTTCAACATCTGCCCCAGCTGCCAAATATTTTTCATTAGAGTATATCACTTTCACATTTACATCTGCCTCTGAAAGCTGATCTAGATTTTCTTTCATTTCTTCATTGTCTTCCTGACAGTTGCCTGCAGCATTAAGAACTTGTGCTTCAGCATCCTCTTTCTTTTCTTCAGGATTCTAAAAAAATTAAAATAAACTAGTCTCTTCTCTCAACAAAAGAACAGTTATCAAAGAAAGAGAAAAGAAACAGTGAGAGAGAAGAGCAGTACAAACTACCTGCATTCTAAACCAGGTTGTCAAATACTGCATGTCATAACTAACAGCTTTTTTGGCAGTAATAAGTCTCTTCATTTTCTTCATGTTCACATTCACACAAAGTTTAACTAACCAGTAAAGTGATCAGTGACAGCATAAAACTGCAACAAGTGTTATACAAACACTTAAAGGAACCCAGAAGTACTTTGAAAAAAAGTAACATTTTCAATAAACACAGAATTTTCTGCTTTACAGATGTTATAACCAAACTAAACAGTTCGCTGAAATGATTTTCACTGTAATTCCAAATAACCTTCCTAGTCAAAATTCACTGAATGCACCTACATGTTTCAAGCAATACTGAATTTGTGCCTATGATTCCAAATATTACTCAATTGTGTCTTCTAAATAACACAACTAGCATTTAATGGAACAAATACCTCTTTTTCACCAGGGTTTTGTTTTTCTTCTTCATCATCTGGATCTTTTTCAAAATCATCCTCATATTCTACATCTGCTGTTGAATCACCCACATCTGCTTGGTCTTCCTTTTGATCAAGATCTCCTTCAGCTTCCTTTTCACTCATTTTGGTGATGTGTTAGAGTAATACTACAAAAAGGAGAGGGAATAAAATGTTTTCAAACGTTTTCAAACTCTAATGACACACAAATGCTGATACCTCTTGTGATACCCACATCAAACTTGTGAGCAGTGTTAATACAAGCACGTTAGACAATGCCACAGCACCTCAGGACTAAGGATCACCAATGGCTCATAAACATGAATAATTTTGGCCTTTCCAGCTCTGGCTACTGGGAAAAGGCTTGAGTTTAAGCAAATCAAGGTGACTTAATGTCTCTGACAGAGCTTAAACTAGAACTCATGATCTTTTAACAGTTAGCCTTGTGCTTGGACAAAGAGATCACTATTTTATGTTAGCTAGAAGTGCTACAAACCTCTTACTTGTATCTTACCTTGTTTAAATGCAGTGTAACTTTAAACACTCATTAACCTGTCAATCAGGCTGGATATAGTCATGCTCATGACAAAACTGAAGATAAGCCACTATAAGGACTGAATCTTTTAAAAAATCCTTGTACTGCATGGCACACAGGTGCCACCAGCTCCTGAAGGGCTGCTTAAATGCCAGTGCTTGGTGCTCCAGGCTGACTGCCTGCTGCCCCTCGGCTCAGCTCACTCAGTACAAAGTATCAGAGACACAAAAGTTTAAAGATGTGGACACACTCATGAGCCTAGGGACCTGATTCTGCTTCGTTTATAGCTTTAGCCCCTCATCATTCCTTCAATAATTTGTTTATTACTTTTTACAAAAGCAGCACAGAAGAAGAAAACATCAATTATTCAAAAGTTCCTGTTGTTTTAGTACCATCTGCTGTAGGCTGGAAAGTGCCACTTCTACGTGTCTCTAGGAGGATTATTCTCTGTCATTTTCAATATACTACAAATCATGATTCTTGTGACAGGACAAGGAGTAATGGGTACAAATTGAAAGAGGGGAAATTTAGGTTAGATATTAGGATGAAATTCTTTGCTGTTTTGGTGGTAAGGCACTGGAACAAGTTTCCCAGGGAGATTGTGGCTGCCCCATTCCTGAAAGTCTTCAAGACCAGGTTGGATGGTGCTTTGAGCAACCTGGTCTAGGGGAAGGTGTCCCTGACCATGGCAGGGAGGTCATAATTTGATGCTCTTTAAGGTCCATTCCAACTCCTTAGCATTCTATGATATGATATGGCAAGATAATATGGGGTGTAAGAGAGAGCTCTGACTCTGGATGGCCCAAGAACAGCAAGACAGCTCTTGCTGTGTGACCATCCTGCCCTTCCAGACAAGAGTCACAGAACCAGAGAATCAACAAGGGTTGCACCTGGACTTTCAAATCCGTCCGTGCATTTTGTAAAAATCTTTTCATGCAGCAGATGCTGCTTAAATTCTTCCAAGATTTTGTTTTGAGTTCTGATGAGCATCTCTGAGTTCTCAGTTATTTATTTTCAGGAACACCAGCTCTGCCTCTTAGAACTCAGTATTTCATGCTGGAAAAGAGTGATGTTCTTCTAAGCCTCAAAAGGTAGCCAAGATTTGTTTTAAGAGTGGTAATAAAGCTGGGCATTTTTTTGCTGCAAAATTGTTTATACAGAAACTTTTAAAAGCTCTTAATTTTCTTTGATCCATATGTTATTCAAGAAAATTTGGCAGTTTTTTCACTTCTTTTTAGCTACCACTTGCCACTGGAATCACTCATTCACACTAGATTTCTCAGAATTTAAATTTTAAGAGCTCATTCAGACTGTTGCCTTGGCTTTCCATACCTCATTTATTTCCATCAAGTTTTTCCTGCACCACCTCATATGACATGTAATAATTTTTGCTGGGAAATGCCCCTTCCTTAACAAATATCCTTGGTTTGGGTGATGACATACCTGGGATCTTAACTGAGATTACTTTGCTCTAGTGCATATTCAGCACAAAAGAACTATTTCTCTGTGATTTCATTATTATGATAAGCAGATGCAAAAGCTGCACAGATGAATTGTGCCTTTAAAAAGACATGTTCACATCAGTCTGTGCCACTCAACACAAACACATCGAGCATGCCGTTTAATTCAGGTTGAGTGCAATAATGGGGAGCAGCATAAAAATCAACTTCTCCTGTTGTAAGATAAAGTAGCCATGTCTGAAAAAGAAATTTCTAATTCAATGACTTGTTTAATAGAATCACAGAATGTTAAAGGGTTGGAATGGACCTTAACATCGCCTAGTCCCAACTCCCCCTGACATGGACAGGAACACCCCCCACTAACCAGTTTGCTCAAAGCCCAATCCAGCCTGGCCTTGGATACTTTCCAGGGATGGGGCATCCACCATCTCCCTGGGCAATCTGTTCCGGTGTCTCAACACCCTCACAGTAAAGAATTTCTTCCTTACATCTGACCTAAACTTCCCCTCTTTCAGTCTGTACTCATTTGCCCTTGTCCTGTCATTGCAGTTCTGACAAGGAGTCCCTCTCCAGCTTCCCTATGGGCCCCTTCAGATACTGGAAGGTTGTAATGAGGGTTCCACACAACCTCCTCTTCTCCAGGCTGAGCAGCCCCAACCTTCTCAGCCTCTCCACAGGGGAGGTGCTCCCGTCCTCTTACCAACCTCGTGGCCTCCTCTGGACTTGCTCCAGCAGTTCCGTGTCCTTCTTATATTGGAGGCACCAGAAAATCCTGAATCAGCTCCTATTCTATTTTGGATATTATGAAGTAAAGCGATTCAGCATTAAGAGGGACCGAAAGTATTCAGAAAATCTCAAATCTTCATTTTCACCTGCTTGTGTTCTACCTGGGGTGTGTCTGTGGGGGGTGTGCGCTGTGAGCATTTGTCCCGCACAGCTTAGTACCACCTCTACGCGGTTACACTCAGGCACAGTCACCACAAAAGGCGGGACAGAGCGGCGGATTTCTGCCGCTTTGTCCTTCTGCATTAAAACATACACACATACACAAACCCACGAGCCCGAACCCCACGCGGGGCGGCGGGGAACGTCCTCACCAGCATTCCCCGCTCCCCTGGGACACGTCGCCGCTCCCTGCCGCGGACGAGGAGGTGCCGCCGCCGGGCGCCGCGGTTGCCGTGACAGCGGCGGGGCCGCTCAGCGCCACGGCGGCTCCCGAGGGACAAACACCGCCTCCCGAGGGACAAACACCGCCTCCCGAGGGACAAGCACCGCCTCCCGCTGGGCCCTGGCGCCCGCGGACAGGCCGGGCCGCACCGCTCCGTTGCCATGGAGACGGGTCTCCGCGGCAGGGCCCCCCTCCCTGCCCCCTTCTCTATGGGGCGCAATTCCGCCTAACGACTGGAAATTGTGGGGAAGCAGAGCGCTGAGGGGAGCGGGGGCACACACACACCGCCAGAAGAGGGGCAGGGATGCGGCAGGCGGTTCTCCCGGTCCAGCCGAAAGCCCTTCTTTGATGCTGTGAAATTATGCACTCCTCAGGGAGCAGCCTCGGTTGGCGTGTTGTATTATTAATCACGCTCAGGCTGGCAATGAGCAATCGGAATAGCCCAAGAGCCAGCAGTGTCAGGATTTGGGCTTTTGTTAATCACAGAATCCTAGAATTGTTTGGGTTGGAACAGGTTCTTAAAGCTCCAACCCTCTTGCCGTGGGCAGGGACACCTTCCAATAGACCAGGCTGCTGGGAGCCCCATCCAACCTGGCCTTGAACACCTCCGGGGATGGGGCATCCACAGCTTCTCTGGACAACCTGTTCCAGTGTCTCACCACTAATGAAGCCAGCACTGAATCTCCAGAGACACACCTGTCTCTGTTAACCACACATTGCCCCTTGAACTTGGGAAAAAAAAAAAAAAAAAAGCCAAAATCAGGCCCCACCCTGATTTACCTGTGGAGACGGGGAGGCTGGCAGAGGGAGAAGGATCAGACTCCTCCTACCTATGGAGCTGGAGGGAGGTGGCAGGTTGCAGTGTCCTCTGGGGAGGACCAAACACCCCACAGGTAGTGGATGCTGTGTCCCTGAGGCCAGCACATCCCCAAAGAGCTGTGTGACCCCCAGACTCCTCACAGAGCTCACACAGAGCTCACTGCAAAGGGCGAGCAGCTGTCAGCAGCCGTTCAGGGTGATAAAGTTCACTCGGCATCACAAGCTGTTTCCCAAAACTGCATTTTGGGGGATGACCCTCCTCAGCCCTCCTACCAGCCTGGGCTGCAGTAGCATGGACCCCTCTGGGGGGAAAGAGGGAGAGAGCAAGGGAGGGAGTTCTTCTCACTGGGAACACTGACATGGTATTGTCACACTGTCGCCCACACACAGCTGTGGCCCTAGGTTCTGAATACACTGACCTGGCAAAGCAAGGATGACTGTCTACAAGACCACACACCTCAGAGGGCAGCACCTCCCCTGTACTACAGGGTTAATGCTAATGAAAGACAATACAGGCAGAAAACAGCCATGAAGCCAGAGCTTTGATAACTCTCAGAGTAACTCAAGTAGGGTCACCCTTTCACTCAAAGTCACATGGGACAGAAAAGCTGAACCCCTTCAAGGTGGCATTCACGAGTTCTCTGAAGACATCTGTCGTCATAGGCCACATGCCATAGGAGGAGGCTGGACTCCATGACCTTTCTGTTCATCCTACACCATACAGTGAAAAAGAAAACCCGGTTTTGATATTGGTTCTAGTGGGCTGGAAGGGCTCCCTTACACTTAGCAGAGATAATGCTCAGTTACCAGCTTGGCAATGGTTCCTGCTGTATATGGCAAAACTTCAACTAGTGACCTCACCCAGGCATGCAGTTATCCCACCCTTGAAGGCAATATGCCGAATTTCTGATTTTCCACATTTCATTTTGACAAGTTCATAGCAGACTAAAATATACAGAACTGGATACAATACCAAGGCTTTCTGCTCTGCTTTTATTGTAAGACTATCTTTCATCTTAAAAGCCAGTGCTATCCTTTTCATTCACAAAATATGCTTTATGTGACTAATTACAAATCAGCATGATTAGGACAAGGATTAGACCCCATTCTTGGGGTGCAAAGCTGTGACGTTTGGTAATAATAACTTAATGATTTAAGATCAATCAAAATTCATCTATGCATTCATTAACCCACATGTCATTAAAGGTAGGTTTTCAGATGTTCCCATGTGTGAGGAAGCTGCAGAGCAGCAACAAAAACAAGAGTAAAGAAGTGCAGGGCTCCAAGGACAGACCCTGACATGTTGGCTCTGTTTTCCATGTCACTAATGCATCAGACACTGTGTGCAGGGAACAGATTCCTGTAGAGTAAGTGTGTTTCACAAAGAAAGGCTGTGTAACACCTCCAGAGTAACATTAAACGAACACCTTAACACCTTTTTTATGAAGTCTAGGAAACAGTTGACACTGTCAAAAGCCACTGGGAACAGGGTTCAGAGCATCCAATCTCCTGCCCCTTCCATACCCGAAGTCCCTCTCTCCTTCCCAGCATTTGGCTACGACCCCACCGATAGAGAAGAAAACACAGCCGCTCCTACAGAGCCCTTCCCTTTCTCTGAGAGCACTGCCAGAGCAGCCGGCTGTGTCAATGTGATGGTTTTGCATGGGAGTTTAGCAATGGGGTGGTTTTGCATGTGGCCAGCACTGAACCCACCACAGCACAGCAGGGGTTGAGTGTAACCCTGCCTTACCCTGGCGGGCTCTCACAGCCACTGCTAGCCCAGGGGGATAGCAGTGGGTGCTGCTCCTGAAACAGCAGCCTCTGGCAGCTCCTACTATTCCTTGATTTTTGGACAGAACAAGCCCAGCACCCAGTCCCTCACTGCAGGAGCGACCCCAGGAACTACACCTCATCCTACCAGCATCATAGCAAGCCCAGTGCAGGACAGAGATTCAGTTGAAACACTCACCTCCAGCAGCCCCCAGCATCAACTGGAACAAAGAAACAGCCACAGCATCCCAGGCAGACAGCTGCATGTAGTGTTTATCTCATCTCCGCCAGACTGCACGCTCTATCTCCAGCACAGAAATTCCACCCCTTCACAGCAGCAGTGTGCCCCTTTCAGCTCTCTCAGCTGTACACAATGTGGCAGGATGCAATGGGAGGAGCAAGGATTGCCAACAGTTCACGTGGACTTACTTCCCTTGCAGGAGAGAGCAGCCTTTCACCAGCACCAGATGAGAAACACTTGAACCCATCTTAAGGGTAATGCTCTACCTGTATGACCTACAACTTATATTCCTGACACATGCAAGCAGAGATTTTAATCCCCCACTCTATCAAGAAACTCATCCCTCCACAGCAGACTCCTGTATTTGCCCAGGGAAGGCAGATGAATGAAATTCAGAACAGACCTGACATGCCAACTGTCCTATCCTTCAGCAATAAAACTCAGCAATAAAGCTCTGAAGGAATCATGTGTAAGAAAGCCTCCCCTCCCCCTTTCCTCCCCAGAACACCCCTTTTCTCCTTTTTGGTGTTCTGCATAGGGCTTGTTGCGCTACTACCTACACAAACCACTGTGCCCTCCAGCCTAGCCTGTACTATGAGGTACAAGCCCTGTCTTCTAGAAACACAGCACAGGAGAGTCTTCCAAGGCAGCGTGTGCCAGGTTGGGGAGCTCACAGCATTTCTCCTTTAAGGCCTCAATTTTGTAATTAGGTCAATGTAAATAGAAACATCCCCTTCTGCATGGCAACCCTACATCTGCTTTCCTTTACTGTCAGCCCCAGTTAGACTGGAGCATCCTGACTAGGGCTACCCTGCATCAGTGAGTGATATCTCCCTCTGCAGACCAGTCTGCACTGGAATTAGAGTGGTGCTTCTGGACTGCTCAGCGGTTAAGAATCCTCAATACAAGACACTTACTGAGAGTTATGCAAACCTACACAAGCCAGCCAGCAACTGTCAGTTTCTTGAAGCCCTGCTTCTTTTTGCATGTTTTGTTCTAAATTGTTTTTCTCTTTGTTACAAAGATGCTCAGATTAGATGCAGCAGTGCTGTGGATTAGCAGGGTACCAAAATAGAACGAAAAAAAACCCCACTGTCTGCAAAGGATATCTCAGAGTATTTTTATTTAACAAAAATAGTGTTTAATTAGAAACCAACAATGTCCACGTGGTTACAGATTTTCATAGGCAGCATTGTTAGTTCTGCATACGGCTCCAATCAGGCTCTATAGTCACCTCATCACCACAGCAACAGCACAGCTCAGAACCTGAATGACATCCAGGTGCAGCTTCCATACACTGTGAGCCTGAACACATACACAGCATAGCAAGGCTTTCCATTGTAGTTGCCACGGTTTCATTACTTTGGTACAAAAATCACTGATATTGCTGTAAGTCATTAGTTAATTTGTGACTTGCTTTTGAAGTAACTGGGCTGTTCCTCATCAAAGATTTGATCTCTGTATGAAAAGTATGATTAAAATTGAGCTGCTCCTTTTAGTCACTTGACAGGGGTGCTGTGCACCCATTCCCCCCGCCTTGCTCCTACTGCCATCAGACCAAGGCACTGAAAGGACAGACTATCCCTGTCCCAGGACAGCTCATCTGCTAGCATTTCATGGCTTCAGATTTATTTTTTTTTAAACCCTAGAGAAAGGAATATATACATGGGTGGCTTCAAGTTTCCATTTCAGGATAAGGCAGTTAAGTTTACACGTGTAAATGCCAGTGCAGCTGAGACCCTCTTTAGAGGGCTGTTTCAGGAGGCAGCGTGCAGAAAGAATAGTTTTTGGGGAGTGGGCTCCCCTGAGCAGCTGGCCTGAAAGGCTCCCTGGATCCCAGGCAGCACATGCCAAACACATTTATCACAAACCTCGTGCAGTAAAGGCTGATGGTCACAGAAGTGATGGGAAATGTCCCAGCCAGGGGGAAAACACCTTCCCAACCCCAGTACTGTGAAGTCTCCATGGCACTAAAAGCAGGTGATGAGCCAAAGCTGCTTCTTCAGCTGAAAGAAGAAAGGAGCTCTAACACAGAGAGAGAAGGCACGGAGGGAAAGGCTGCATTGCACCTTCTCCCTTGCCAGCTCTCCTGTACACTTAAACTCACCACAACCTGCACAGCAACAAGCACACTCCATAGGCATTTGTTGCTGTGCTGGTCATGCTGCCTGAGTATCCAGGTGCCCAAGCCCAGGACAACTCTGTGCAACTCCTCTTTAGCATTGAAGCAATTTGGAAAAAATAAATTATTTTTAAAAACAGATATGAGGCAAGTCCCAAATTGCTTAAACTGGACAAAACAAAAGAATTGCCCACTTTAAACATTCATTGTTTTGCTCATGTGGAAAGAAGAGGTAGAACTAGTGGACAGAGACCCACCAGAAGCATAAAGGCATTTTAAAATAACAGTGGAAAAATGACAGACATAAACCATCATTTTCCAAAGCCTCAGGCAGTCATTCTGCTAACTACCATAATTGAAAGCATCAATTTAATCACCACAGTCACAATTCTCTAAGGGCACAAAGAACAGCTCAAAATCCCGTGAGTTACCTTCCTTCTCAGTGCTATATTAACATACACCACCCCTGCAACAGTCCAGCCCATGGGTTGTGAGGCAATGACTCCTGTAACCACAGGAACCTGCAGCCCTAAGGGACAAAGGCAAAGTTATCCAAGGGTCCCTTGGATTAGCATTTTGCCTATTTCAGCTCCCTCTAAGTGTCTGCTCCAGTTTCAGTCCTTCCTGGGCACAGGCCTTTGTGGCGCAAGTAGTGCTGCTGATCCGGTGCCACATCCACCAGTGCCACAAACAGCCCCAGGATACAGTTATGTTTGTTAGGAAGCACCATGGTCAGCTAAGGTTAACCTCTGGCAGCAGGGATGACAGACAGGAACAGGAGAAACAGTGCAAGCTCCTCAAGGAAGCATGTGCGTATGTAGAAACATAAGTGTACCAGTCCTCAAAACAGAGCAACCAGCATCACAGGGCAGCTTCAGTGAGAGCCACACTGCAGAGCACAGTCCTCAGGCCACCTCCTATCCCAGCCCTGGGGCTCTCCACAGAGAGGTCTGTTAGTGTGCCCTCATTCCTGCCCTGTAGCAGCACCTCATGACGGAGAGCAGCAGTTGACTGGACAATCACAAAACTGCCTGCAGATGGACAATGTTAGACTAAAACCTCCCAAGGTTCTCATTCTTTGAGAACACTTACTGTTCTCTGCTGCACATCTCATACATGCAACAGAAGAACAAAAGGCATTTTAGAAAGAAAATATTTGTTCTTACTTACGTAAGAGCTAATATATTTACCTTCTAAAATGTGCTACTAATATAGTATAAATATGGATCATATACCATTAAGGTGATTGCCTTGGGAAGAAAAGGCAGAGATTAAAAACAGACCTATATCTTCATATGTAGTCACCAAGAGACTTTGCTTGGTGCACTACTGGCTTTCAGGAGATCTGCTTTGCACCCACTCTTGTCTTCTGTAAGCTCTCACAATACTGCAGATGCCACTGACCAAGAACACCAGTGAGATGGCCGCAAAGTAAGAGGCGTAAATCATGAACTGCAGAGAAGAGGAAAAGAAAATAAAAACAAGTGGTTAAACCAAGCAGTTACCATATTTATAGGAATGTTAATAAAATAAATGAGTTCCCTTCTACTTCTAAAATATCAGGCAGTGGTTGTTTCTCTTTCAAACCCTTGACCCAGAAACAGGTAGCTGAGAAGCTTTACAGCTTGGTTTATCTTCCTCCCTTCCTCACCTCCCATCAATAAAGGTAAGAGCATCTATCATACCTGGGTGAAGATGTCTAAGCCAAGCCCGCTGGCATCCACAACAATCACAGTGAGCAGAGTCTGAAGTGCTAAGGCAATGAAAGTATTGACCCCAAACACCAGGGCATACCGCTCCACACTGAGATTTGTAGCAATCTGGAACCTGGAAAGAAAGGGATGACCAGAAACATAAGGGAAAAAGCAGAGGAATGAATGAATGGCAGGAACTTTTCTGGACAGAACAACTATGCAACCTGAGGAGTTACATTGACTGGTTTCCTATTTTTCACAGCTAAGTTACCTTGCACAGATAGTGTCGTTTGTTGTTTTCTAAATATGATCATGATGGATTAACTTAGAAGCTAGAAGAGACCCATAAACACATGCAACCCCTTTTTTTAAAAACAAACAACCGAACCTACCACTTAGGGAGCTCTGTAGGTTTCAGTGTTACTGAAGCAGCCCTGCTGTCTGATGTAAAGGGTATTGTCATGTGGAGAAGATGCAATGCACTCTGACCCCAGAGAGCAGTTGGCAACCTCAAAACTTCAGTCTGTTGCTGTGTGGTCCGTAACCTTTTGCATCCTTCTAACCAGAACTCCCTTTGTAGTTGACGATTTCAGCATCACCTCTCTTATTGTGCTTGAGCTTTGTTGGAGTGATTTTGTGGCTCAGAATCAGCTACGCTTTCCTCCCCAAAGTGACAGATAACATTGAAGTAGTATTGTTGTGCCTGATGGTGAATCAGGACTCTTTGACTCTAATATCAGAAGGCTTAATATGATTTATTAAGATGACTCCATTGTTCAGAAGGCTTGGGTTATTATGTGCACAGATACAGAGCTCAGATACTTACTACTTCATGCTCAGTGCATGAAGAAGTAAGAATGCTAGAATGCTTACTATTCAGTGATAACAGTGATAATTGTTTGAGAGAGAGAAAACCCACATCCCCCATATCGGAGACAGGACAGAAAAACACCACTCATGTCCTTGAACACACAGCTCAGAGATATGTTTATCGAATTCTGTGCTGAGAAAATGAGCTTTCCCCTGGGAAGAAAAACCTCAGCAGGCTTGCACCCAGGAAACTCATAAAATGTCAAGACGACAAAGTAGTTTTTCTACACGTTAGGGGAAGTTGATGCTTCAACCCAGGCAAAGCATTGTCCTTTCTTCATCTGTTAACACTTCAGCCATGTTTATGAAAAACTTCCCCCTAGCAATCAGCACTATCTAATATTTAGAAGTAGTCACTTCAGTGTCACAAGACTTCTAAGCTTGGGCACATTGCCAGCCCATGGATATCTCCATATCTCCATCAGTTTTCAACCTGAATCATAACACGAACCCTTGCAACAGACTCTTGTTACACAGGAAATGCACCGCTTCCACACCAGCTGTAACCTTGAGAGCAGTTCGTGTTGCAGAGATACTCACGTTGCTATTGTGATTAGCATCATGTAGATAATCCTGAAGATGACATAGGATCCATAGCACACCCAGATGTTACGAACAGTGTCCATGACATACACAGCAGCAGCAATAAGAAAGGAGAACAGGGAAAGTGCCACTTCACCCCACATTGCCCAGGATGTTTTTATGTGACCCACAACAACGACTGCAACAGCTCCTGTGAGGGCAAGAAAAGCATAAATTTTAGTAATTACAGGTGGAGCAATTTGGAGATGGTGCACTGGGAGCTCTGCAGCCCCTAACAGCTGAACATGAATGAAATGGAGGACACAAACAGGAACACCTCTGCAGCTCTTCTTCCTGACCCCTCCCTCAGCTGCAACCATGCTGTAAACTCCCACTTACTTTTACAGAAACAGGAAAAAAAATACACAGGTCAATGCTGAATGCCTCTAAAGTCTCCTCTCTGGCTCCAGAAGCACAACAGCGTCAGGCCTCAGACCACTGCCACTCAGCCCTCTGCGCTTGACCATGGCAGTGCTGTCAATAACTGGGCAATTTCTGTTGAGAAATGCAAACCCTGGCTCTAAAAAGCATTCACCTAATTATTTAGTGGTGCTTCAGCAGAGGGTAGGAGGGAGAAAGGCACTACTCACTTTAATGCTCAACTGTTAGAGCTCTCTCCCAGGAAAAAGAAAAACCTACATTTACTGTCATCTCCACACTGGGCTGTAAGAGTAAGTAAGACGAGGAGTCCAAATCCACATCTCCTGGGAAAGCAGCCTAATCACAGGTTATAATCATGCACTACTGATGGTGCAAAAACAATCCTTTAGAACCCAGACAGGTTTGTAACTCTGGCGGGATTTTATGAATGGGCGATGGGGATAAAAGACAAACCATAAGTTGGGAAAGCATGTGGTATTTCGTGCAATTCAATGAGCAGACAAGGTGTGTTTCATGCACTATCATAGTTGCAACTACTGAGAAGTCTAAATACATATTACATTAATAGAAAGTTCCCATTCCAAGTAGACCTTGTTCTGCCAACAAGCCAAATAGCAACCAACAGCATAATGGCTGTACACAGCAAACCAGACAAACAGCATACTGACAAAGGGAGGTTTACAGGACATATCTGAAAAACAGGATTGTGTTCAGCAGTAGACCACTGCACAAAAGTGCTACAGTGCAGTATTTAAGCTCTTTGTAGCCCTTAGCTGGCATGCTGTCTTAGAAAACCTTCAAGCACACCAAGACTCCTTATGTACCACCAGTTTGCACAAACCTCCAATCCTGTCAGACCTTACATCAATCTTGCAGATTGGTGAAGAAGGGCACCATGCCAAGGGAGAGGATTTATTTCCCCCCACTAAAGTCTGACTAACATCTTGTTCTTTGAAAGTCTGGTTCCTCAAGTAGCAAAACTCTGAAATGCAAAAAGAAGCTCAGTCCTAGAGCATTCTTCCTACTGTCTCAGCAATTCTGAAATTTGAGAACAGACATGAGACTCTCATGGCAATTCAAGACACTGTACTCTCCCTATGTGCCAAGGTTGTATCAGCCTGACACATAATTAAGATATTCAGTTTCTGTCGTTCAATGAGACACATTCAGCTGATCAGTGGTTTCACAAACCAACCTGATCAAGGATTGCCACACTCCAAAGAAGGTGCAAGGATGCAACCTAACAGTCAGCTGATCTCCCTAGAAGGAATACTAATTCTCTTTCCCAGGACAGGGAGCCAACAGCTACATGAATCACCATGCCAACTTAAACCCTTCTGCAGGGCACGAATGGCAACAGCACCTTATGCAAAGGTTGCCAAATGCTGCTCCTGACTGAGTACAGAACGACTAAGAGCAAATAAAAATGGCAAATCAGATCTGGGATGCAGCAGGAGAGGCATTTCTAATACAGGGAGAAGAGTGAGCAGCATGTTCTTCTGTAAGTCTGAAGCCTCACTGAATAAAGTTGAGTGCAATTCTGATTATCCACCTTCAAAAAGAATGCAACTCAAGCCAGATTTGGTGCAAGGATGGGCTATTAAGGAAGAGCACAAAGAGCTTAAGTTTACCAAAGAACAACTAGAAAAACCTGGCTTGCCTGGCCCAGAGCAAAGATTTTCTGTTGAAATACAACCTTGGCATGACATCAGAGATAAATAAACAGCTCATTAATAAACTCAAACTGGAAATCAGAAATTAGAGCATTTGCAGTAGCGCTTAGGAAGTCAGGTCACTGCATGCTCATTCTTAAGAGGTGTTAGGACTTCCAGTCCTATCATACACTTCAGGCTTTTAGTTGTGACTATTAATTCATTAAACTTTGCTTCTTTCAAGCTATTAATCTCTATCAATTGGAAGGATTCTGTCATTTGAGCAGTTCAGGCTAATTTGCCTGAAAACATCACCCAAAATGATTCAACTATTTATAAAAATGATACTTGAGGAAAAAAATCAAAATGGGAAACAAAAAACTTCAGTCTTATAAGAGTTTAGATCCATTGTTCACAGGCCTTTCTAAAAAGAACCTTGTTATCAAAGATGCTCATTATAATGTTTGAAAAATATCATTCCTTCCTTTTTTTTATTTTTTAAATTGTGCTGCTATTAGGCCAGATTATGGGTCTTCTTTTCCTTGATACCAATTCTTCTCCTTCTGGGATAAACGTAGGATAGTAGAGGAAGCCAATCCAAACAAGAAGTAAGAGTCACAGGCTCATGCTAGAGTGGAGAAACAGTGTATGAGAGGAAGGTATTTAAGGGCAGGTTTAGCACACCAAGGACTGAATAGACAAAGTCATCAAGTTGCCAACAGTTTCAAACCCAACTAACAGTGGGTTGTAGACCAGCTTTTAGAAGTAAAAACCACTCACAGCTTCCTATTGAACTTCAAGAAGGGGCTGAACACACCCAAGGAAGCACTAATAATTTGTTTGTGTACCTTGGTTTCTTTAGCCCCCAAGTAGGTGATGTCCACAGGAGATGATGGAACAATGACTCCACCAAAGAAAAGGGACATGCTGCAGCCACATCTTGAAAACCCCTGTAAGGGTATGTTAGTTATTTTAAAAAGGTATTGTCCTAGTTCTGGTAATGAAACAGCATGAAACAACTTCATAAACAAATGCTTGTGTTGACGGACCTACCTGTCCCTTTCAAGTCAACCACCTTCTTTCATCTTAATAGCTTCTGCTGCTAACAGTGCTGAAATAACTAACCATGGCTCACTGCATGCTGTGTGTGTACAGGAAACCTTCATAGGCTCCTGGAGGAAAACTAAACACACAGGACCCCATGTCTGACTCTGAGTGGCTAAAATAAACATAACCCCACCGTCAGCCACATGACACACAGTCAGTCTTGATGACAGCCAAGAACACACAGTCAGCCACATGCCTGGAGCCTTCTGCTGAGTATTTCAGAATGAAGATTGGCTTGGGAGGTTCCTCTAAACACCTACGTACTGGATTACAAGGATCAGGGCTGTTTCAGCGACTAACTCACACCGAGCACCCTACCTGTGCATGTCACCCCAAATGCCAGGGTTTACCTCTCTTGCATGCTTGAGGGAATGCATGGCACTTCCAAATCATGCTCTAGTGACCTTAGGGGAAACAAGACATTTTTCACAGCAGAGCAGAGCTAAGCCAAAGCTTACCCAGGAGTGTCGAGGCTGCCTCCACAGCACCATTGTAGATGTCCATGCTGTGAGAAGGCAGCACCATCTCCCACAGGCCCTGAGCGTAGTTGATGACCTGAAAGTAGCCACAGGTGGACAGTGCCCACCACACGGACCAGCAGAGCATGGTCCTGGAGGAGTAGCACTGCAGGAAGTCCCGCCAGAGATCTTTGAGCACCTTTATGATGTCTACTTTCCGTTTCTGCATAGATTGGAGAAGGAAAGGGAGAGACATGTTAAGTCTTTGTTTATGAATACTTCACACTGCTCCACAAAATTGCCCCGTTCAGTGGTCTGAGTGACAGTACCACTCTTGGCCACAAAACCCCCACAGAGTAATGAATAAAAAGCTTTCCCATCCTACAGTCTCTGTGCCAAACAGGGCCGTACCCTCACATGCAGAGGAAGGGTTCAGTCCCAAGCAGCTCTCCATCTCTGGCTCTCCCCAGCAGACAGCAGGGACTGCTACTTGTTATGTGAGCAACTGAAGGGTACCAGAGAAGAAACACCAGAGAACAGGACATAATATCCACTTTGAAAAGACAGGATCAGAAGCCAGCCATTTACATCATAAAGGCAAAAAGTATCACTGACTTTTAAGTCCTGATTCAAATTCAACCAAATTTTGTAGCACAGAGGACTATATCTGTCCCCAGATAAGTTAATTTTCTTTAGAACAGGCATTGGGAATTTATAAATACTCAAAGAAGCAATCTCATTACCACACACTCTACCCCTGTTAAAGCTCACCAAGGCTTCAAGAAGGTGAGAGATGCCACCTGGGGATCTAAAGGGTAACAGAAGCTACTTTCACCAGACACTGCTGTTGCAAATGGCAGGTCCTGCACATGTAAGTGTCCTGACAAATGGCAGGAGATAAAAAAATGAAGCTTTCCACTCCAAACCTTTCTAGGAAGAGCAGGAAAAGGGGCAGACCCTTAAAAATAATTGAAAATAGATCAACTCTAGCAACAAGGGATGACAGCAATCCTTTGCTTTTTATATACAGACTGTTACAGTCCTGTTCTTTACCACTTTATGTCAAGAGCAGCAGAGGAAAAGAGCATGTCTTTACTCTGTAGACAAAAGTTACTGGTTACATTTGCTGCATGCACACATGTACAGACATAGGGTAGACTCTGTAGGGCAAGACCCTTCTAGTCTGAGTAGGAGGAGCAGTTACTTCATGAGAGGCTGGGCAGAGCCCCAAGGCCCACCCAGCACCTCAGACCCCCATGAAGTTGGATTCCCTACAGGGAAACACACAGCACTGTCACAGGACTGAGCTACTGCACATTGTGCTGTCACATGTCCCGTTTCAGAGCAGTTTCCAGACAGCAGCAGCAACTTTGAGCTCTTGGCATTATGCCCTTTCCCTGGGGGAATTATGCAGTGTATGCCTGGGAAAGACTATTTTCCATGAGCAATAAAACTCATTTCAAAAGGTTTCTACTAAAACCCCAAAAGACCACAGCCTGAAACTTGTCCTGAACTTCCTTTCTTCCACCCCTTCAACTGTCACTGATTTCTAAGCATCGTAATAAACACCACACAGTCCCACTGGTGCTTTGCCAATGGCGTAACTCTTGCTCTGCACGTGGATACCATTCCTCCAAAAAACAGCAGAACAACTTGGGAAGAAGTGAGCTTGTGGCAATGTGACTTTAGCACATAACTCCCACACAGACGATTTCACAGGAAGGTCAGGTTTAGGTGCAAGAAAACAAGAGAAGGGAACGGTCACACACAAAAATTGATTTGGCTGCTCAGCCTCAAGAGAGTATCTGGTAAGGCAGAAAGGCCCACCTGCCCTGCCCTGGCAGTGCCTCTTCAGTACAGTTATTCCTACAGCCATACATGTTTGTGAAATATGGTCGCTGCTACCTCAGTAAGAAGAACAATCATCACACTCCAGTGCTTCTCAGCCTGGTGAAAGTGACCTCTGGGGAGTTAGGCAGGTGTACTCGCTCCTTTTCTAAACTTTTCTCCACTACTTCGGTACTACATGTACCCTCACAGGAGGGGAGTAAGGTAAACAAAAGGGATGGATAAGATATGTTTATGGCACAGAATTTGTTTTAACAAATACCCTTCAACATGCAGGCATAAGTTGGGTAAAAATATCCTTGGTCACACAGGATCATACAGGATGGGGCAGGATTAAGTCCCTGGAATGTTAATACCTTTAATTCCCAGCTGTAGCTGGAGAAGCAGAAAGCAGCCCTGGATGCTGCCTCCCCCAAACCAGCTAACTGTGGCTTACTTGCTAAAAAATACCCACTGCTGACTAATCCAGCAGCTGTACTTACCTTCTGGCTTGTCCTCAGAACCAGCATGGCCTCTTACTGTCTGAGAAGCAAGGCTGGCCTTTCCCCAGGGCCTCAAATCCCCCTGCCAGGAATCTCCATGTATTCGTATTCCTAGAGCAGTGTGGTCAGCAGGGACCTGCCCAGCAGGCAACTACACACACTCACACTGGGCCTCAAAACTGGAGGCTGCTCACCCATGGTGGGACCTAGCACGTCCCTCTACCAAGCAAGGGTCCCTGCACTTGTTTCCACAGCAGTGACTTTGCACCCCACAAAAGCCACAAGTCAGGGCACTACCCTGGCGTTCTCAGGGGCTGCATTAAGCTGATACCATGTAGATGTTCTTCCTGTAATTTATCCATATTCTGCCCTTCTATTACTAATCAATGCCTGCTTCCAAGTGCCCTCAAGAACTACTGCAGTTTCCTTCCTACAGCAGCTTCCTTCCAGGGTCATACGATAAACCCCAATTATTACACAGCATACTACAGCACAACTCACACAACAGTTGGACTAAAACTGTCAATATCTGAGTACAAGAAGAATTGCGTCTTTTCTGCAAGTCACTGGGTGCATCCAGAAGCACACACAGAGTTTGGACATATCCTCAATGTTTACTGTCCCAGAGATGTCCCTTGCTTTGTACCATTGGATGGCAATCTGATGCTCAGAGCACTCAAACTGTAGCCTTGTAAGACATGAAGAGCAATTCCAGAAAAACTAAGGAGCAGCCCACCATGCTCAAATAGCAAAAAGATGCCAGTAATAATTCTCCCTGTGCCATAAATAAGGAAGTGAGATAAGTAAAGGGATACCCTTTTGCTGTTAGATATTACATCTCTACTGCTACATATATATATATATACATATGCGTGTGTGACAACCATGTCTGTATGGCATCTTCTACTCATGTAAACTCAGGGCACAACTCACCCATTTCTCTGCTGAATGACCCTCCCCATTTAAGGGAACTTTTGTCTCATCCTCCCAGCCAGGTGCCCTCTGCACATCGGGATAATCTTGGATGGCCGCTCCATTTTTACAGTCCATGACCTTCATTTCACAACTAAGCTGCTGACTTGAGAGGTGGTGAAAGAAAAGGCTTTTCTGTGGCATGGGCAGGAACCACGCCGTGCCAAAGGCAATGGATATGCTGGTTAAGGAGATAACGTTCAAGCTGAAGAGGGACCATCCCGCCACTGACACAAGGACCTGCCCAGACACCGAGCCCACCGTGTAGCCCACCAGGGTGGCACTTCGGCAGTAGCTGGTGACCTTTTGGTACAGGTTGATATCGACGACACTGTAGATGTAGGAATAATAGGCGATGTCGGTGGCAGTCCCCATCCCGTAGAAGAACTCAAGGAACTGGATGGCCCACAGCCCCTGGGCGTACAGCAGCATGAACCAGGTGACGATGAGGCTCAGGCCCTGCAGCAGGACCACAGGCTTGTACCGCAGGTAGTCCGTGGCCAGGAACACGGGGAAGAGCAGCGCCAGGTAGGAGTAAGTCCACACCGGGTAAATCTCGTTGAACACCTGCGGGAGGGAAAAGACGGCGGTGACCGCCAGCACTCAACGTACTGCGAACAAAGCACGGACATNGGCCGGGCCGGGCCGGGCCGGAGGCGCTGCCGGGGCCGGAGGCGCCGGTGCCCGGCGCGTCCCGGTCACCTCCCGAGAGGCGGCTNACCAGGGTGGCACTTCGGCAGTAGCTGGTGACCTTTTGGTACAGGTTGATATCGACGACACTGTAGATGTAGGAATAATAGGCGATGTCGGTGGCAGTCCCCATCCCGTAGAAGAACTCAAGGAACTGGATGGCCCACAGCCCCTGGGCGTACAGCAGCATGAACCAGGTGACGATGAGGCTCAGGCCCTGCAGCAGGACCACAGGCTTGTACCGCAGGTAGTCCGTGGCCAGGAACACGGGGAAGAGCAGCGCCAGGTAGGAGTAAGTCCACACCGGGTAAATCTCGTTGAACACCTGCGGGAGGGAAAAGACGGCGGTGACCGCCAGCACTCAACGTACTGCGAACAAAGCACGGACATACAGACACAGAGACACACAGACAGACACACACCCCGCGGGGCCGCTGGGGGTGAAGAAGGCCCCCGGGGACGAGATACCTGGGTCTCGGAGAGGTTCTTGTGCGGCCCCAGCAGGTACCGCGTGAGGAAGGGCTCCGACGGCCGCACGCTGCAGAAGAAGCCGTAAGCGCAGAGCAGCGCCGTGGGCAGCGCCCAGCAGCACGTNGGGCGGGGCAGGCCCGAGGGGCGAGCGGGTCGGTGGTTCCCGGAGCTGCTGCTCGCCTCGTTCCGCCGGGACACGTGCGGGCCTTCCCTGGAAACCTCCTCGCACGGAGATCCCTGCCGGCTCTGCTGTGCTTGGTCGGGCTTTCCTGGCCAGGACGCGTTCGGCCGCTGACCTCTGCCGCTTTCTTCCCTTTCGCGAGATAAGAGCTTGAACCAGTTCTTTGGTTTAATAAAGCAGCACCTTGTTGTCCAACCAGAAGAAATATTAGACAAGCGAGGAAAATAAAACTATTACATTCAAAGTCATTATCCAAAGTTTTGCCCAGTACTACTGTTCCTAGAGCTTTGCCAGTCCTCTGAACTATTTGCTGGTTTTCTGTTCAATCTGTTCCTTCCTATCTACTTGATTTGCCTTTCCCTTTGCTCCATTCCCTTCATCTGCACGACATTGCTACCTCTCCTAGGGCTTCCCACAGTTTGTTCTCCAAACTGGCTGATGCCAGAGAGAATTCACACCAGGGGTCAGGCCTGGCACCTGTGCAATTGCACATCCTGCCTCCTAGGCATCTGGAAATCAGAGCTGGGTGGGAAAGAACAAGTTCTTCTCAGCCCCCGAATAGATTCCTTGTAGTGCAGAATTTTACCACTATCTATTACTATTATATATTTATTGCTATTTTATTACTGTAATCACCATAATCATACCTTAGTAAACATACCTACAAAGAGGATTTGGGCCGTAAAATTACTCAGCTGTCTGTAAGACACAGCTAAATATTTTGGTTTTGATCATCAGGCATCAGTGGTTTGCTGCTTTCTGGCTATCTTCTGGGTCTAGCAAAATTTCCTTTCTATTGTTCTCCATGTTATCTTCTGTAGAAAACCTGTAAGGTTTATTATGCAAAAAAAACCAAAACAAAAACAAAAACCCCAAAAAACCGATTTGGCCATTTCACTACCCTTTAGCTTGAAGCAAAACTCTACATACAAAGAATCAGTTCCTGCTAATACTGGCGTTCATTTCAGCCACAGGCAAGGACCGGCTTATCTTTTCCAACAGCACGGTCAGAGTGAAATGAGCCGAAACAAGGACTGATAAACGCGTTGCCAGGGGTTGCCTCTCACTTAGCAGCGCCTCTGTCCCGCTGGCATGTGACCCAGGAGCGGGTCACAGAGGGATGTGGGCTGTTAGCAAGGGGTTGTGCAACGTCTGACCAGTCGGGGCCATCGCTTCGTGCCGAGCAGGGGCGGGAGCGAAGAACAAAACCTTGGAGTTCTTGGTGTGCCCTGCCTTGAGGCAACAGTTCCCACAGCTTCCAGGCTGCTCACAGGACTTCATGGGCCTTGCTCTTTTCCAAAACAACAATCCTTAGAGCTGTGCCACTGGAGCTCAGCTGCTGTTTCCAGCGGATTAGAACGAGTTACATCAGTTCAGGCCTTTTCCTTAAAAAAAAAAAAATTACACAGTCAGTCAGGCAATCTAGATTTCCCCTCCAAAAACTCGAACAGAAAAATAAACTGCCAAGTTCTGATTTAAGTACTTCATGTTTTCTCAGGATTTCAGTTTTGCTCTCAAAAGAACACATCTTGTTTTATTTTCATGGAATATTTTCAACCTTTGGGAAAAAGATAAAATTTTATTCCCTGATTTTTTACTTCTATCCTTTCTTAGCCTTCCTCCACCTTTTCTATCTCCCCACTCTATTAGAAAAAGTGAGGAAAGTTTAAACATCTTTGATAGTAAAAACCTCAACACTTCCAATATTTTTTTCTGAGATGGAAGACATAAGATATGAAAAGTAGGGACTTTACACTTTCCTTAATCTTACCTATTTCCTTCTTCTCTCAACTTCTTGCCTGCCTTCTTGCCTTCCCTCTTGTTAACTTCTGGCCTGCAGTGTATTGTGGAGGAATTAATAAAATAAATGTGCATGAAAAGTTCTCCTAAAGTCTTGCCAAGTTGTTTAGAGAAAATCTTCTTTAAATTAAAAACTTTAAAAACCACACTCTTGTGAAGCTGTTGTTCAGAATGCTTCCTCAGTATGTGAGAGCACTAAGATGGTACAAATATTTCAGAAACTACCCAGAAGAAGAGAATAAAACCAATTTGTCTTTTGCTGAGCATGGAAGGAACAAAGGCACAGAAATGTGACAAACAGCAGCAACCACTTTTTTATTTTTGTTTTATTATTTTGGCCACTGTAACTAGTCTGGGGAAGTAGACTCAATTAAGTAGTATCCATGCTGGAATGAAACAATTAGCAATAACAAAACAAAAATCCAAATTATTTCTGAAATGCAGTCTGATTAGTCAAAATCAAAGCCTGTAGATTATAGCTATCTATTACAACAGTAGATTGGATATAACTTTGAAGGCCTGTGTCTTCCACTTCCACCCCCCAGTTTATCCTTTGATAATCTGGGGGTTTTCAACAGGAAACTCATAAATATTATGCAGCCGTAAAGGATCAATTTCAAACCCCTGTGCGGGGGGAGGGGGGTGGGGGCGGAAATGCAGCTGTAGTTCACTGGAACACAGCTGATACAGAAGCCAGTCTAAAATCCAAGCTTCCAAGACCTGCAGAAGCATAAGAACAAACAGCCATCTCTCCAGAATACAGGAGCCATTAGGAGACAGGTCACTATCAAAAGCCTCTGGCAGAGAACTTCCCTTCTGCCCCACCCACCACGGCAAGCTCTGCATAGTGTCCAATGCAGACTGAAGCAGAGAGCTGTTAGAGAGGAGGCATTCATGGCTGAATTTGAGGAATTACTCGTCACAGGATATCAGAATAACTCCTGGGCTAAGATGGGTCATGTTGTACAGCACTATACATTTCTATTATGGATGTAACAGGTTAAAATATTTTGTAGTCAGCTACATGAGGAAAAAATTGGAAAAGCCACTTAAGTCTGCTACAAACAGTAGAAAAATGTTCACGGGAAGTGCTAAAAGAAAGTACAATAGTGATGTTACAAAGAAAAACAAGCACTTAGAAGAAACATACCCTGTACATTTATTAAATGAAGAAGCAAATAGGTTGGTCTGAATTACTTGGTGCTTGGTGTATGTAGGTCAGAGTGGACTTAACATAGTATTGCTCCCATTAGGAATGGTGTTACAGATGTGCCCAGGAACCCTGAGAATGATCCCATGGCCTGTTTTGGAGAGTGCTGTACAAACATTCAAGAAGATGGAGTCCGTACCTGGAGGAGATTGTAATTAAAGCATGATTCAAGCACTGGGCGTAACAAACAAATGGAGAACGGGGCACAGTAATGATAGGAAAGTGTAGGTGGATAAAGTGGTCATGATGCAAAGCTAGCACGAATAAACACAGCAAGGAGCATTTTACACTGATTAAGAGGAGTAACTGACTCATACCAAACAGCAGACGGTCCACATAGGACAGTGCTGCATCTCATTTCTGTGTGCTTTATAGTAACACTGATAAACAGTAACACTGATAGCACATATGTGGGCATGGGCAGGGCCTTTACCTTCCTCTCCCAGGTACCTTCTCCTGTCATGAAAGACACCTCATGAGTGTGAGTGCTTGTGAAGTTGCAAGCCCTCCTTTTGTCCCTTAGCACCATCCTAAAATTCTGATCAACCCACCGGTGTTCATGGCCATTTCAGGGGGTGCTGGAGGATGCTCAAGAGATTGGCTATTTGTCTGGAGTCCTGACCACATTCCCATTTGATGCTTTTTCTGCAGAGCTCTCCTGGCACTTCACTCAGATGTACCCTTGCCATGCCCCCTCACGGACATCTCTAACATAAGAAGAGCCCCAAAGCCCCGATTCACCTTTGCACCTGTGCCAATGCAGAGTTCAGGTTTCTGAGTGGATGCAGAAACAGGATCTGCATTGCCTCTAATCCATGGGTAAAATGCAGCTTTATGTCTCCACCATGCTTTGCTATGCCAGCGGTGTGGAGGGAACCATCCAGTGTCAGACTCCTGGGAACCTCGGTGAAGGGGAGCTGGCCCAGCTTCAGTGCAGGTATCCCTGCAGTGCTGGTGTTACATTCAGAACAACCAGCAGAAAAACTGGCCAAAATGGAGGTTACATCTCCTCCAAAAGGCAGCGGTGTCTGTACCCATCCACATGAGACTGCCTGCATCCTTAGACTGTATCAGGCTCTGAAGAAACCATTGTGGTGCTGCTGTCAGTACCTATTTCAGAGCTGCTCAACTGTCTTCACACATACTTCCAACTCCTTTCCAAACCAAGTGCAGACACAATCAGTTTCAGTGTGTGTGAAGGAGTACAGCAACCACCTCTGGAAAGAAAATGGAAACACTTGGTTGCACCTGGTAAAGGTGGTTGTGAGTAAAGCACAAGGCTTCAAGCACAGCCACCCATGTGCTATTGTCAGCTGCAGATGGTCAGCTTTAGACACCCTGCAGCCTCTTGGAAGCTAGAGTGAGCATTAGAGGGCAGCAACTCCATTGTGACACTGTTTGAGGCTAAATGCAGTTGACTTTGGACCTTTGGATCAAAAGGCCAGTATGAAGGCCTCCATCCAGATTTGTGAAGAAATTATTTGCTGTGTTACTCTGAACTTTGGCATCACATTTTTTACCTCAGTCCAAAACAGTTTATGTTTGTTAACCTTCATGCTGTCACATGCATCTTTAGTCTCTGAGAAAACTGCAGGAATTCTTGCTCTCCTTGTGCATTGAGATTATTTGCAAATAATCTCAACATACACAGAATTTCATTCCACAGTGTGTAAAAGGCTGTGCAGGACTGACTGTTTTAACTACAGATTTTCAAAAGCCTTGGTGAATTCAATCTAAGATGGCTGCTTAATAAAATTAAAATACGTTGTGTATGTGGTCCAGCTAGGATAGAGTTAATTTTCTTCACAGCAGCCTGTATAGCGCTGTGCTTTGGTTTTCTGACTAAACTAGCACTGATAACACACTTGTTTTAGCTGGTACTGGCAGTGTTTACTCTGTGCCAAGGCCTTTTCCCCACCCTGCCCCACCAGTGAGGAGGCTGGGAGAGGAGACAGCTGAGGCAGGGGATGTAATGTCCCAGACCATGTGACATTGTGCTCAGCAAGAAATGCAGGGGCAAAGGAGAAGGACAAAGGGGGAATGTTCAGAGTTACGGTCTTTATCTTCCCAAGTAACCCTCAGGTGTGTCAAGGCCCTGCTTGCCTGGAAGCCGCTGAACATGTGCCTGTTGATGAGAAGTGGCAAATGACCTCCTTATTTTAGTTTACTTGCATGTGCAGCTTTGATTTGCTTATCCAACTCCCTTTGTATTAACCCACAAGTTTCCTTTCTTTTGCTCTTCCAGTCCTCTCCCCCAGCCTGCCAGGGGAAAGCCATCAAGGGACTGAGTGAGGAGTTAGCTGCCAGCTGGGGCCAACCTACTGCAGTCCTTTTTGGTGTCCAATGTGGGGCAAGAGGATTTTGAGATAACACCCCTGATGAGAGTGTGCTAGGTAGAATTTATAGCTGTTATTGGCAGGGGTTCATAGTTTTTTGCCTTACTGTCTACAAGAGTCTGGCATGTTAGTGACTGGTTTGGGCTTTTGCTTCTTATTGTAGCATTTATCATCCTACTCTGTTGTACAAGGGAACAGTTTGTTATTAGCCATGGCCACAGGCCTGAGCTGGCACAGGGTCCACACATCCCTGCTCTACTGGGCAGGCTGGAACACCACTGGAATGGGGTTAATTCCCACCACAGTTGCCCATAGGGTGTTGTGGCTTAGATTTGTGACTATTGCAGCGTTAACAACACAGGGGTGTTTTAGGTGGCACTTAACAGTGTTTGCATGGTGTCAAGGCCTTTGCTTTTACCTCTCTGCCCTGCCAGTGAGTAGGCTGGGCACAGATAAGGGGCTAGGGAGGATATGCAAGCAGGACAGCAGATCCCAGGTAACCAAAGTACTGTTCATAAGTAGGTAGAAGCAGGATCTTCTACAGAACTTGTAAAATCGATGCAGATGTACTGAGTTATGCTTCTGCAATCAGTTTTGCAGTTATGTAACTTTACATAGAATTATATGTGTGCATGTATATATGTAATATAAATAACTAATTATTATTTAGAACATTAAAGATCACTGCCTTCTAAAAAATATATGATTTCACAGTTATCACATAAAAACTTGATTCTGCTGAAGTTAGCAAGCATTTATTGACTGTTTTCCAGGGTAAAACCTCATTCCAAAATTTACATTTCTTTCTTTTTTTTTAGAGAATATGGCTTGTGTTGCAATTTCATGGCAGTGTCAAACAAAAATAAATTAAGCACCATTACAAAATACTAAGAAATCGACCTTTAGAGATGAAGTAATTATTCATACTTTTTCACCATTTGAAATTAATTCTAATTGGCACTCAAAATTTTACTTCCCTGTTGCAAAATTTCGCTATTACCAGAGCTACTACTGTAGAGGCAAATATACAAAATAAAATGTTGATGCCTTTCATGCTACCATATTAGCTTTATTTTCCAGTGGAAAATTACAACAGTTTGTGACATAGTAAAAAAAAAAAGAAGAAAATATTTGTTTTGTTTTGACACTTTTTTCACTCCTGTTCTATACCTTCTCTTTAAAATGCATGTTCTGTAAGAGAAAGAAGAAAAACTACTGAAATAAAACTGGCTAACACTATCCATGGTTCAAAGACAAACTACTTGAAAAATCCAGCCTGCTGAATGGTATCTAGTATTATAAGTGAAGTGCTGCAAATAAACAATTTACAGGATAGAAGCCCAGAACACTACTGAAAGCTTTGCTAAAATTCTGCTGGAATAATGAGTTCATGGACTGTGTATCTATTTTCAGATGTAGTTATCCTGGGAAAAATCCATGTAAAATCTATGCACAAGAGTATTTCCACTAGTGAAAACACTGCTAAATTGTAAGAGAAAATGCAGCTATTTCTGTTACCTAGTTTCACCTAATCCTCTTCTGCCACCCCCAGGCTATACTGTCACTGAACAGCTGCAGCTCTCAAAGCTTTCCTTGTAAGGGAGCTCCCTGTCCCAACATTCTAAAAGTATATTGGACTGAGCATCAGGAGTTCTGAATTCTTGTTTTGGTTCTCCCATTGCTGTTCCATGACCTGCCAGGTTAAATCACTTCCCATCTCATTTCTAGGATGGAATGGCACTGCTGACCCCTTTTTCCTTTCCAAGGCACTGAAGATGAATTACGTGAAATCCACAGCATTCAGGTGTGCTGGGTATGCAAGAACAAAACCAACAATGCCAGTACATATTCTCTGAGAAGGGCCTGCACATACCTCAATGCTGAGACATGTCCTGCCTTTGCCACAGGGTAGGTAAAAGACATGTAGAGGAGAGGCCGCCTCTGCAATCATTTCTCACCAAGGCACTGCTGGAATGCAGCACCACAGCTCCAGATCAGCACTGGTTTTCCCTCTCAGCCTTATGTATAGAGAACATCCACCTGCTATAGCTTTCTATTCCTCATCTGTGCTGCAAAAGCATTATAAAAAGGAGATAGTCAGGGCTCAGGATTAAGGCCAGAGTCTCCATTCCCAGGGATTTAGGACTTAAAATAAAGTAAAAAGTAAGACAGAGTACTGGTTATAATGAAGAATTGATAATACTAAATCAGAAGGGACTACTATTTCTTCCCAGAGAAAAGAAGCTGTTTTCTAAAGTGTGTATTTGTAACAATGAAACACCTGTCAGAGAAATCTCTCAATCCTGCTGGTATAACATTATGTTACTTTGATGAAGCACACATCCAAACTACTAAGCGTGACTGTTTTAATGGTTTCTTAACAAAAACGTTGTTCTGCAGGATGACTACTGGCAGGTTAAGAGCTCCCAGACTCATCAGTCCTTTTCACAGCCAGACCCCCACCAAAATCACAGCCATAGAGTTCTACCCGAAGGGCAATCCCTCGGTACCATGTTTTTGGAACAATGCGGATGAACCTGGACAGGATGGGTGGGTTCAAAAAATTCTTGACATGCCCATTGCTGTTTGCATTACCCAAGAAAACCTGCAAATACACAAACACAATTAGTTAAAAGGTGGCACTTGAAAAAAACCCTGCATTTTCTCTTTGCAACAGTTCCAAGCTGTTGCATTAGTCACACACACAGGGTAGATGGACTGGCTTCATTTCTAGTTTTAAACAAGACCACAGTAAGTCTCTTCCTAATGTGCTGGGTTAAAAGTAGCTCAGGCCAGCAATATCTGAGTCTGAATGGATTAAACAGCCTCTGTTTCCATCCACACCAGAAAATTTGCCATTCTAATTTCTAATGGACCAAACCCCCAAACTTCCCTTATTTCACCACTGCTAATAGCCCTTGTGGGTTAGGTTGGTGTAAGGTAATATGGGAAAAAATACAAAGTACCGTGTCCACTCTGTGGGTGCCTGAAGTTCCCCAGCTCTGCTGTAGCAATACTGCTCATTAACATTAATTTCACTTAAAAAATCAGGGCAGAAATTAAAAAAAAAAAAACAAACTAAAAGAGGCCCTGGGGAATCCATTGTTCACTCAAATTAAATGTCCTTGTGCATTCAAACTAAATGTCCTCCTTTACAAACAGTGTCAGCTTCTTTTATCAGAATGTTGGCTGCATTCTCTGCAGATATAGCGTTCATTCCTTTTATTATGATTAATTACGATCACTAAAATCAGATGGATACTATGACATTATCTGTAGTAACCCCAGCTCCCTATCACTTTACAGTCCAGTGAGAATATCAATTTGGCTGGGCATTCTGCCTTTGAACCATGACTGTGTCCAGCACCTAAAACCAAACAATTCAATTCAAAACAACAAAACAATTAAATTGCCTGAGCTGACAGTGATACCTTTGGCACTGAGCTTGAACCCTCTGTGTAGGATTTCCATTCGGAGCCTTCGTTGCTGTACAGAAGAACATAGGTTTTCACAAAGTTTTCAGCTGACATGGATGTGATGCCCTGTGTAGCAATAGCAGTGATCTTCTTAACTGTGAGAAGATCAATTTGCAGCCATTGTTGGTTGTTGTTCAACTACAATTGATATAAAAGTTTGTGTATTAGCAAACATGTATGTGTCTGTATTTGCTTAAGTGAAAAATCTTGTTTGTCTGTATCAAAATGCATCAAAACTGTATCAAAGAAGTCCAGAAGAGTAAAGCTGAGGCAAGTCACAAGCATTCTTAGTGACCTATATAATTAACTTCATCACTGCAGGTAGTGTATTTGCAGTCTTAAGATATACACTTTTATTTCTAATACATAATGAAATATAACAGACATTTACCTCTAGTATTAAAACCTAATACTTAATACTAATACCAAATGCTTACACAAAAGAGCAGGTTCCAGCAAATCTCAAGGTGCTTTGTGAAGAAATGCAGCTCCATTTCAAAGACATAGAAGCTCACATGCCTTGCTGAAGGTCACCCACCCCCAGATCCACGAGGCTGCACTGCCTATAAGCCAACCCAGAATGGGTTTCTTTAACCCCTTTGAGACAAATATTCAAGTTGCACTCATCTCCTGAAATTAAACAGGCTATTGCCACAGGGAGGTTCTGCAGATTGTGGCCCAGAGGAGACCATCCATCTCAAAGAATTTCACTGCTGTTGCCAGGAGCTCAGCAAGTTTTCTGCTGAAGAGTTGAGTGGCGCTCTTCCCCAAGGATGGTTGTGAAGTGACCTTATCACACTGAGCACTGGACAGAGCATGCAAGAAGCACCATGACCACACAGGCAGCACCAATTTATTAACCAGCTGTCCCTACTGCCTTCCCTGTTTTTCTTGTTACCTTGGCTCGCCAGGCATTCATCTTCCCATTCTGATTGAGACGAGCAAGTGAAGCATCCCATGTGTTAAACCAGGATGTCTTAGTAGATGAGGCTGTTATCTGGGTATTCTTGATCTCTCCACTTTCCATTCCAAGTGGCAAAGAGCAACCTGTTGAGAGGAGCACTGTGTCATCTCCAAGTAGCCACAGTGAAAGCAACAATGTTGGAATGGAGAAGACCCAGAGTTTTAGCTTTATTTAAAGTATTAGGTAGAAAAATTGTCAGAATGGAAGCACTTGACCACTTCTTACCATCTACTTCACAGCCCAGAAGTTCCATGCGAAGAGTAGGCCTGTTGTAGACCTCAGTGGGGTAGAGTCTGATGTACCTAGCAATAATAGGGGGATCAATGATGTTCTCTTTTATCTCATAGGCATTGGAATTACCTTCAAAAATCTGTTTAAAAGAAAAAAAAAAAAACAGAAAAAAACCCACACATAATTTAATGCAAACACAAGTTTGGATGCTGAAAGCCTGCTCTGTTACAAATGTAGTCTTTTTTCTGCCCTTAGCCCCATCCACAGTGATAGCACACCCTATGCTGCAGGGTCACTTGAAATATCTCATGGTTCCATCTTAGCATATTTGGAAGTGTCTGAAGGCCTCAGTTTAAATAAGCAACCTTTTTTATGTAAGTCTGTAAAAAAATACATGAGCAAAGATGCAAAAGGAGAGGTAAAAGACAACAGGCTTTCAAACTTTTGTACCACAGAAACCTCAGTGTAAATTGAAGGGAGCTGTAATAGGTAGGGCTGGAGCAGCTGGGCATAAGATGAACCTCTTCCAGCGTACAACCACACTCACCACACAGGCCTTCTGCAGGCAAACCAGACAGCTCAACATTCAGCTGCTGGGACAGATCAAAGGAGGGGATGAGAAGCAGAATCTAATCCCAAATGAGGTCAGGGCTTGATTTTTAGTTCAGCTTCCTGCTTCCTTCAAAAATGCTGCCATGGGCTTAGGAAATAATAGTAGGGAGAGATGCCTGTAAGAAAGCCAGACTCCACACAGTCAAAGTCACAAGGCCAATCCAAATCCCAGTCCAGGTAGCTCCTCACCTTACAATTTGATTTCTAGTCTGACTTTCATTAGTTTGGTAAATGCCCTTTGGAGCTTCAAGCTGTACCTATTAGGGCTCCAAAGGCCATATTTTTTCCCACTCTTTCTTAACATTAAACAAGACTCGCTGTATCACTCAGTGATGCTGCCTAGGTTGTTGCAACCTCCATGGCACAGACAGACCTTTCCTGTTGGTGAGCTGTCTCCTTTGAAGGTGTTCCATGTCCGTTTGTCTTTGCTGTAAACAAGAAAATACTTCTGGATGTACAAGGACTTAAAAAACTGCTTGGCTCCCTGTGTTTGTATCCCAGTGAGCAAAACTTGTCTTTGAAAGTCCACCTAGGAACAGCAAAGAGTGTTTATAAAGTCAATAATGCACAGCAAAACCCATATAATTCTTTGGCATTTATACAGTAGCTTTGAGCCCTGCATTTTAATATGCACAACACGAACATCCTATAAAGGAATAATAGATACCAGAGTCCAAATTAATGCTCTCTCATTTCATTTGTGTATTTGCATGAGCATTTAATTTCAGAGGCCATTTTCCAGGGTTCAGCACTGCACCACAAAGGCACCTCAAAAGTATCTGTGTGTCTGTGGTAGGCACAACTCCCCCCCTGCCCCATTTTACAGATAGGTCAAAGGAGCACAGAGAAATTAAAGGCTCGCACTTTTAGAAGCCACCTCTAATTTTGGATACTTAGGCTGCAGAAAGGCATATGACATTCTGAAGTGCTGAAAAGCCACCATTCCTGCTGATACCATATCTAAGCATTTAGCACATAAAAACAAATCTGGAAGGTGTGCCTATCAGCAGTGAAGCTCATTCTTTGGGACATGCTCTCCACACCTCTGCATGCTTCACTGCAGTAACCTCAGCTTTTCACTACCAGAACCACCTCTTAAAATTTTTTCTCTTCCCAATGTTATTTCCAGTTCCACATCAGATCTCCCAACCTCCTCCCCCTAACTTCACTTCCACTAACTTGCTAGTATGTCAAATGTTAGCAAGCCAAACAAAACGCCACCTGCTGAACTTGAGTCTTTGTTGTCTTCCAACAAATTTTAATGAGATTTATAAGAAATCAACTATTCTTCCCAAATTTGGGTGCAAACTGGTTATATAGTGCAAATGTCACTGGGATGAAGAAAAACACAGAAGTGGGGTGATTGAATGATACAGTGCTTGAAGTCATCATTGTAAGCTTGGTTTCCCTATGAAGACAACTGAGCTTTGTCAAGTGGGACAGCAGCATACAGACCAAGCAAAAAAACTATCTGAAGCAAGGCTTGAGGATATTACACTTTAAATGATCACTCAACAAACACATACATACAAATATGTACTGTTAGGTAGACAAAGGAAAAATAAAGTAGTAGAAAGAATGACTCCATTTACCTACAAAATGATTACAGTCTAAATTGTGAGGGTAACTGTCCAGTCAATGAGCCTGAACAGCAGCAGAGATGGGGTAACCCCAGGGAAGAACTGTTCATGGCATCAACAATCTTGCCCCATCTTTTCAGTCTTCCCCAACAGTCTTCTCAGTGACAAGAGCAGCTTGACCTTCTAAAATAAGCTCTAGGAAAATCATAACTCAATGATGTTGTACCTTACCTGGATCCAAGGGAGTTCTTCCTCCACTGTAGTACTCCAAGCATTATATGTTCCATAATTATTTAATCGGGCTAACTTAGGTTCCCAATAGTCTAGACAGAAAATATGAATAAAGCAAGAATTTTAAGAGGCATTGAAAAAACATAAACTGAGGCTGTTATTAGCTTTGAGTGCACCATTTCCCACACCCCACCCAAAGGATAAAAAAAAAAGAAGAAAAAATACAAACAAGAGACTCTAAAACCATAATCTAGGATAATTTGGACATGGTCAGCAACGGAAAGTTATCTGTATCCTGCAAAGCTTTAAAGTTGGAAAATGACAAAAATAATTGTCTTTTATGTAATATAGTGTTTGCTAATTTGGAACCAGGGTCTAAAATTTTCTAAAGAAGTTTTGGCCCCCAGCAGGATTCAGACACAAAATGTGCTCTACATTTTCATGGATGAGAGCTCCCCTCTGCATAACAAGGTTTGCAAGTTATAAACTGTTATAGAATATATATTACAAAACAGCTTTCACACCTTCATAACACTATATGAGGAAATAAAGAAAGAAAATCAAATCCACAAAAAATTAGGTTTTACAAAATAAGTAATTTTTTTTTTTATTTCAAGGGAAAGGATGGGCATTCCTGCATGTGTGAGTAACCTGTACACCTTGATTTGACACTGTCCGTGTAAAATTCTAAGAAAATTCTCTAAGTAATGATCCCATTTTTGTACCACAGATAAACTTGACAAATTAAAGACTCTGTAATTACTCTGGATGCCAGGGTTCCCAAGACGTTCCTAACACATATATTTTGTCCTTTCACATCTCATACCACATGCAAATCTCAAAAGCTTTTTGAAAGCTTGGTGTTATTTTCAAGTAGGGAATCCAAGAGACAAGATGAATGCTGGATTTGTTCCTGATTATCCAGCAGTCTACAAACAGAGCACTCCATGACTCTCAAGCTTGTGACACTGACAGCAGACCTGTGACACTTAAAATACAATGATGATGGCACCCTAACAGAGCTCCCAGTCTCTGCTGGCAGCACTGGAGAGACTTTCAGCCTGAGAGCTGATTCACTGCTGAACTGATCTTGAAAGCTGTAGGAGATGCCAAGAGAAGATAGAACTGCAACCCTTTGCTGGGGGGGGCTCAAGAGCACGCACAGACATTTCCAAGGATAAACTCACCTATGTGATGTGAAGCATCGATCTGCGAATCGAGTATAACTCCACTTGCCAGGCCCATTGGAATCCTGCACTCTGAAGGGAGCATAGTAAGTTTGTTGTTAAAGAAAATGAGGCCTATTCCCATATATATTCTGTTGAAATCTAAGGCAACATCACTCAGGATGATAGTATAATTCTAGTACACTATTTATTATAACAATTGTTGTTATTATTATTATTATTTAGCAATTCTGTAACACCACTCTCTTGCCAGAGAAGTCTAATTTAACCTCCGTAATTTCTCTCAACAGATTAATCCACTGGTCATTGTAGGGAAACCTCAAATTCAAAGCCAGCATGCTAAAGGAATAAAAGTAGTGTGCTAAATAATTCAAAGCTAGAATTGCTGGAAGCTAAAAATTTTTTCTTCTAGAACAAATTTACAGTAACCACTCCCCCATGTCCTTGAATGCAGATAATTTCCTTTGTTTTTTTTGCAGAACAATCTCCCAGATTTACTTTCAGTGATCCTGAAAGAGTAGAGAAGACTTCATAGCTTGATTTTCCCAGCCAAAAAACACTGCAGTTCATACCTTTCTCTATAACCAAATAGGATGTCTGCATTCCTGCTTGCTGGTATTCCCCCACTACAGTGTCTAAAAGCCACCAGCCAGGTCTCTGTGGTTTCATTTCAATTGTTCTAAATGAGCCTTGAAAAAAGGAAATTAAATAATTAAATGTATCAGAAACATTGGCGTTACAAGGCTGATGTCAGTGAGGCTGAATTTTAAATACAATTGCAATGAGAGCAGTAACTTCCACCATCTCAGTGATTTTTTTCTTCACAAGCTAGTTCTAGCTGGAGACTCAGAATGTAATCAAGTAGTCAGATCAAAACCCAGCCTTTGCTGATGGGTTAAAGTACAAAACCTTGTCTGCCTGTATGTAAAAACAGATATCTGCACACAAACTACAGTGCTGAACAGTGTTTATTACATAATGCAGGGGTATTAAGTCTGTGGTGCTGGTTATGATTCTTACTCCTACTGTGCCCGTGTGTTGTTCCAGTAATGAAAAGGATGGATGTAAAGAAGCCAAAAGTAGAAGTGGGAAAATTAGAAGTATGTGCCCTCCTTTCACTGTCTGCATGCCCCAGGAGTGTCCAGGATTAAGCAGGAAGCAGATATGGTTTCAGTTGCTTGATGCACTTTGTGGAAAGCACAGGACATGTTCTCATGGCTTTTCTTATATTCCTAGTTACTGCAGACAGAATTCTTCATGTAATTCCAGCTAATTCTGGTTCCTATTTAAATCCCATAAAAATATGTAGGTTTCACAGTGAAAAGCACTATCTTAAAAATAATGAAATAAAATAGTGAATAAACTACCCCTAATGTTCAGCAGAACTCCTAATATTCCAAGCCAGTCCCATTATTTTGATCTCCTTGTCATCTTCTTTTTTTTTTTTTGGACTCTTGTAGCTGGCAATACAGGCTTCATAAATGCTCTTATTGCACCCTGGCACTGCTGACAGTGATGGGGCAAAGGACTTAATTCTGTGGTCTAATGAATACTTATAGCCTATTTCTCCCTGGAGAAAGAATAAGAATTCTCCTAGGGCTCACAGTTGCTCTTTCTGTTCTGTATCACTTCTCTGGACATTAAAACCCCCAAACCCTCACCATATGGAGACCTTTAAATTGGTATGATAATGACAGACTGCAGAGGTCGCCCCTTAGAACTTACTCTGCTCTGATGCTTACCTGGGAGGAGAGTGTATGTACCAAGCTGATGCTCTGGCTCTCCTTGTTCTATGAAAGTCTGGCCATGAAAATGAACAACATGAATGTCTTTTGGCCCACCCATATTCAGCAAGTGCCATCGGACTGTTTCACCTTCATACATCCTCAAGCCTTGCAAATTGTAGGTAATCCCATTAATGGCTGAACAAAGAGATTGCTGGTCAGAAAAACTTCTCAAAAAACTGGTCTCAAAGTGCTACAAAGCAATTATTGAAATTAGCAAACTATTTAATGAAGTAATGTGCTTGGGAAAAACATAATTTTTTCCAATTTCAAGTGCAACACACTTTATGGTCTATGTACGTCAATTCAGAAAATCCAGGGACCTCACCAGAAGATTTGAGCACAGCTTGGTAGGAGAACAAAAAGATTTAAATGGAAGATTTCATATCAGGGAATTAAATATTTGGGAATATCATGCCCAAAAGAAGGGACAGCTATCCAGAACTCTTTCTGCAGCTCCCATTTCCACAGGCACACAGTCACAACTGACATACCTCTATATCCACAGAGAGGTATATGAAGGGCTGTTCTACAGCTGCTTCAAATTCCTCAATAGAACTACCTGATTCGTCAAATTATTAAAATATCTTTAAATTTCTTGCAAGAAGTTGTCAGGACACTACCTTATTACTGCAAAGACGGTTTTGTTTCTTTTTTCTTTTAATATGGAGGGAATATGTATGCGAATGCAAGAGAGAAATTTTCTGTTAAAAGTTTCAGTTTAATATGCCCTTTCTTCATTTTAATCGCAATTTTCCCATCATTGCTAATTTTTACATGTAAGCCCATGACTACTATGGGTACAGTGGATAACAACAAAAAGAATTCAAGTAATTAATGTGTGGGATTTATGCATGTTGAAAAGGACTGTGAGCTATTTCCCCTGACATCTTTCCCTCTACCCCAGTAAACTGCATATTTGGCAAAATAAAATAAGTACCATAGAATTTGTGGCACTGCTGCATTTCTTGTGTCTTCTCATTACAAGGCCTTCCAGAATGTTTGTCGAAGTACCAGCTTTTCTCTTCATCAAAGGCCATGAAAAGCAAGAAGAAGTCTCGGGTGTATGCCCTGCTGCTGTTTGATTTGCTGAAGGCTCCTTTTTCACAGATCAGTATTGGCCCAATCAAACCAGACTGAATGTCTTTCTCCTAGAAGGTAATAAACTCATATTAGAGGTAAAAGTAGATTTCCCAAAAGATGTAAAAAAAACCCTGTAGCATTCTGCAGGAATGCCTCAACCCCTAAAAATCTAAAGAAGGTCCTAGAATTACTGCTCCCTTCTATCTTTACTCTTCCCTGCTCAGTCTAACAGAGTTGCCCAGTCCAAATTCTTCCATACCTTATGTCCTGCTTTAACTGAGTGCAAGAGATTAAATGTCAGGTGGGAACACCAAGCCCAAAAGAAAGGATAGATATCAAAAAACATCTTCTGCAGCTTGCACTTCTGCAGCCATGCATCATTTGGAGATAGTCAAAATCCAGCTGAACATTGGTCCTGGACAAACTACTCCAGCCAACCCTGTTTGAGTTGCAGTGGTGGGCTGGATGATCTCTGGAGATGCCTTCCAACACAAGTGTTTCTATGATTCTGTAATCAACCCCAGCAACACCACCACTTGTATTTTCATTCCCTTACCAGGTTTAAATCAGAGTAGTAGATCCAGGACCGACAGGCTGCTCCTGACTGCACAGGGCCTGATCGCCTGCTTGCATACCATACATATATGTAGCTGTTATTTGGCTGAACTTCATCTTCCTTAAACCAAGCAGTAGATTCATCATCATAAACGCTTCCCTCAGAGGACTTTTCATAGAGGAGTCCATGGGCATGGAGGGAATATGGTCTGGATGCCAGATTCTTAAAATGAACCTAAAAAACCCAAAATAGATTCTGTTCAGCAAACTGAGGCCTAAACCAAAGTCCCCACACACTACATTGCCATGACCTCAAACCAAGATTTGCATAAAGATTACAGGCTACGTTGTACATGGAAAAGCCAGCAGAGAGAGCTTTTGACATCTCCATGCAGAGTCTCCACTTTTGATGCAGGTAGTTAATAAAAAATTAGAAAGCATGAGTCTAACTCCCTGTCTCCCACCAAGTCAAGGCTCCCAGGACATTTACTGCTGCCCCTCATACCTGGAGATGCTTAGTTACTGCCAGCAGGGAAATGGGGAGTTTCTACCTCTTATACTTTGCTGCAGTCATTGGAATATACTAACTCTAGAGCTCTGTATGTATCATTCTTGCTGAAATCGGTGCTTCCCACTTGTCCCAGAGAAACACCAGGAGAGTGGGATTACATTATTTACTTCTCCTTAGAGAACTACACTCCCAAGCTACAAAATCTTTTTCTTCTCTTACTCATGATTTAAACATAGCTTGGTGAGTTCCCCTTGCACCCCACTCTTACAGAAGTAAGCAGAAAGCACTGAGATCTATTCTCCCTATCTAAGTCCATCCCTTTGTGTTGGAAGAGTGGATGAAGAAGGATAAGAGAAGGGAAATTTTACAGCAGTGTGCTTCCTAATGCAAATATACCACAGTATCACCAGGGATATGGTTTCTCTTCATCCTTGTTGTTAGTTCTTATAAAACCCTGCACATTTTTAGAGGATATATTTTCCCAAAAAGCATATATTAATCTTGAACATATATGTTCTATTTTTTGAGTTTAGAAAACTCATTTTTCATTAGCATTAAACCTAAATCTTATTTTACAGTAGACCAGTGAGCAGGTATTTAATACTGGGAAACATAAGAAAGAAAAACAGAATTTAATTTGCTGTGGACAGGAGAGAAAAAGATGTGTTTCAAAGAAACACATCACAGTGCTTACATGCCCATGGTGCAATTTCTAGCTTTGAAAACTGTTTCTCCTTCATCATCTTTGAAAAATCTGTGGTATTTTTAGATCCATTCTGTCATACTCCAAGATCACTGTAAGAATCTTATCCTGCACACACAAGCAAACATTGACCTACTAGGATAACATCGCCCACTTCAGCCCGAATCACTGGTCCCAGGATGCCAAGATGTTCTGTATATTCATCTTCATTCTGAAGAGTTGAAAAGGTACTGTCTGTATAGCTCTGGAAAATCACCTTACGTCTGCTGCCATCTTGACAGGTTTTGTCATTCCTCGTTACACTGAAAGGAAAACCCCAATTTAAATCCCACACAGTGAATCAGAAATAATAGCTTTGATGAAACCTGAGAACTCATACAGCAGAAACATTTTAGAATTCTGTGAATATAAAGAATAAACTCTCAAATGGCTTCAAACTGTGCCAGGGAAGGTTTAGATTGGATATTAGCAAAAATTTCTTTACCAAAAGGGTTGCCCAGGGAAGTGGTTGGGTCTTGGTCCCTGGAAGCGTTTAGAAGATAAGGTTCTGAGGGACATGGTTTAGGGGTGAACCTGGCAGTGCTGGGTTAAAGGTTGGACTCAGTGGTCTTAAAGGTGTTTTCCAACCTTCTGTGAATCTACAAAATGAGTGTCAGATGATTCTGAAAATCATGGCTTGCAATGTTTAAGCAATTCAAGTTCTACAGTTGGATAAGAGATCCCCAAACCATTTGGTCAACTATCACTGAAAAACTCCAACAAGTCTCTGAAAACCCATCTGAGCTCTCTTTTCCTTTTTTTTTCTCAGCCTTAATAATCTTAATTGGAGTTTGGCTGAGTGTAGTGAGCCTATCACCTACACCCTACTGTGTCACAGATCTTTTTTCCTGATAATACCTGCATTTTGCAACACAGAGCTGGTGTGGTAAAATAAGCTTTTGGACATTCAAACTGTTGTTCAGATCTTAAATATAAGTACTGAAATGCTATTATAATTACCTACAAATCTTGCTTTATTATCAATTCTGAAAAACCCAGAAATTTAAGATAAGTTACATGGGAGAAAGTGTGTTGATGAGCTAAAACCCAGCCTGAGACAGGATATGCCATGGGCTCTGTTAAATTCACTGGAACTATGCAGCTCACACCAGCTGAGGATTAATGTCTCTGGAGAGACTTATGTAGAGGCCTAAGCATAAAAAAATTCTTGATTTTGCAAGTGCCCAAAGAAACTGTCTTGTTTCTGCTATTTTCGCAAGTGCCATTTATATGGATTGAGATGAGGCAGGAGTAAACCTGGAAAATACTGAAAAAGTTTTATCTTTATTTCCATCAAATAAAATAGAAATTCAGTTTGAGAAGTAATCTATGTCTGGAGATTCATTTTGCATAATAAAAATTTTGTTTCTCCTATTTTGGCTGCTTTGGGTAAAAATCCAAAGCTGTGCAAGTTTTGGTTCAGCTTTTTGATGACAAGTGACAAGGAGTTATATGCCTTGTTGGGTGAGCACTGATCCTAACCTGTATCAATTAAGAGAGTGAGATTTTAGTGGTGTTTCTCTTAGTATATTTTCACATATTCTTTGCTGTGGCACAGTAGCCAGTCTTCCCTGTCAAAATGTAAGAAAATCCCTCAACACTAGGATTTGTAATCCAGACACCTTCTGATTTCTCTAAACAGCAGGAGCAACAATAATACTTATGCAGCTTTGTTTTTACTCTTAATATAAGGCAGTCACCAGTGTGGTTAAACAATTTGTAGCTTTCATATACTTTTCAACACTGCAGCCTTGTGAAGTTGGAAAGTGCTGTTATCCCATTTTCCAACAGAGAACTGAGACACCAGAACTATTTCCTGCTAGTGCTAGAAACTGATTTCATCTGCCTATAAGCACATCCCATCCTAGGTTCCAGCAGTTAGTCCATTAAATTCCTGGAAAGTCTTTGCACAAGGAGGTCTCTGTCCTGTGCACAGGTACCAAGAGCTGAAGCACAAAGTAAAACAGGTCATTCAAGTATAACAAAATAAGCTGCAAGGTTCCCTCTTGACCTCTTACAGTGAGTTTTCTAACTGATGTATTAACGACTGTTTCTAGTGAGCCTACAAAAGGGGGTTAAGAAAAAAAAAAAGAGTTCTTAGCTGTGTTGTCCTTGATTATAGTAACCTCACTCTGACATTTCTAAGGGGTGTGAGTCTCCCATGGAAAATTCTTATGGTTCTGCCACTGAAATGTCAGAAATCAGATGGCACATTACAGGTGCTTTTAAGTTCATCATCATGCGAATCAACATTCTGCAAGGAGGTTTCAGGACCATGTGCCAAATGAAAGCAAATGATTTAGGCAAACCTTTTCTTATATCCTGCATAGTTCCAGCAGACCTCTTTAGCTGCGATGTAGTATCTCCTCTCATTGCCTCTGCTGCGCAGGTAGTGCTCAGCAATGTCATCAGGGTTCCTCTGCCTGCTGATGTTCACCTTGGGGTCTGTCAGGTAGGGATCATCAAAGCTCACATAGTGGTACTCGTATTCTCCCCCCAAGCTTTCGCCACTGTAGGATTCTCCTACCACATATTCGTAGTCTCCATCTGCTCGGGGAAGCCCGATTGTGATGGATGGCCTAAACTGCCGTGGGGTGAGGGTGTTATCCAGAGCCTCTCCGTGCCTGGCTCTGCTCAGATCCAGCCTCTGGCTGACCTCACTGCCTGCCTCGGTGCCATCTGAGCAACACGGCACTGCTGTGTGGTTGATCCCACCCGGAAACAACGCACGGCCAAACCCTGCCGTGGAATTGCTGGGCATTTTGGGATTTCTACTCCTTGGGCTCAGCAAGTAGGTAATTTTTGCATCTTCCTTCTTTCTCCTTCGGATCTTGACGAAGGTTCCAGATGAAGTCAAGGTATCGTTGTTTCCCTCCTTGCCTTTCTGAGTTGGGTGCATGTGGCTTCCTTTCTGGCTTTCCCCCGTTAGATGTGAGAATCCTTGATACTTCTTCATATCCTCCTTATTTATGGATGCTGTACTATTTCTGCCATGATGATTTAACTTACCACCAGCAGACTTATCAAAGCTTGCCTCTAATCCCAGATTCATCTTTGCAGACACCAAATTCCATTCCTCACTAGTCAATTTAGATGAGTATTTCCCAGCCCCGGGCAATGATGCTTCTAGTAAGTTCTTCACTGCAGCAGGGCTGGAATTAGGATTTGCATTGTCTAACATATATTCTAAAGAAAAAACATCTGCTGGTTTATCTTTGGATATCCTGGGTTCAGAGAGGCTGGATGCATTAGACCCGTCTCCCGCCATGAGGTCCAAATCCTGTGTCAAGTTAACCATGTGCACAGCATTTTCCATCTTCTTTTCTTCCTCTTCCAGATCACCATGATATTCATTTGGCAGTTGGCCAGTTCCCACCGTGGCTGCATTGGATGTGTTCTCTGTATGATGCACAGAATGAGATGCATCAGTCTTGTCAGAAAATGAGACATTTTTATTTCGGACCTGATTTAGAAGCTCATTCATCTTTTGGACAGAGTAAAACTTAATGGCCAGTGATCTTCGCCTTTTCCTTTTCTTGTTAGTGGTATAATTTCCTCTTCTTTTGCTTTGCTCTTGATGTTTTTCTGGAAAATGTTTACTGTCCTTCCCACCAGCTGGAAGCTCTTCTGCAACATTCACTGGGCCTTCCCCATTGCTCAGCAAGTGTTCACCTGCAGACATGTTACTGTGAGCTATTTCATAGTTGCTTTGGCTTCTATTCTCAAATACCAAGTCACCTTCTCCATCACTTGTGGTAGCTAAAAATAAATCCTCTTCTGCCGTGACTGACGTGTGATTTGACTGGAATGTTTCAGCCTTGACTGGAGGAAGAGGAGTGATATGAGTTTCTAAGAACTTAGAGTTGCTTGTTGTTCCACTGCTATTTATAGCTGTCAGACCTGAGCCAGCTGCCATCTCAGAACTCATGGCACCAGTGTCTTCATACTGCTCCCAGGCCAGTGCTGTAAGATTTTGTTTTTCTTCATCACCTGCTGCCTTTCTCGAGCCTCGGATGGAGTAAAAAGAAGCCAGGTAATCCTGATAATCCAATTCCTCCCTGTTTTCCTCATTTTCTTGCTCATCTTCCTCAGCTGAGGTGGCAATAGCCTTTCTTTCAGTCTTGGTGGGACTTAAAGCCACAACACCAAATGTTTCATCTTCCTCATAGTCACATTTAGCATCTCTGAATCTCAGCCTCATGCCGTAACTCATTTCTGGGGTACCCCAGGATGCCAAAAGCCAAGTACCTGCAATTGAAATAAAAGTCTTATGAGAGTGGACATTGTCTACCATGTAAGTGGCCAAGGCAAGTAGTTGGGGTTGGTTCTATAGCACCTGCTATAGCAGACTGCTAATCTTTATCTGGGTTAATAATGAGCTCTCACTGCAATGAAAAACAATTATTAAATGTAGACAAGAGCACATATAAATATATCTAGGAGACGGAACTCTTTTCCATAGATTAGGCTGTAACTAGAACCTGAATCCAAAAACAACCCATTAAAGAAATGGATATGGAAAAGAAAGAAACAAATTAAAGGATCCTATATTTAGATCTGGATCTAAGAGTGAGACCTCTCAAGACAAAGTTTCAATTTTATCCTGTCCTTACTGGTGCATTCACTGCTAGATAAATAGAACTTTCAGAACAGAGCAAATATATTCTGAGGCAATGGGGGCAAATATCTGACAAACACAGTATTTTAAAAGCTTTTGAATGAATAATGGATGATCTTTAATAAGTATAATAAGAATAAAGCAATTTGAATTTCCAATCTGACACAAGCTATTAAGCTGCCAATATGAGGCATCTCAGATTAATTTGAAGGTTTTAATAATTCGTCCAAAACCTCGTCACAAGGTAAGTTCTCTATTGGAAACTAGAATCTTCGGAGAAGAAAATAAAATCTCTTTCCCTAAACAACAACAAATCAAGTTCTTTGCTTGTTACACCTTGCGTTTGGAACTAGCAGAAATGACAGAATAGACAGAACTAACACCCTGAGAAATGTTTTTTTTTATTAAAAAGGTCACATACAATTCTTCTTGTATTGATCAGCTTGAAGTGACCTGCACAGCTTTCCTGATTTCTAACAACAGCAAATTTATCAAAGAAAATATGACCTAAATGGAAAGAATAGATTGCATACCAAAATCAAGAAAAAAAATACAACTTCATTACTGAGGAGGTTTCCATAAAGTCTAATAGAGTTTTAATGATTCCCTAGTCTTGAGCAATACAAGCCACTTAAACATTTTTAAGTTATAAGGTCTTGATGCTGTGCAATACATAAAATATACTTTTAAAAAATAAGATATTTTAAATGGGATAAGGATACTTAAACCTTGAGGGATTTTAGAATGATCACTCAAAGTACACAGACCTCAATGACAAAGAATCTGTCCTTTTGGAAGTAATGCCTTAAATGTGGACTACATGGGTTCTGATGCTCCCTCTTCCAAGGCATGGTGACAATTCTAGCTAGACACTGAGATGCATCCCACAGACCAATGACCCAGTTCAAGCAGACAGACTGTACTGCTGCTGAATGACCACAAGCCTAAGGTCAGGTGTAGCCATTCTGCCCAGTAATGACCAGGACAATTTGACAGTGTCAGCCCATTTTAGACTGCTCAGAATAGACAAGAATGTGGCAAACCTGGAAATCATACAATGGAGTTAATTCCGGTTTCCAAGAAGAATCTTGCCTTAAAATTATCATTACTAATCCCAGTATTAATTGTGAAGTGAAAAAAACCAAATTACAAGATGACCAGCAAAAAGAGCCTCAGCACAGCAGAGAGTTATGCTAAGTTGGTGTAGCCAGCAAGACTCCATGCGCATCACTTGCACTGGGGGAAGATTCAATGTTTTCTAGCACTGTGTTTATCAGAAGAGTTTTCTCTCCTATTTAGGTAAGTCCTTATGGAGATTAAATAGTGTCTTAGAAGAGCTGTCAAACACTACAATGGACCACTTACCACCATTGTCCATTTCCACTGTGACCGATTCTCCGCTCATTGGGAAAAGGCTCAATGTATCCTCGTATTTCCCTTGATACTGAAAAGAGTGTCCAGCAAGGCGAACAGAGACAATCTCATCATGAGTGCCAACACTGGAAAAGTGCCACTGAACCACAGTATCTCGGCAAAATCCAAGGATTTCACTGCTGTCAGACACGTAGCCATTTATTGCTAAAAGGAAAGCAAAGTAAAGTGGTTTCAGTATTTTTATTTTAAAACTTCCTAAAACTGTTCTTTGATGTCAGTGCACTGGACTCATGTTTGCTCTGGAAAGAGACTGGCACAGGGCTGAAACCATGGTAATTTCCATCTCTGAAAATATTATCTCTAAAGTAACAGGGTGCTGCATCAAAATTTAGTTAACCTTTGTCTTTGCTTCAGTGTTCAGAGCCAGCCTAGCTACTAGTGGCAAGGTGTGGGCAAGCCTTTCTCCCTGGCAGCTAGCAACAAAACAAGGGGAAATGGCCTCAAGTTGCACCAGGGGAGTTCAGGATGGATATTAGAAAAAATTTCTTCACTGAGTGTATAACCATTGGAACAGGCTCCCAAAGGAAGTGGCAGAATCATCATCCTTGGAAGTGTTCAAAAAACAAGCAAACGTGGCACTCTGCAATATGTTTAATGGGCATGCTGGTATTAGGTGAGAGGTTGGACTTGATCTTGCAGGTCTTTTCCAACCTTTCTAATTCTGTGATATTTCCTATTTCTGTCCAGTGCCACCTGGCACGGTTAGGAGTTCACTGACTCTCCGGAGGATTCCCCATGTACTTCTGAGAACCTGGGTGCTCAGGTTCATATAAGCTTTCCTATTTTTCATCTCAGTATCCCACTCACTGTGCATTACGTTCGAGTTATAGAACTTGGGATCATCCCTTTTAACAGTGGCTGGGTTACTGCAGTACTCCTTGATGTTATCCTCTAGGTACCAGCTCTTATTTTCATCGAAGACAGCAAACACTGCCTGTTGCTCCTCATCTGCCTTTTTCTGAAAGGCAATCAACACAGCAGTTACATTTTATCAGCAGACACATGTATTAAGAACTCAATACTACAATCTCTTCCTTACTATGTAAGCAACATAAGCTTCACCAGAGTCCTGGCAAGTGTGATCCAAAGTTAGGGGAAGGGAGTAGAGGCTCCAGACTCCAATCCTACGACTGCAACCAATCTGCAGTGGAACACTGAGCAAGCCTCTAGCACTGCCGATACACAGGTGATTTATGACTGGGCTCTCTGTAACAGAACCGGGCTTCTGGTTTGACTTGACAAAGCTTCTGACATTTTTTTCTCTCAAGTGATGCTTAGGTGTTTGCCAAGCAAGATTTCAATAACTGGTAAAGAGAAGCCCTCTCCCAGAACTCTCCCATGCTGTTTTGGTTGTTCTAGATTCATTGTGCGGAGATTGTCAGAATTATCTCTGTTACAGAAAGGAACCAGGTCAGACTGAATATCTTCAGAGTATGAAAATACAATAGCAGCAGGAAAATTTATTATCAAGTCTAGAAATAGACTTTCAAGTCAGGCTGACCTTTTGTTGACCTTTCTTAGCTCTTGCTAAGAAACACAGAACATAATTCCTTTACTGCTGTGGACAGTTAGAGGACTGTTTATTCAGGAGCCTATTGGTTTAACTACTCTCTACAGAACAGTTCTCTAATGGAAGTAAAACCAAATTCAGTGTAGAGCAAATAGCATCATTTGAGCAAAATCTGCCCAAACAAGTTACCTGCACACCCTTTTGCGTCAGTGCTTCACTTTTACAAATCAGAAGTGGGCCAATCAGTCCAGAGGCTATATCTCTCTCAATATTTACAGCACTGTGATAGAGCCTTGTAATACATTGTGCATCCTGTGCAGTGGGTTGGTCTGTTTTCGCAATTTTCCACTCATAAGTGTATGTCTTCCCTGGTTCAACTCCTCTACTCTGGGTGCCATTGCCTAAGGGAAAACAAGAACAGTAATGATACAAACTCAGAGCCAGATCTTAATATCAAGCTGCGCCTTCTAATGACATTGGTATAGTTTGGTCATTAAAAGCTACCTTGAGATAACTGAAATTCAGCAAGAACTTTTGTCTCCCTAAAATCACAAACAAGAAGAGAAAACTAATACAACAAATAGAGGGTATTTGTCTCTGCTTTGCAGTTAATACCTTGGTTTCTCTATAAGGCAACACAACAGGTAAGCAGAGGCAGAGCACAGAACTGAGGTCTCCCAGTCATGCATATTCCCAGCCATTGCCCCTCCTTCAAAGCAACAAAACCATCCATAACAGTTAGTGATACGCAAAAAGATATTTCACTATTTTTTTACTTGTGGGATCCAGAGGATAATCAGCTCCTTCTGCATTCTTTGCAAGTGTCACTCCATGGAAATAAATGCTGTAGGGTCGACTGGCCTTATTTTTGAATACAATCTACATTGATAGGTAAATGAAAAAAAAAAATTAGGATTCAACAAATCCTTGACTGAATACACACTGAAGTTACCACTACAGTAGAATTTGCCTGGGTTTAACCCAGAAAGTGCCAGAAAGGCAAAAGGATGTCTTAAATATTGTTTGATATATAAACCCAAAGAAAAAATGCTGTTACCATTCTGCTGGACTTTGTAGACCCCACTGAGTGAAGTTCAGCTGCTTACAGCTGGGCTCTGGAGGGTCTAAAAAGAACACTTGTTCTTCTGGCTACTAGGCACACACTATCCCTGGAAATATGAAGTTACTGACTGAAGTTCTTAAAAGCCTTCAATATGGGAGAAAAAAAATTTAAAACCAAAGTTTGCCCCAGATTCTAAGACCCAGAGGGGATATGTAAGGAAAAGGCAAAATTTCCTGCCTATTCTTGNAAAAAGAGAGAAAGAGAAAAGAAAAAAAGGAAGATGCTAAGCTCAATTTCAGAGCCACAGAGTCATGGTGGAAATTATAGAAGTTAGAGGTCACGCAACTTTGTGATGCATCATTAAATGACAACAGAAAGACAAATGGATGTTGCAGCAGGACAAGCTTGTAATGCAAATATTTTGTAGTTTCATGGTATAATCTCATGAAATACATTTGGTTATGGAAACCAAGTACTTTTGTCTAAAACAGCTGGAAAAATTATCAGCATAAGAAACAAGAGGCTAATGAAGTTCAGCCTCACATACAAATCCCCTCAGAAATCCATCCAGGTGTAGGGTTTTTTCCCACTTTCGACCAGTGTCAACATACATTTGAGAGTGTGACTGAAGCATATTTATGTTGTAAAATAAAGCACAATCATGGAAATTATAGAAGAAACACTGAAAAATGCAAGCTAAACACTGTTGCTTATGATCATATCTTTTAACAGGGCCAATATTTAGAACATTAGCTATATTATTTGAAAGACAACAAAAATCAAACTAGCTCCTTTGTATCCCTGCCTCAACGAATAACATGCTGTAGTATAAATAATCTCTGTATTTATGTTACTTACTTTGACTTTATCATTGATTTGAGCTCTGATAATAGGGCCCAAGATTCCAGTTTCCTTGGGACGAGGATTTTCCAGACGTTTAGTGAAGCTGGCATCAGCATATTGCCTAAAAATAGCCTTTTTATACCTTTTGCCTATGAGATTGGAGAAGTTGTCCAAGTGTTGTGATTTATAGTGTCTTAAAAATAAAGGAAAAGAAAAATGATCAACAAAACTTGAATAGTAGCATCTGTTAAAATTAGTATTCAAGCAACTGGTAGAAATCTCACTGCTTGAAAAAAAAAGCCAAACCCTAAACTAATCTAATGCTTTTCACCCTGAATTCTAATCTAGATTAGGTAAGAAGAATCTTGGACCACTACTTGTGTTTTGGTATTACATATGACAAATTAATATCAGGGTTTACATTTAATTTAACAGTGTACATACAAGTATGAAACAAACTGAAGCAGCAGGTACACTTTCATGGTAAGATAGAAATCACTGTTCTCCTTTTTCAAAGGCCTAGTTGAGCATGGAGGAAAAAAACCCAATTTGCTCACATTAGCAAAGACTCCAGGAGAAATAGGAACATAATCTTAATCCCAGTCAGGCACCACACAATAAGTAGTGTTATAGTGAGGTTTCAAACATTAAAATTGTTAATGTTGAGAGAAAAACTAGAATAAGCACTTCAAATTTACACAAAGCAACATATTTACTGTCACTCACCCTTCAAAAAAGGTTACTGAAAAGGGATAAACTCTGCAGTTTTGAACAAAGGAGTAAAAATCAGAGCACTGAGGTGGTTAATTAAGGCAGTGTGACTGTAAGGAAAGATATAAAAGTTTGTTCTGTGCAGTTCAAGAGCACATAAGGGAAGCAAATCATGCCAAATGAGAATGAGTTGTACAAACACTGTATTTCTAAGGAGGTATTTGAAACTATAACCCTTACAGAATAAGGAATTTGTTTTGTTCTGCTTAAATCCTTCAAGATTCTTACGAATACCAGCTTGTAAAGTCTCATAAGTAGCCTTTACAAAGTAGCACTGGAGAACTGACAGATTGCAAATTTAACCCCACAATGCACTGATAGCACTGTATACTATGACATCATGTATATTACAGACTTCCTTCTATTTGTCTTAAGTTGAACAAAATAGCCCAATATGCTTATTTATTATGACTTGTACTCCATCTACATTGGTACCATGCAGAGGTCATTTATGGAGAGCTCTTTCTCCTGTTTCCTAAACACTTTATTGTACTGAACTTTTAAAAACTTTTAATCTCCAGAAATATTCCCTCCCTCCCTTTCTCTTCCTCTTAAGGAATGTTTATTTTGAGCAGAATTGATGCTGAAAAGTATTTTAGAAAATAAGCTTGTATGCTGCTTTGGACAATTCCTCAGTCATCTTGTTATTTTGGGCTCCCTGTGAGAGGCAAAAGAAGGTGTCCACTGTTGGGCTTCTAAGCAAAGAAAGTCACTGACCCTTCAGTTGAGAGTCCAGTGAAGGGCCACCATGGTGGTCACAGAGCCAGACCACATGGCATAGAAGCAAAATTCCAGTTTCTTAAGTCATGCAAAGACATAGCTAAGGGAGCATCTTATGTTTAACCTCAAGTATCAAAATAACATTATAGAGAAAGCAGGACCACATGCTTCTCAAAGCTGCATGGTGAAGAGATGACACACAATGGACACACAAGGTGCAACATGAGGAAGAAGGTTTAGATATAAGGAAAAACTTTTTCACTGTGAAGTTGCAAAGGTGCCAAGAGAAGCTGAGGGGTCCCTGTACTTGGAAAAAATAAAAATACAACCGCATAAGGTCCAGTGCAACTTAATCCAACTTTGCTGTTGGATACCAGGAGGTTCTTTCCAACCCCAATTATCCTGTGATTTCATGTTAACATTCCCTATTATACTGACAAACTATAATTTTACCTATCAAGGGTGTCTGGAATACTTGGGGCATAATCCCAGGTAACTTCTTCTGCAGCAATGAAATAGTCCCAGGTTTTGACCATAAGACGTTCTCTGTAGGAGAGACGACTCTTCTTCACCTCTTTGTCCCCACAGTCCCTTACAGTGAGGTAACCGTGCATTCCAGCTAATTGAGAGGAAACAGGACCATAGTGATTTCCCATCTGAGGAACTCTTACCACTTCAGCTGTTTTTTACCCCCAAAAGATATCTCCAGATCTTATAAGAGAGATATTTTTCTCATTCTTTAAAACAGAATTCTGATCATTGCTGAAAGATACCACTTTCAAATGATGAACAGAAAATATTTTCATCACATTGAAGTACCGTTAGCTGAAAGTACTCAGTTTCTCAGGAAACAGGTGGTTTCTTAGTAATTTTATAGTGGTGTTTATCTGAACAGTTCACAGAGACTGAGATGCTGGAGTTTTCAATCACTGTTGCTCTGTGATGTGGACACAACAGTAAAGCTGCATATAAGAACACCTTTCAGTTCACCATGCACTTCCAATAGAATGCCTGGTTAATGACAAAACCACCTGAAACAGATGAACTGTACTTTTGCAAAACAGTAGAAGCCATTTGGAACATAGAGAAGGACAGCTTTACTAGATGTTTCCTTGCCTTGGAGGTGCTTTTGGACAAGAGAAGATATGAGCCACCTTCCTTCCTCAGTCACTGTCATGTTTACGGTTGTTGAGGCTCCTCCCACCAAGTTCACAGCAGAAACTCGGCGATGTTTTTGCTCCATGGACTGGCCATTGATATGAATGGAGAAGATTTCTGGCTTGGAACTCATTCCTATCATGTGCCAGCTGATGTTGTCATATGCACAAGCCTCTAAATCTGAAAGAGACATGAGATTAGGGTTCAGAATATAGGAAAATCATGCAAGTTCCCTGTGCACCCCAGGTTTGAAGTGAATCTCCACTGAAAACATTAAAGAAAATTGCTGTGATCAATGTTTGCAACAAAAGAAAGTTTCAGAAGCGTGTAAATGGAACAGATACCAAAATCATGTGTCAGTGGAAGACAGATGTTTAGATCTTTTCTGCAAGTGACAAACTGACTTACAACGAGCTGGCAAAAAAGGGAAAAAAAATAGTGCCTTCTTTTGGAAAGCTGACTTGTCCTTGTCTGGGGAGCGAGGGGAAAGCAGGGCAGGAAAGGCAAAGAACAAATCAAGGATCTAAGCTAAAGATTGGTCTGGTACCTCATGACAGTAACTACCCTCTTCAATATTTCCTTTAAAAAATCCCCACTTAAGACAACCTTTGGTATTTGCTCAATGGATGGGAGAGAGATATGAATGTTTTTTTCTTAGGAAAACAACAGAAAAGCACTAGCAACAGAATAGCCCCACTACCTCTTCCTAGTCTTCTCACTCAATTGAATCTTTTAATGATAAATGACTTTCCACTTTCAGGAAGTTTTGCACCCACTATGTTCCACATGCTGTAGAACCAACAATGCACTTAATCAATCACTCTCTCACCATCAGCTTGTTAAAAAAAACCGAGGAGCTTATTAAATGTTTTTTTTTTTTTTTTTAAGTTAGTAATCCTTTTCTTCAAGCAGAAGTCTTCTTAGAAGTAACCTCATTGTTCCTACCAGTAATTTGGCATGACTTACCCTTTCAGCAGCACAGTTTTCTTCCAGAATTTAGATGCTCACAGACACGTTCTAAAAAAGGCTGTATCCCATTTCTCCACATTGCCATTCTTGTGCATGAAAAGTAACTAAAGCTAATATTCAGTGTTCATAAATGTTAGTTTCATTTCACACGAGGCAGAACAGTACCTGGTAATGTTCCATCAGTGTAGCCATTAATTGTATACTTGACTGATGCTGATCTTTGCCAGCTCTTGTTTTCATCAAACACACCAAACATCAGTACATACTCCCTGTCAAAATGTTTCTGTGACCCATCCTCATTTAGACTTCCTGTGAAGGAGAAACAACAGGTCCTAATTTGAAGCAGAAATAAAACAGATTTCACACGCAGTTGCAATCATGTATATTTAATGAGCTCGTTTCACCTGTTAGCATGTACTGACTGAGCCTGATAAAAACAAAGCCTTAAGAATGCTCATAATGCGATTTTATTTCTGGAAGTACTTTTGGATTGGGTAACCACAAAGTCAAAAGTTTGAAGTATTCCAGAGAAGATAAACATCATGCAATGAATTGTCTCAGACAATTTCTGGCAATGTGTTGCAGAGATCACCTTAAAGAAGGGGAGTGTCAAACACTTTCACAGCTCACAATCAGGTGCTGCCCTCTCTTTTCAGACTGTGAGGCAAGGAGAAGTGATGGCAGAGTCACCAGCAGTGTGAACAGCACCTTTTCAAGCACTGAGGTCATCAGCACCTTTAAAAAGCTTAAAACCGACCTCTCAGCAAACAATATTTACACACAAAAGACTTCGACAGACACTGCTGCGCTGGATCAGTTACAAGAAACTGTCCTGGTTGGTTTTGTGATGCAGATGTAATTTCTGACAAGATGTAGAATTCATTCTGGACACGCCACACAGAACTGGTGTGATTTTTACTGATTCTGTAGATTGCTCACCAAAAACTTCCACGTGCTACTTTCAAAACAGAATCTGGTCCCTCTGGATTGGAAGAATGAAAAATTTGTAAACTTGTTGATTATTCTACCTAGGAAAAGAGGCAGTGGAAGAAAATATCTTTCGTGTAATTTTTTTTACTTATGAAAAGCTACAAAGTTCTGGTTTTCTTCACAAAAGAAGCCTCAGATCAACTGAGGAATTTACTTGCCACGCAAAGAACATTCAGGCAGTGCTTTAACTCAGAAGTCCACTTTTTATAACCTTACTACCTCTTAAATGTGTCAGACCGTGGGGAGCTGACTCCAACCAGCAGCCAAACACCCACTTCAATGCCTCCCCATCTCCAACAGGACAGGAGAGAGGACAGGAAAAATAAAAATGAGAAAATTCATGGGTCAATAAAGATGGTTCAAAGGTGAAGGAGAGAGGGGAAAACAACAAGCAATACAGAAGAAATCACTCAGCATCTCCCACAGGCTGACCGATGACCAGTCAGATTCTCAAAAACAGTCACCTTGGAAGTCAACACCCCTCCTTCTCCCCACACTGTTGCTTCCTCCTCTGCCTCCAGTTTTTATTGCAGAATGATGCTAATGGTAGAAAATGACCCTTTGGCCAATCTGTTTCATCTGTCCAGATGGGTGCCCTCCCAACTTCTTGTCCAACCCCAGCCCACTGTTCGTGGAGGTCTGAGCAGGAAAAAGAGAAAGCTTTGACACTCTGCAGCACTGTTCAGCAACACCCACCCATATTTGAGCTGTATATCAATGCTAATAAGCCACAAATCCAAAATACAGCACCATATGAGCCGCTGGGAAGAAACTAAACTCTCTGTCAGGCAGACCACATACACAGGTACACTGCACATCTACCAGACACAGTGCCCAGTCAAAAATCTGTGCTCAGAAACCTTAAAAATATGCCTAGTGAGCTGTTTGTCTGTGTTCTAGCCAGAAATATGCCCCCAAATTTTCTTGAAGGTAGTGGTCACACCAGTCCATCTCAAATTCGTATCCTACTCAAGCCCAGAGTGCATGAATTTGAGAAGCCTGAGAAGAAAGTAGTTTGAAAGTATTTACCCAGATTAGCTCAACCTGAATGTCATAAAATATGCATATACACAGAAACCCAGAGAAAGGAAAATAACAAGTCCTAGATAATACTAAGAGCACCAATCATAAAAAAAATTTAGGAGGAATATAATTAACACTAATGCAACTCCTTTGAGGTGATAAGAGTAGGTGTGTTCTGCATTAAAATGGGTATCTATGGGTGAGGAGAGTGTCCTTGTGCAACCCACACTGAACCAGCGTTCTGTTTTATTTTCAGAGAAGCTTCAAGGTCCAAGTCCATGCAGTCTACAGTCTACACAAAATTTTGGACTCAAACTAAATCAAGCTAAATAACTCACAGCATGTTCACCACAAGAAGGATATAGAATTTGGAAAAACCTTGGATTTAAGGGACCAGTAAGTAGTTTAAGTACTTTACACGTTGGCATGTTTCAGTTGTCCCTCAAACAAGTGCTACAAGACACCAGTTATTATTGGAGATGGAATTCAATGATTCAGACTGCTAAAATCTAAAGTCTCTGATCACATGCAAAAACAATTTTAAGACTTATAATCTGTTCAAATTTGGCCATATTTTCAAATGACTAGCAAAAGACACACTGCTCTGTAATTTTAAAACCATATTACAGAAGAGAGAGTGTTCCAGGTTCTTGATCAGACAGCCATTAAAAGACAATGGGTAAAACAATTATTTCCTGCCTTATTCTCTGAAGTGGCCAAAGCATTTTGAATGAAGTTTTAGAAAATATTTATTCTTAGACAGGAAATTTGAAGTCATATATTTAGCAGTTAAGCAACTGCAAATGCAACCAGTACAGGCAAATGTAGCTATATATGAATATTTTCTTCCCATCCTATAATTATAGAATAGAACTGCATGAAAGCTGGCATTTAAAAACTTTAACATCTAAAAGAATGATGTTAAAAAACATTTTACATTGTATGTAAAGATGTGAAAAAGAAAATATATCTTCACTCATTATCATCTTTGTTAGAAAAGAAAATGTATTACCTTCTAGTAGTCTTACAGCATTTCATTACCTTTTTTACAGATCAGCAATGCTCCAATCAGACCAGAGTTAAAATCCATTGCCATGTTCACATGAGAATAGTAAGCATAAGTAAGACAAGGAAGGTCAGCTTCTCTTGGACCAACTTCTTCTGATATATCCCACAGATATGTGTAGAGCTGGCCTGGAAGTACAGCATCATCTCGTTTTTCTGCAAATGATGTTCTGTCATCATACAGGGAGCCTGCCAAGAAAAGAGTCAGTAGGGTGCCATGAAGACAAAGAGCAATTAAAATGCCTGGAATATCTGCCTACAATCAGCTCCAAAAGCTTGGCTGGATCTTGTTTATACAATGCTTCAGCTTCAAACAGATAACTCATGATTCAACTCACACATTGTTGAGGGTAGCATGAGAAGAATAGCTATTCTACCACTATGCTGTTTCTTACAGATTACAGACTTCCTGGAAGTATCATCACTGCCAAAAGGCTGGGCTCTTTATCAGTCTGACTAGGGTTAGGATGGGATGAAGCTTCAGCCTCTGCTCACTGATGCTCTGTAGACTCTGCCCACTCTGTCACCTTTCTACCTGTCTATCATAAAGCCACTGCACGGGCTGGCACTGTCTTGCTGCTTTAGGCCTTTTGTATACTGCACATCCACATATTGAGGCAGTAATGGCTTGTGTCTGTGCCTGCCATATCCAATAGATCTGCAATATGATAAAGGGGAGACAGAGAATTGAAATCCAAAGTGCAAAAGGTACATTAATTAGTAAGACAGTCAAACTGAACTGCACATCACTTCCAATGAAATGTTCTGTTCAACTCCATGAGATGGAGTTGCAAAACTCCTTTTGCACCCACACAACACACAAAGCCTTGCATGAATTTGTAAACTGTGGGTCAGAGCTCTGGCTCAGCACCCAGGGCAGGGCAAGAGCATGAGCAATAAGCATGAGCAACCAAACTCACTTCATGCTGGTACAGGTATTTTACTGTCTACTTGGTCATAGTTTATCATCTCTTTTTGCTGGTCCCATGAGGGTGTGGAGCAAAGCACCACAAAGCTGAGCATGAAATGCTGAGTCTCAGAACAGCATGATCAGCACTGTTAGAAAACTGTGCTCAGGACACTCATATTCCTAGTGTTACACTGATGAACAAGAAAGGAGCTAACAATGGATGTGAAGATGCAATCCAGGACCAAAAAAGAGATATTTGTGTTACACATAGCTTCAAATATTTATCTGGATCCCTGTCAACATTTCATGCAGTAGTCTACATGTAAATGAGCAAAACATGGAGTTTCTACAGTATTTACCTTCTTCATTTTTGCTGTAAACTAGGCCTTGAGGATGAATACTGACTGGCTTGTCAGCCATATTTTTAAGGTGAACCACCAAAGTATCTCCCACTTCAGCACGCAGGGTTGGCCCCAGAAGTCCTGCAGTTATTCAAGATAAAGAAAGAGGAAAATATTAATGAAACAGTATGTTCAGTGAAACAAAGAATTTTCTCCACCTTTAGAAAATATTAGCTCTCGAAGTACAAGTTCCAAAATTAATACAGAGAATGTTATAACACTGCAAAGAAGATATACCCATAAAAAGGCGTGGGTAATTAAATCCTGTAGTGCATACTCCAAAATGTTATAAATTATGTATCTGCAATTAGCACTTAAAAATCACAGGAAAATAGTAGATTTAGGGAAAAAAGAATTACTTACAGATACAGAAACTTTATCAAAAGAGTCATCTTGAGGTTCATTGAAAATTCCTAGGCATCTTTCACATAAAATTTAATTAGTTTTATAAGATAAACATTTTAGAGTGTAAGAGTTTAGAGAAAGGCATTCAAACACATTACTTTAAGTAGCACTCTGAATGCCAGAAGTCACAGAACAAAGAGATCTTTCAATTCCCAAATGTTATCCAAGTAAATAATCAGTTCCACACTGCAAATTTCCTGAGGCATTTCATGCAAAAGATTTCAAGAGCTTGTATCCCTACCCCCCATATTGCAAAGACAAGCAACTGAATAAGGTGCTAAGACAACTTCTGGCTTGTTAGTCTCTTTTTTTGTAAATTATTTTGTATATATTTAGTTCCAGGCCTTAGGCTTCTTCACAAGGAATTCATAAAGTCATTGCTGAGGCTGTGCCAAATATAAATGCATGTGGTAAGTCTCATCAGATGCTGAAAACAAAGGGAACAACTTTGTACGGTGCAACTGATTTACAAACAGCCACATCCTCTTAAAGCCCAACCTCTCTATGGCCTTTGGAAGCCTTGTTCCTGAAGTGTAGAGACCTCATCCCCTGTGCCTATTTGGTTTATGTGCAAATAATGGACACAAAAATACAAGCTTGCTTAGGTTGCCACTGGCTTTGAAATAAGGAACAAATGAAAATACTCAGAACATTTCCCTCCTGTTTACCTGCAAATGTATTTGCTGGTTTTTCTTTTTTAAAATCCACTTCATATTCTCTGTAAGAAATTTTCTTAAATACAGGCTCTGAATGTTCCAATCTGAAACCAAAAGAGTTACAAAAAATATTGAAAGGACAAAGATTCTCAAAGATGCCATTGCTGCTTAATGGAAATCTCAAAAAATGAACCTTGGAAATATATTTAATCACTTGCACATTTTGCTGAAGGCAAAGCACACAGTCCAACCTTTGTAGTGTCTTCCCTTCTCCCTCTTACTCTACGGAATTGATGATGTTCCTGAACCAAATAATGTCATATAGGGCATCCAATATCCATACCTAGAACAGTTCACCACTGATTTTACTGGTGTTTTTTATGTGTCCTTTTGATTCTGGGGTAAAGATGCCTTTGCTTTGTCCAAGACACAGAGGAAGATGTCTCAACCATACTTAACCTAGAAAGCATCTAACAAGACAGAGTGAAAGAGACCTGAATTTCTGTTTATTCAGCCCTATGTTTGAACTTTAAGACTCACCAGAAGGGTATTACAACAGCATTAAAGCAAGCTCCTGTGACAGGAATGACTCTGTGGAGGCAAGCACAAAGCTGCTCTCCAACAACAACTAAGGATGTCACAGCAAAGTACCCTTAGTCTTGTTACATAAACAATTTGGCACCCAGGAGACCAGACAATGCTTTCTTAGAAAATATCAAGGCAAGCAGAAGGAAAGCAGCAAACGACACTTCTGAAATGGAAATAATGATGAGAAGAGGGCTGACAGGATAACAGCCCTTCACATTTATTGGTTCATTTACTATAGCATGTATGATGACTGAATCCAACAGTAATTCCACTTGCTCTCTTTGTAATGCGCTTTCAGGCACATTTGACAGCGAGGAGTTAATGGGCTACTCAAGCATGGGGAGGCTGAGCAGAGAGAACAGAGAGAACCCGCTTCAGTGACATTCAGAGCCCATAAGGGGGAGACCTCTTTTGGAAGATATCTCATGTTGCTGTTTCAATTAATGCCCCCCTCCTTAGTCATTGACAAAATTTTAACTCTTTAAGGGGAAGGATGGGATCCATAACCTTCAGTGACAAGAGCTGTCCTAATGTGGCAATGTTCAAGAGGATATTCATGTAAGACTGTAGGGGAGAAGAGAAAATTTATCAGTGCCAATTGTGTAGTGAGGAGGAATAAAATAATAATAATAATAAAAGTGTTAAAATAAGAAAAGTGTTAGCGCACCAACACTTCAGAAATATCACACTATGCAAGCAGGTCTAGTTACATAACTTCTAGGAATTGCAGCAGCAACACTGAAAGATGCAGAGATTCAGTTTGTACTGAAGTGCCTTATAAATAAATAGTACTTGTACATAGTAACAAATCTCTGCAAAGATAAAACTGACACTCAGAGAAATAAGGTGTCCTTTTCTAGCCAAAATTAAATTCTCAGGAAGAATCCATTTTCCTTTCAGCCTCTCTTCAGTTATTTAGAAATAAAAGCACCAAAGTATCAGATTCTTACACTGCATATAGACATTCAGCTTCTACCAAAATCAGCACAAGTTACATACTCCAGCACCTTTGGGATCCAAGCCACTAACTCTTCCTCAGTGAGTATATTTGTGTTGTGAGGTTTTTGGGTTTTTTGGTGNTTGGTGGTTTTTTTGTTTTTTTTTGTTTTTTTTTTTTTTTTTTTTGGTTTTTGTTGTTTTTTTGGTGTGGGTTTTTTTTTTTTTTTTTTTTTGTATTTGGTAGTTTTGTTGGGTTTTGTTTGCTTGTTTAGGTTTTAGTTAAATTTCTATAAGCTCTATAAAATTCATTAGACCCATCTGGGATTGACTAGTTCTAAATACTTAGGCAGAGTAACTCAATAGACATTGCATATAAAAGTACTGCTGGGTTATCTCAGAGAACTTCAGCTGAGCTTTTAGACGGTCTTGTGAGTCTTTACTGCACGAAAACACTCCATCCACAATGGGAATTTAACCAAACAGCAGTTGATACTTACATTCATGCCCCCAGAAGAGAATGAAGTTTTAACTAGTAAATTCACATGTCCAGGTCAATACTTAAATGGCATCTGGCTTCATGTTCCTACCTTTAAATCCTATTTTCTTCTGTCTTGCCAGTTTGATATTATGCTTATACCAGCTCAATTAAACTTTCAAGGGGTTTTTAGAAATCACAGAAACTTTCTTATAATTAGATTTTGGGAAAAAAAAAAAGTTAGAAAGTCATAATCTGAACTGGAAGTATCGTTTCCATATTATCCTGAAATGCAGTACATGTTTAGACAAAAAAAAAATCACAAACAAAAATAGCAAGTCATCCACCTATATATAAATATATATATAAAAAGCAACAGTATAAAAAACCTTTTAATGTAGGACGACAAGTAATTTTAAATTAATTTTAATGTTTAATTTTTAGTAATTCCCCCCCCCCAACAGAACTTGAAATTACATCCAAGTTCTGTAATCTGTAGCATTGCACCTGCAGTGTTTATAATACTAAAGACAGTAGTAGTAATCAAAATAACACATTTGATATTCTTGATTGGTGGATGCAGGTAAGCTGGCCACTGTGCAATGCTTTCTGAAGAAAATAAAATCAGTATTTTCACTTAATGAAGCACAGTAATGCTTGATCTTACCACCTTACCACTCATCAGAACTCAGAATGTACATTTCACAAAACTCCTGAACAACTCAGAAACTGTACAGCTAGTTCCAAAGTTCATCTGGCTCTGATTTAAGTGAAAGTGATAGCATCAAAACTGGAACATTCATTCAGCAAATTCTCAAGTCTTAAAGTTTTTGAAATCTTACCAAACTATGGCTCAACTTAATGTTGCTCAATATCCATCTACCTAAAATAAACAGATTAAAAAACCCCAAGCAAGCAACATTAAGCTATGCAAAAATGCAAAAGCAAGTCCTGGAACTTATTTAACAGAAGTGCTCTGAAAAAAAAAAAATAATTCTATCCACTAATACAGCATTAAAAAAAACTTTTAATATGTCACTGGCTCTAGTTCAGATCATGCTGTTTAGTGTCAACCAAGTTCCTCTGAAATGAACAGATTGGGCTCCAAAGTCCTCTTAGGCTCTGCAATTCCACAAGAGGTGAGAGACAAAAACCACTTTTCAGTCACAAGGGAGGACTGTTTCATCCTTCTTATCCTGTACTTTGTTACCTGGACTTTTCCTCAGGTTCTGGTTTGTAGGTCCAGCTCGTGGTCTGTGCAGCAATGTAGTGCTCCCTGACCTTCACAGCTCCCGCCACATGTTGCTCTGAGTCTGGCCACCAGGAACCAAGCAGAAGCAAGAGAAAAAGCTGCAAGCAATGCAGTGTCATGGTAGAGATGCCTGTTGATGCTGCTCTGGGAGACAAGGCAGAAAACACTGCTTTTATTGCTGTTGTTGCTTCTAACTTCCCCTCAGAAATGAAATAATTATGCAATAGGGTAACAACATTTGCTATGCTCAGGTCATTGCTCTTCACCTCCGCCTCCCCTTATTGACAGGGATCCAATAGAGATAAAAAACTGTTTAAACTACCTTCCTTCCCCTCCCCCACACCACCTCCAGCAAGAGACAAGCACCAAGGAGAAGCAGCTTCAGCCCCACTAGGTGGTTGGGACACTGAAGCAGCAGGATATCAGAGGCAGAAGATTATTTAGGTTACTTCAATTACAGGAAGTTTGACTTACGTGGTTAGGAGGAAGGGGGGCATATTTTCTATCTTCCCAGAAAACAGAAACCCAGCCCTTGGCTGGCACTGGTGGAATTTCCCAGGTAGATGATACACCTCCTAAAAAATCATTCCCAGGTTAAAAGCAAAACAATGAAGGATTAGGTACAGGGAGTAGAATTGGGTGCAGAGCTAAAATCTAGTTCAGATCACCATGTACTGCATGCTCATGAAAGTGAGGCAGACGCCTTTCCAAACATTGCCAGCTTCAGCTTGATTCCCATTACACTCCCAAATACCTCAGGTAATAGGTAACCAGTGGGCTTCTCAGTGGCAGCTACCAGGTCAGACTGGAGACTTTTAATCTAGTCTTAACTAGGGTCTGTTGACGTTCATCTAACATGAAATGACTAGGAAAATACTTTTTGATAAGATAATTACCAATGTCAACTGTATTACCAAAAATGCTTCCCTGCTTTTGCCAGTGCTAAGAAGTTGGTCAAAACAACAACTAAATTGTTGATCATGTTTCCCTCACATTTGACAACTAGAAAAAGAAAAAAATCCTATCTAATTTTTTTTTTTTTTGTGGCCAGAAAATAGAAACATTTTCAATACTGTTTTCCTAGGATTTTAATGAAAAAATTATCTAAACCCACAAATCAAAATAACTCCACTCCATAACTAGACAAAAAGGACATTTCATTTTGGACTACTTCAAAAGAAAACCTGATCAATTCTAGGTTTGATATATTTTTTAACAGCAGAATGGCCTGGCAGCTTGGTTAATTCTATCCAAGCTATATGGTAGCGTAAGACCTTGAAAGAAATAGAGAAAATGGCTTTAAAAAAAATTATGAAGACCAACAGCTAAATGCTCACCACCAAACATCAGGATAATTTGGTGCATAAACTTAAGAACAATTGTGCTCACTTAGGCAGCACATGACTACCAACATTGTGGTATATTTCTTTAAACAAATCCTCCTGTGATTCTGTTTAATGAACCAAGTGTTTGTGTTTGAAATTTCCATTATAAGTGGCTTCTAATAATTTTTCCTTTTAATAAAAAGCTAAACTACTGCAGGCTAAAAATTAATACCCAGATTATGTGATTAACACCCCCTGCTTTATGTCTGTGAGCTTGCAATCATCAGAGCTGACATCAATTGGTTACTTCCTTTTTGAGGAATTTGGGAGCTGCATTTTAAAATTTCTTAGTCAACAAATTATGTAGTATCACTCTAAAGGTAAGAATTTCTTTCATAAGTGTGGCTGATCATATTGATAGTTTTAAAGATCAGTATCAAATTGCACTAGAGATACTTTCCATTAAGCTAAACTGATTACCATTTGTTACCCTCCTTTAAGAACAAGAAATCCAATACTGGCTTTCTTGCTTATTTTCTTCTCTTCCCATGTTTTAAGTATCAATGTAAAACTGACCTGCCTGAAATCATCTGCATCAGCTTTAAGGTTTTTTTTTTTCTTATTTTATTTATTTTATTCCATCACATTGTATCCTCTAGGCTTTACAAAGTTTCAGTGTTCTGAAAATCACTATTAGTAATCCAAAGATGTTGTTCCCTTCCACCTGATCATTAATTTATAATAGCTGCAATTATATCCTGTCTGATGTTGTCAAAGTCTAATATATACATATAATTTTTCTTTAATTAACACTGGTTGCATGCAAGCTATTACTGTTAGTCCATGACAAATGACTACAGAATATATTCTTTCAGGCTGGAGTCTTCCAAGACAATACAATTTTATTGGCTATTCATATATTTAGCTGTGATCTTTTTTTCTACTTCACAACACTGCACATGCTGCAAAGTTTATATTTTATCCTCATTGCTTACCAACATGTTCAAGTGTAAATTACAAGTCAACAACATCAAAAAACCATGTGGTCAAAAGCCATGCACAGAGGAATGTGGGTCCAGTGCAGGCTGGCAAGACAATCTCTGCAGCACAATGAACAAGGGTATTCCCAAAACAAAGCAGTACCTTTGGGATGTACCAATACTGAAATCCCAAATGAAAATCAAACATGGAAAGAGAAGCTTAAGCAATATCTTTTAATACTAAGAGCAGGTCTGCATCTTCCACCTGGGCAAGATTATTGTCTATTCTTATGGTCCTCATTTCTTGTCATGCTACATGTGAAAACATACTAAGGGTATACTTACAGTCCTGGTCTAAAAGCTGATCTGTAAAAATAACTGGCAGTGCCAGTTTTCCACCTAGGCTGGGTGAAATAGCCTAGGCTGATTCTGAGTGATCAAGAACAGATCTTTGAAAAGAGATGTAAAGTGGTGATATGCAACTTGCTGCAAATACCGAATTAGCATCTACAACAAACTTGGGTCTACTTCGTAAAAAAAAAAATACCCTAAGTGCCAGCAGGCAGTCATATCCTGATGCCTGCAATCAGCTTTCACAACAGCTGACAGAGAGGGAGCTAGTACAGAGAAGAAAAAGTTGTACAATTGTGGAAGTGGTTGCTAATAATGCCCTAAGAGCGATCTCTCCCTCATTCAAACACACCAATCAATGCACAGCGGCGTACTTTGTTTAGTGCAGGCTGAACAGGCTTCATGGGCAAACAAGGAGTTAATGATTGAATCAGCAGTGAACACGTGGTTCTGAAGCAGGTAAAAGACAGAGGGGGCACTTACCAAATCTGCCAGGCACTAATGGGAACAGAGGCCATCAGACATATCTTCACTTCTGCAAGCGGGTGCTAAAGCCAAGAAAGGTTAACCTGTGAAACAGCTCAGTTTAGAAGCTGAAAGTAGATGTGCTATGCCAAAAAAACGTATGAGCAGGCAAAAAGAAAAGATGGCAGAGAAACGAAGGCTTTCTTTCAGAGAACAAGTTACACGAAACAAGATGTACGTGTTTTGATGACAGCCCAAACAAGAACACATTGTGTTCTTGTTAACACGCTGTTAAGGGAAGGCAGGCACTGTGACTTCTGTGGTCATAAATAAACTAAAAGGCAGTAAGAATGTAGAAGGGCATTTCAGTTTGCCTTGGCACTTCAGAAGCGCTTCAGAAGGCAGTCATGTTGATTTAAACCTAAATACAGTCATGTTTTAAACTTTATTTTAAACATGTTTTTTTCCTTAGCAGAAAAGCAAATGTTCCTTGCTAGAACTCGGTGCTTCTCCAATCAATATTTGCCAAAACCAGTTATTTAGTAGGACTCAAAACTACTTGTACAGAGATGCTGAATTCAGTAAAGTTACAGGAAAAAAAAATAAACATGTTTATTTTTGCTGTAAAACCTTATTTCAGTGCTTTAACGAATTTGTCTAAAACCACTGGTTTGTGGTCTGAAAAAAAAACCATTTTAAGGAACAAACAAGGATATACAAGCTTCCTCTCTTCAAAAACTGCGTTAATATCTCACGTAAAATTTTGGACTGATTCAAGTGAAGCCCACTTTTTCTTCTTGTGTGTTTAATTTTTGCCAGAAAAACTTCAATTTTACTCAACAAAGAATTTTGCTTCTACTCCTTGTTTGTGTTCTCTGTGTTCCAGTTTGTCTTCTTTACTAAGATTTCTGTATTGGCCAAGATTACAACTGATATGCGCCATAGGAGCAGCTGTCCTCCTGCTAAGTCAGTCTAGCAGCATATTCATCTTGGATTTCTTTCTGTAGAGAACAGTAAGGGTACCAGTGCAGGAGTTTGCAACTAGGAAGCTTCGTATTTTTTCATCACAAATCCTTGTTGCAACTGAAACTGGACTATCACAAAAGAGCGCCTCTTATCAAGTTGTACACACCTCCTTTGAACAATAAGGATGATACTCTGAATGAACTAAATTTTTCATCCTTTATACAGTTCAATTTTCTACATCCAGATATCTTCCCCCCCCCTCCCCCAAATAATAGACATAAAACAGATCTTGCAAGTTACTGGCATAAAAGGCTATTTTCCACTAAAAAAGCAGATAGGCATGTTTCAGAAAGAAACATGAAATCAGTAAGCTTTTACAAAGCATAATAAGCATAAGATCCTAAATTGTAAGGGTCCCTACAGACTTTACAACACAGACAAATTCAAAGCATTCTAGTCCTCTAGCAATGGCTCAGGCTGTTTGTCAGCAAGCTAGTTAAACAAACTCACTTTCCCACACCTAAAAACGCTGCCGCAAAAGGACAAAGTTGAAATTGCCCTGTTTGTTTAACACTATTTCCATCCTTCATTACTTGTAGCTTAGGCTTTGACCAGACTTTTAAAATACAAAATACGGAACTGCACTTCCCACAGTTACTGCTTTGATTTTTATCTTCCACATTTATTTTTTATTGGAAGCAAGTATTTGTTGGTATTTTAAAATTTTTTCCTATTATTATACTATTTTTACATTTCATGTAAATTGAAGACTAGATATCTGAAGCTTGACAATAGGCTGTGATGGTCATTATTTTATGTCTCTGTGAGGTTATTTCCCTTTGCATCATAACTCATTCACTGTGCATAATCAGTAGAATCAAAATTTCACCCACATCTTCACTGCATGCAGCACCTGTAAACAAGAACATACCCAAAGTCCTAGATCAAGAAACAGAAGGCAAGCAAAGAGCCATCAGAACTGTAAGGTGTGTAGTAGGAAAGTGAGCAGAGCAGAACTTCTCAGAAGCTCTTCTGATGCAGACACAAAATTCAGATAATTAATAATCATGCAGGATTTGACAAAAGCTTTAACTGAAGCTATGTTTGCATGTTTTTAGTAGTTCCTACAGCAACAATCTTTGGTTCTATCAGGAATTTTAAACAGTAATACCAAAGGAAGAGGAGGATTAAGGTACAGTACAACTGCTACAAGTGCATCCAGATCAAATTTGCTTGTAGGTACAGCCACTTGGATAAGCAGCCAAGCAGAACACCATGTCTTAGTCACCAAGGACTGGCTTTTGTGACACCAGGCAGTGCAGGGCTAAAAATGCCAAAAGGCACTTAATGTCATGGTGATAATGGAAGGCACTGGCAAGCTCTCTTCAGTTCTGCTGTGCCTCTTTTTTCTGTTAGGGTCAGAGAAAAAGGCCTTCTTTGGTTTATACATTAAAAATAAAAAAATCATGCCACTTGCTTTCATCAAACACCTGACAAGGAAGAATGTGGTATTTTATAACTTAACTTACGGGAGATTTATGAAACTACTTCACCTTCTTACAGGAGAAGAACAGATACCTTTTAGGGAGAAGGATGTTTCAAAACATTCTGATGCATCAAAGGAAAAATATATATATCACTACTGGTTATTTTAAGTCATACTCCCTCTCTTTGCCCCCCTGCAAGTCCACCTATTTGTTGGGTGGAGGACAGCTGCTTCCTTTGTTACCAGAAAGCCCAAAACATCTTTGAGATTAGTCTCATAAGCAAATTCCTATGGCATGACTCAGTGGGTGTGGTTAAGTTTTTAACAGGTTTCAGCCAGCATTACTCTTCACTTACATAGACATTGCTTAAGATACTGTCCAAAAAAGAGGAAGTGAAGACATATCAAGAGGAAAGTCAATTTTAGCATAGAACACAGAACCTGATTACATGTTCCTATGTAAGTAAGAGCACAGTACACAGGACAGTCAGAACAGGGACCAGCTGTGCCAGGACTAGGACCAATCTTCCTATCCAACAGGAAATTCAGTCCACTGCAGACACCCAAGTTCTGATTGCCTTGCAAGATGGATGCTTGGGAGACAAAAGCGCTTTCCTGAAAGCCAGTTTAAGTGACTCTAATGGCTATAAATATATGCACAAATATAATTACAGAGACATGATGGTCCTTTCCTCCAATTTTCATTAATACAAACCTTACATTTTACAGGGCAGAAAGAGGCCACTAAAGCCTGGATGCCTCTGCAATAACTGAATCCACAAACAACTCCATGTGTGTGGATCCCAAGGAGGAAACCATGCTATTAGACTGGCAGTTAGTGTAGCTGAGGCAGACAAAAAATCAAGATTGAACCTTGCTCTGCCATAGCAATCTTTTCCCTTTACCCTCAAGCTGTATTTTTGTCAATAAGACTGTTATTTATTACAAGAGAAACAGACTACATAATCAATATTCCTCCTCTGTCTCCTCAAATATTCAACCTCTAGTCTTGCTCAAGTGTAAATCACCTTTCAAAGATTGGTCAGTTACAGTTACTTGTTTAAGCTGTAGTCAGACTTTCTTAACAAGACAATAACTTATTTTTTCCATCTTTTAAAATATTCCACCAGCTAGAGGAAATATAACCATTCAGAGTTGGAAAAAAACCCCTCCACAAAGCTCTCCAGTGAATTTAAATGGGGGGGGGGTGTGGGGGGGAAATAAAAAATGCACACTTTCAGGAATCAGCAACAAAGCCAAAACTATTAGGCTTCTACTACAAAAGTAGATTTTGGTTTCTAACACGCACGAAAATAATCTCATGGAAGAAAATTAAGGAATTATGGAGAAAAAAAAAATCCCACCTCTTAGTGCAGCATCTGTACTGGAATGGAAGTGATTTATTTATATTACACACAGATTTTTATTAAAAAGGCTGGTAATGGAACATTTTATTTTAATGCATCAAGTTGCTAAAAGATTAGTTACAGAAATTGTGTATAATGTTGTATAAGTAACATGGATGGGTTATTTAAAAAAAGATTTGATAATTAGAGGAACGCAACTCTTATTTTAGTTACATCGTAAAGTGCCTTGTGTAGTCGTATTCTATTGTTGGAATGACCGCTTGTACAAATTTCAAGAAAATAAGAAGGTACCTGAGTTTCTTATTAAGGAAAATGTACAACAGCTAGAAATCCAGCAAAACAAAGCAGAAGTCACATTCAATGGTCTGCTCACCAGTATTTCTTGCTAATAGGAAAATAACACCTAGCTACTTTAGAGTTAAGAGACTGGGAGATTAATATTGTGGAATTCTGGTAATGACATCCAATGCTTGACCAAAAATAGACCTTCCTGGTTTAAGTAAATGCAGGGAACCAAGAGTTATTTTCAATATATCTTGCAGACACTACAGAAACATTACCAACTCCATTTACATTCTTAATATTTGTTATTAACAAATGCCAAGGTGAATTGTACCCAGCAAGGCTAATCCCTAGCTACCTTCCTGTAGTTGCAGGGAAAGCAGGCTCCTATCCTCAGTGTTTCAGGGGCTCAGAAGAAGAAATCAGCTCCTATTCTGAGCCATCCTTTGAAAGAGCTCCTGCCTGTTCACCAGGGAAAGTACAGAGATTAGCTTTACCAAGCTAAACAGTCTGCCTTTGCAGAGAAGAGTTCCCTTGTATATATCACTTTCAAATGCATGTTGGGCCTGAATTTGCAGTCTGGAATATATTGAATAATTACAATCTAAAGTCTCTGTCCATGTGGAAAGAGGCAGACAGGGAACTGAAAAATTATTAGAAATCATTACTTTCAGCTGACTATTAGGTTACATTGGTACTGGATGTAAGTAAACCCAACTGTTTTGACATAACAGTCACAGTCTCACAGACCTTTTCTTCACAACTGAAGATACATGAAAATGAGTAAAGGAATGTTAAAAATGCCCCAATTTGTTAAGTGATAAAAAAAAAAATTAAAAAAGCTACTTGCAACTATTGAGGACTAGGAGACTTAAATAACAGTGACAGACAAGTTATTTTCCAGTTCAGCTCCAGTTGCTTATTGCACAAATTGAGCAAGTCTCAACTCATACAGTAAATGAGAATTTTACTGATTCAAGACCTTTAGCTTCTCAGTAATTACTGCTTATTTGCCCTATAGCAGCAAAGAACACTATTTTCAAAGGACACACTTGCTTTTATCACAGAGGTTGCTCCAGTCATAAAGTATACTATTGATTACTACAAAGCATAACTAAGATCACTCAGTTTCCTGAAAGAAAATTCTCATTTTGAGGCATTTGATATTGCTGTTCAGAGTGGTTTAAGTGATTTTCATTGCTTTTTGTCAGCAATGTTGTTTTACCAAGATATTGCTCACATGCAGAATAGAGAATAGTGGGACCTCTACACCTCTGAGTAATTAATTTTAGATTAAAATAAAAAATAATACAAAAGCTGATCTGCTAAGCAGTGATTACACTCTGGATGGAGTCTGTGACCCTCCAGTCTCACCCTCCTGCACCAGGATCTCAGTTCATGCTCACAGCTACCTCCTTCACACCCTTACAAACAAGGGCTCAATCCTGTCCCTTCAAATCTACCTGCTTTCCCCATTGCTCCTGCCATACACCACCTCATGTTCCCCCCCAGAAACTTAATGGAGTCTGTTTGCACAAAGGAGCTCATCCCAGAACTCCAGCAAGTACTACCCCAAGCAGCTATTCACTGCTTTCACACACAATTGTGTTTCAGCTTATGAACCTTGAGGTAACAGACCTTACACTGCAAGAAGCGTCCAAGAATCTGTGTACTAATGAAAAAGGATACATGTGAACTCCAAGTTCTCCCCCACCTTCTGCAACAGTCTCGATTATTTTCTTCATGACTTCTGCATGCCTGAAAAACAGATCAGAAACAAAACATTTTAAGGAAGAGGCAACTCCCTCTTCTTCACCAAGAATAGGTTCTGTGCAAATTAAATCATTTTGGACCATTAGCTTCAGAAGCAGCAAGAGGAAATTTTCAGTTTACTGAGAAAGTTAAATAGCAACAGTAACTGAAAATTAACATTAAGTGATGAAGGTAACATTATTTAACAGCTCCTTACATTCCCATGGAAAGCAAAAAATGTTGTATGCTACAGTGTAGACTGAGTGCCATGAGAGTGAATGCATACTGCTTGACACCAGTATAATTTTTAATTGCTAAATGCCAATAAAGCCCCCAGGTAAGTCCCCAGAAAGTAATACTGACCAGCAGCCAGCCACCAGAAGTTCCAAAATGCCCCCTGAAGATGATGTCTAGAAACTGCTGTAAGATTTTTAGCTGCCTCTACTGAACTCTAACTTGTGAAGCTTGAAGAGGTTTAAAACACTAAAACAACTCATAGTTTCCTAGGAAAGGCAGATTAAATCAACCCTGCATAAATTCAGAACTATTGCTCTAGAACTGGTTTAGGGCATGGAAACTTCCTTTGGCAGTAACTTGAGTTCTATGGCAAATCAACAGTTTTCTAAGCTGGTTTCTTCTTTCTTGTAACTCTTATTTTAAGGCACTACAGGGAAGGATAAACACTTCTTTAAGTCACTGAGTTCTTACATTCTCATCAGTGACATCCCAGACCTACTATGAACCACACAATATTTGTGTACAAAGCCGGTCCTGGGAATGCAACACAAAATTACAGAACAGCCAGGGCTGGAAGAGACTGGTAATCATCTAGTCTAAAACTCTCCTTGCTCAACAAGTAGTCAACTAGAACAGATCACTCAGGACCTTGTCTCCTATGGTTTGGAATATCCTTAACGATAAAGACTTCAATTTTTTTAATGACCAATTACAATTTGGAAGCAATGTTCTTGTGTTCAAGGCAGTTCTCCTATCCAATAAACTAACCAAAAAGAGATGAAGAACATATGAAATCAGAGAGGAGAACTACTGTATGTTAAATCATGTTTTATTTATGTACCTTTAACACAAATTCCCAGGTTGTATAATTAATCTTTTATCTATACTTCAACTATGTTTTAAATAGAGGATTCTGCAGGTAATTTCACCAGTGACATAATACAGGGCTATGGGCATCTACCTACACAGCACTACAGGTTAGTGAGCAGCAGTAGTTTAAAATACCAAAAGCACCAAAGTGCCAACTGAGAACAAGGATGAGTGGGAAGCAGAGTTTGCATAACTTTCTAATCATGCCTTGATACCAGTAAGTCAATCCAAAGAGCTGACCAGCAACTGGCATTTAGTAATTACCTCCAAAGTTAATCATGCTGCCAGTGGCTGCAAACAAGGAAGGAAGCTGTTGCAAAGTTACCAAGACACACTATAAACAGGAACATGCAAGTCTGGGGAAATATTAAAGGTCAGCATTTGTCATTTACTGTTGGTCTTTGCAAGTCAACTAACTCTCAGAGCTGATTCCAATTCTGGATCCCCATGATGCCCTGCGGAACACATGCCATTTCAAGTGCCAAGGCCAGCTGCTTCTCTGTAGGAAGCTGGCCACTGCCAAAACTTAAGTTTTGACCTTATAACTGTGGACTATTTTTTTTTACTGGCACAGAATACAGGTCACCATGCAGCCATTAATAGTCTTTAACAGCATACTGGCGCTCAACTTCATACATCTTAACAACATTTGCTCTTTTCTGCTTTCTAAGAACTATTCAGGGACCTCAAATTTTATAATGGCCACAGAGTAATGGTCATTCTTGCTGTCATACAGTTACTCATGAAAAGCTTTGCAGGTGCTTTATAAACTTTGTTAAGTTTGTTTCCTGTTTTCAGCCTCCTTCTGTAAGAAAATTTGGAGGAATGAACATAAAATATATAAATACACTACAAAGGAAAGAAATAACTTTTGAAGAAATGTAAGCTAGAATATCCTGCTATCTAGAAATCTTTCCCTGCAGATATTTAGAATACATTAGAAGGAAAAAGCGCTCAGAAGCCTATCACTATTCTGAAATGGAGAAAAATAAGTCCTTGGAATCAGTGCAAGTAATTATGATTTAATTGTAAATGTGTTTAGTAGTTAGCCTGTTTGATAGTCCCTTGATAACACCCACAGAAAAAGCTGAGAATCATTGTTAAAGCAGTTTACAGCAATTAATGAGGAAGTTGACCATGTTCCTTCCAGTACCATAAAAATGCTGACAAGAACTACAACTTACAGAAGAGCTGTAAGGTGAACAATTTTCACTAACTACTCAAAATAGAAGTCCTCTCAAGCAGCTGACAGTGGCATCCGACCGCTGTTTCTTTCCTTTCTCTGACACCTGACACAAGGATACTCACATCACAGGAAAAATGTTTGGAATCATACAAATATCCTACATTACACAATTTCTATAACATAATGGGAAGCAACAGCAGCAGATGTAATTAAACATTCATAGTTCCTAGCTGAATTAAAAACAAAGCAACAGTTTGGCTATTAGTTTTTATCCAGAAGCCCAGACCTCCTTAGTTGTTAGCCTTACTGATTTGAAAAAATAGAACAGCTCACCTTGGAAAGTAAGAAAACATTCTTAAAACCTCTATTTCAGATATGCTGTTAGCCTCTTTCTTCACAGCCTCAACACTACCTTTTAAACTCTTTCCAGTGTTAAGCAGTTGTAGATCCATGACATCACTTTTTGAAGGTGACAATTTCCTCCACTTTTAAGACTAGCAACAAACCTGTCTCACTTCACTATCAATCATCTCTTTCATGCTTACAGCTGAAACAAGTCTCATGATGTAAACAAGTTCTTCAAGCATAAGTGTAGATTACATAACAAAGGAACTGGCACTTCCCTGGCTTCAGAGGACGTGAAAACATGACCACAGGGCTCTCACCTGTGAAGAGACCCAACCCAAATTCACAGATTAGCAGTGCACTGCTAACACCCCTGCAGAGTAACAACTAAAATTAAGCAGGAAACACTGCAGCCCATATAAACCTCACAGTGCTACCTAGTCAGTGAGGGCTATCATGCTGAAATATGTCTGCATCTTTGTTTGCTCTGAGAGTGCCCTCCAAATATGCATCAACAGGAGGTTCTTCCCAAACAATTTACTAGCAAGGCTTCCAGCAAACACAAAGTAAATTAAATTCTGGCTTCAGGATTTTTTTTGTCCTTTTCTCCTATTAATCATTTTCCCAGACAGTCTATTAAGACGTCCTACATTCCTCCCACTTCACACTCCTTCAAAAACACTAGTTGCACAAACAAGCTGCATCCATTTTTTGTCCAAAATCCTTCAGGCAGCAAACAATAAGAGAATCAAAGTCACTAACAGGTTGAGATTAAGACTGGTATGTTCATACAAGGTATAAGAACACCTTACTGGATCAAACCAAAGATGTACCTGGTTCTGCTTCCTATCTTATAGTACATGCTCAATAAAGAGGCTGGAACAAACACTTCATAAATGCTCTGTCCAAAGCACTACTAATTTCCAGCAGTATGCTGGAAATTACCCAGGGACTTTCTTATTCTGAATCCTTCTAGTAACTACACTTCTAATAACCTTGCCAAATTTTTATTTCATTAACATACTATTGCTTAAATAAGTACTTAGTTTAGTTAGGTGGTGTACGTAGAAATTAATCCTTTCTGGCTTTGAACATGCCAGCAGAGTAGCTTTGAATGCCACCAGTTTCACTACTGGAAGAAAAGTTAAATCCTATTTCTTCACCTCCTGTGTCCTTCATAGTGAAGGTCACCAATATCACAATTCCCTGCACAGCTTTTTTCAAATATTAAGGGTCACGGATTGTTCAATCATTTCTTATGGGAAAGAGCTTGTTAACTTCAGTTATCCTACACAGTCTCTGTATCTTTTCCAGTTTTAGTCTTCCTTCACCTCACAGACTACAGAAGAGATGACTAGAGCTGCACTCCAGTATTCAACACGTGGTGGTCCCACAGATAAACAGAGGCCTTATGTTTTTTATGTTCCATTCTTTATTATTTGCTTTTTCCAGTTTTTTTTACATTCTTTGTTTGCTTTTGCTTCTTGTATTACTCTTGAGCACCCAGACTGACATCTTCATATTAGTGAAGACTTAAACCTGATGATTTAAAGACCAAGAATAAACTTGTTAACTCCAAAATTTTCTACTAGACCACTACAGGGGAAAAAGTTATTTCCCAGTTGTACAATGGCTTTTTTGCCCAATACTGTCCATATATAAGTCTGACTGCTTGGCAAAAGCAAACACTTTTGAAAAGCAGTGGCTAATGAACTGTGAACTGCAAGAAACATGAGATACAGATTTACAAAGCACATGAACATATATCCTCCTAAGATCAAAATTAGCTATAAAATACTTGGTGCAAAGTTTGCTTGCTCTCTTCTCTAAAGACTGATAAATAAATGGTAAACCAGAAGCAAGAATGCTTTGAGTCTCTGAAAATGACCACAAGCCTGTCAACAACAAGTTGATTATTTGACATTCAGCTAGCAAAATAGATATTCCAAGTGCTTAAGTCAAAGGAAATTAAACTGAAACTGGTAATCTGAACTCCGAAATTTTTCTTGTAAACATATGAAATCATTCAAGGAGTATCTTCTCTTAAAAGGTAAAAGCCGAAACTTGTATCTCCAGGAACTTCATACTGTCAAGAGGAATTGCACTGTTTCAGATACTGGGTCTGTATCACTAAGACACCTAAAAGGATGTTAGGGCCTACATCTAAGACAAGATGCACCTTTCAAAGACCTAGAAAAAGTATCTGTACACCAAGTCGAACTACAGGCTCCCTATTTCTTGGGTGAGAAACAAGGAAAACAGAACATTAAATACCCAAAAATACCAAGCGTGTTTTGCATTTGTGTTCAACAAATATTTCAGTGTGACAATCACAGGATTGCTATTTATCAATGCAAAATTTTTAGGGAGCAGAAGGTAGTTAACAAAATAAGAAACTGCTATTTAATGTTCAAATAGCTTTTTCTGCTGCCAAAAGTATACACTGTACTTCTACCCTCCCCAAAAAGTAGACAAAAGAATAAAACTTTATTTTATGGAATTCTGGTAGTCTGCCATCTTCTGGAGTACATAGGGAAGCTGAGTTAAAAAAGCAAGTTGATAAGAGAAGACAGTGCTAACTGCAGTACACACTTGCTGCAGTGAGCACTGGAATGAACTCAAGAGAATTGCCGATCACTTCCTTTCATACTGCCTCAGAAGCTAACAGACCACTACAGCAGCCAATTATAGAAATATGCCCAGAAAACCTGAACAAAATTCTTAACAAGAGCAGTGAAGTGCCTTGTATCTGCAGAATGTATCAAACTAGAAACAAAGACTTACCTGCATGGATGAACTGAGCACATGGGAGGTGGAGGAAGATGAGGATGGTTTTCAATGGTCACTGTTTTCTTGACATGATCTTGACTAATATCTTCATACATATGCTCTACTGTTAAAGGCTGCCGCTGCTATAGAGGAACAAGGAACATGAGAACACAAGTGTTACTAACAATGAATCTTGCTCCTTTCTAACATCAGTGATGCCCCAAAAATTACAAGCATCTAAAATATAAAGGTTCTGAAGGTACAATGGAAGAACTGAGTGTCTTAAAATCCACATGGTACAAAAATAGTACTGCACAGATTTTCCTTTGAGTGGTGAAGTCAATGTATTTGACAACCAACTATGTTCTCACCTCAGTATTTGAGCAGTGGGCCCTACCCAACTTTAACTCAAGAAACGTAGTGATTAAAGGGAAGAACTATTTATATATTCCTTTCTTTCAGAAGGTGATAAAAACACATACCTGCTTACTTGACTGAGTTTACTGGGGTAATTATCAGTTCTACAGTGCTAACAAAAACGCCAGCAGCTTCCTTCAAAATGTGCTCAGTTATCATGTGCGGTTTTCAGTGAAATTGTTCCAACTTGCTGCAAGTACAATAAAACTCCTGCCTACAAGCCTATATTGCTCAGTGGTTTTCTCACCATTTTTTCCTTTCAATTTCTATTGTGAATAAGCAACAAAACAGCCTTTCTATTTGATACAGAGAGCCCAATGTCACAGAAGTAGGGAAAAAACCCCAACATAGATATACCTCATCATATCCAAATAACCAGAGCCTTGGAGTTTGGTAATATTTGTCATAAGTGATGTAGAGGTCATAGGTTCTTGTCTGTAGAATAGCATCTTCCCCTCCGACATCAACTTTAGTTTTGTTAGCTTCTACAATCTGTCGTGTGTCAAGCGTTGCCTGGTTCAAGGTAAAAATAACAAAATTCAAATAATCTTGCTTGGGTTCCCTCCTTTCCCATCCCAAGTAATTATGTAAGACTTTTAATAATGTTCTTAAGTGGGCACAAAAAACCCCCAACATATGGTTTGGTTTTATTTCTAGATTAGGAGTATCCATTTCTCCCCCAACAAGTATTTTTTGGTTTTATTTTTGGTGATGTTTTCTACTTTTCAAAACAGGTTCGATTTCTTAAGGAAGTAGGCAGCTATGTTGTTACACCCCCTACCTTCTCTCACAAGTAACAGACAATTTCAATGAAATTCAGAATGCAAAGGTGTCAGTTTGTGCAGGTTCATGAAGACCTTGGCATAGTACCACAAATAATGAGGCCTTCTGTTTTCTCTCATAAAAGTCTGATGGATTGGTGTAATCTACTGAACCTACAGACCACTCATCCTCCCTGTGTAAGCCCCAAGAACCACAACTGCTTTTTTTAATTTATTGTGAATATAGCGCTGTATGCAGAAGCAGAGCAAAAAGGATTAGCAAAACCAAGGAAAATTTCTGTGGGAAAAAACTCTGAGGACCAAGGGCTCAAGTTAGTGCAGCAGATTGGCAGGAGACAAATCCATAAGAATCCAACCTCAGTAACCCTATACTCATAAGCTTGTTATTTCAGCCATTTGTTATCATTATTTTTATTTTGTTTGTGCTTATATTTTAACAGGCAAGATAGAGAACTGTTTGTTCACTCACATCATCTGTCTCCAATAGCCCACTTTCTTCATACTCTGAAAAGAAGACCCATAAAATTCTGTGTTCAGCTTGTATCCAGTCACTATATTTGTCATTCATAAACAACTACTTTAAACTACATGTATCTAAAGAAGTTTTATTCAGACAACCTTCCCAATCCCCAAACCAGACTATCCCTTTTTACACACAAATTTGACCAAGACTACAGTAAGTAGGGAGGAGCAATACTTCAGTGATTTTATATAGGCAGATTGAGTTTAAGTGTAGGTATGAAGCTGGAAAGAAGCTGTACTAAATCCCAAATTTATACTTTCTTAGATCTGTTCTGCTACACAATTTTCCAATCACTAACATTCACTCAGGTTTTCAAGCACACAAGTTAGAGTAAACATGCATCAATAAAACCGTACAAAAGATGCTAAAGAGCACAGGCCTAGTGAATTCAGCATGAATTCCTTGCAAAGAATGAGTGGTGGTTTAGAGCGTACTGATTTAGTTGAAGACCTGAAATAAAGTATGTCCCACCCAATTTAAGGAAATACCTTCCATATCTGCAGCTTCTCCTTCATCTTCCTCATCATCATCTTCACAAGATGCTGAACACTCTGGTATTTTTATATTATCCTTTAGAAGTTAAATTAAAAATACTGCTTTAATGACTGTTGTATCGACATAGCTTAACAGCCCCAAAAAATTGAAGGTGTTAAGTCCAGTCAACACATCCAGTGAGCCAGAAAGATCATTTCTGAAACATTAAGAAGGACTACACCGAACTCAAATATTTGCTTAGCAAGTCATCCTTGTTTCAAAGGCCTAGTATGACATTAACAATTAATTTTAAAAGTTTTCCTTTGACTTTGCAATCTGGAATGATTTAATTCCTAAACAAAGAAAAGCGACCATAGTGTTAAACAATCAAAAGATTCACCTATATCAAATGAAAGGCAATGACCAAACAGATAAGACTAACATGTAGGTTAAGATTTTTTAAGTTCTAACCCACATCCAACTATGTAGTAGTTACCATAAAATATCTCAAGGAAGGGACCCATAACAATGATCGAGTCCAACATCCTCCTCTTTGTGGGACTACATAAAACTCCATCATATGACAAATGTGTCACCCAGTTTCACACACTATAAGCCCTGTCCAGTTCCATAATTGTTTTAAAACACAAGAGAGTCATAAAAGGTATCACATTTTGATATAATTCTGCAAGGAAACCTAGTCCAACAGAAACAAATACAGCACAAGCCCACAGGCAACTTTTGGGTCTTGCATAGCATTAGAATCCAATGGACAACTCCAATGAAATTCAGAAAGTAAAGGTCTCTGATTACAGAGATCCCATAAAGATTTTAGGAGAACACTCCAAATAACTACTACAGTTAGAAGCTCCTCTAATTCTGAGCATCAAGTGGCTAATTTTTTATTTTAAAAACCCTAACCACCAAAACCAATAAGAAACTAAGTTACAAAGTGCATTGTCAAACAGAACATTAGCAGGAGAAAGTTGTCCTCCTGGATTGGACCTGCAAAAGGCAAGGAAGTTTTTCTACATACAACAGAAATAAAATCCAATGCAAAACACACAACAGCAGTTATGAATCACAGTAAAATTCTGCAAGTATTGTGTTTTGCAGAAAAAGTGATCAACTTCAGTTATTCCTTCTACCCTCATGTTACTGATGTGTAAAAAAGCAGTATTTTTACTGTATTCAGCAAAGTAATTTGGAATACCAGCACTTCACAGTTCATCAAATTGACAGCATTTTGAGCTGTTTATAATGATGCAGTAGCATGGGGCAGCCCATTTTCCCCCCTAATTTTTAGAATGCAAAGCTTCTTGGATGCTCACAGCACACAGACCGAACTCCCCTTAAAAACTCATCTTTAAAAGCATTTTGTGTCTCTGCGACTTTTTTCATGTTTCTTAAACATGTTAGCCAATACATTTGCATTTCAAGTACTTCCTGAGGACTTAAGTTTTAGGTTTTTCTCCTGCTGAAGTGCCCTTTTGGAAACGTGCAGAAACCGAGACTTCATAACATGTATACATTTAAAGAGGTGAAGTTCTAAGCTGAAGGGCATAAACCCATCAAATTGGACCAATGTGCTCAAAGTCTGCTTGCTGTAGTTGAAGATCACAAAGAAATACTTTACATTCCCACATTACTTTTCCGTATAAAAATTTCTTTACACTGGCTTTCCAAACACTAATGTCTTGGAACACAAATATGTGGCATCAGTGTACATAGAATTTAATTTTCAGTTTGTAGAAGCCTGGCACAGGAGCACACTGGCTAAAGACATTTCAAAAAGACAAATGCCTCTGTAAACCCAGCAATAAGGAGATGCACGTGCTTAGACTAGTATCACAGGCTCTGAGTGTCAATGGACATCTGCAAAACAATTAGTGATGGAGTATAATTTAATCTTTCAGAGGAGTATAAGTTTGCCACTGGTAAAACTACTATTAGGTCTGTAATAAAGCAACAGAAAAATTTAGAAACAAGTACCTTACTGTCTAGTGTGATCTCCTTAATTGCTTCTGTTGCGCCCACTATACCTGTAAATTAAGCAAGAAGTTTGTGTTAAAAAAACTTGCTTCTTGGTTAGAGAATAGCATAGAAAGAGTTTGCAAGGATATCAGAAAGCAATGTCTCATCTTTCCAAGTCATAGCTCAACAACCTTGATATGTGAGAGGCTGTTCATTTGGTATTGGTAACATGCTTGGTGCTGGATATCCCTAAGCAAACCAGACCAGTAACATGAAGCACCACAGCACACATGTGCCATGTCTTAAAAAGTCTGTCATGAACTCTGCAAATTTGTACTTCTATTTTAAGGTATTTTTGCATAAAAGTAAGTTCAGGACAGGCACTCACATCACAACAATGAAACTTGACTTCATGAAAAAGGCAGGCATTTATGAGTATTTCTGAGCTTCCCAAAAGCAATGACAATGCAAAATTTAGCAGAGCACTCAATGCTTTTAGCTGAGGGGAAGTTGGGGTATAAAAACCACCCCAAATCACAGAAGTGTCCAATCTTGAGATCCTCCCCATTAGCTTTCTAGTTTTACTGCAGTTCTCACACAGTACCTTTTGGGATACACGCCAAGATTCTGCTTTGACGGAGTACATTTATCTGACTAACTCTTCAGCTGTGGCAACAGATTTTATCTCATTTGACAGCATTTAGAAGCCTGGTGAAGTTTAGTCAGGATGTACAGCTGTGCTGTACTGTATGGTGCCCAAACCAGTCAACTCTCAAAGGAAATACCTGGCAGAGGATTCACAGCAGGGATGGATACTGCACACTTAATTCAAGGACATGACAAAGCTATTCCAAACTATTTCTTTGGTGTGGGGGCATTTGATTATGAACTATGATGCCTTTAAGAATTGCCAGTGATGAAAAATGTATGTCTACAGAAAAAAAAGGCATAATCTCCAACCCTTTGTCTCCCCACCCTGGCAAACTATTCAGAGAACTTCCTTCACATTACAGCAAAAAAAAAATTACACCAAAGAAAGTAAAAACTTAGAGGAGTACTTTTGGAAATGGTGGAGAAAATATCATTGAAGGACAGAATTGTATTAACACATGATAGAACATCAAGAAACAGACTAAAACTAATATAACTGCCAATTAGAAAAAACAGAAGTATTTATAAGACACTGCTAGAAAAGCCAGTGAGATAGATTCATATAAACAGTATTTTTTAGACTTCTTTATAAACACGAGCTCATTTAAGGGCTTACTGTAAAAAAGGATCATCTCCCACTCTCATCTCTGTTCTTATCATCTTTGTTTTTAGTACAGCATCCACAATTTAAACTAACATCCTCTTCACAGGATTTCCTTACTAAGAAATGAGTCACTACACAGGTCAAAATTTAAAATAACTTCCTAGAACTTTAATACTGAAATAATTTTGCCATCGTCTCTGAAAAGGAGCCTGCTTCAAGTATATACAGCCACACAGTTAAATATCATGTACCAATCAGGTGAGTAGCTGATAATGCAACTTACTTACTCCAGACTAGATATTGGTACACAGATGTGTATATAAGAAAGATTTGACTTTCTAAGAGTGGGAACTGAAAGATCAGATTACCAAATGCAAAACCTGCAGCAAGGCCTTGAATACCTGCATTGTGAAAAGTGTCTACCCATCCCCCATCACCATCATCTTCTTCTATAATTGCCTCCTGCTCGTCTGAATACTCCATCTGCTTACACCTTTTATAGCACGGCACTACAAAAAATGGCAAAACAAGAACAATGTAGTCAGTCATTAGACAAAAGCAGACTGGAGCATGATATTGCCCTACAAGGCCTTCTAAAATGTGGCAATCTTTCATATATCCCTATTTAAGGAATCCTAAGGCTGTATTTCAAATGCAAAAGTATGAACTTCCAAAAATACGTTGATAGGCTGTACCAGATATTTTACTTCATGTAAAATACGATTGCTGTAGCCTTAGAAGTTCATCTTTCTGTTAAGTATTAGAGCAGTTTCACCCAATCTCTGAAGGATTAGAAAAGAATTAATTTCTCATTTGCTAATAACTGGAGAGAACCTGTAAGATTTTTTTCACACTGGTAAACAACTAAAGACAACTTTGCCTGGATTTTCATCAGTTTTCCAAACTCATTTAGCTTTAGAATTCTGCTAAAAGTTTGCATCAGCTATTTATGCAATACATTAGGTATGTTTAATTATAATTTAACATTTAACTATAATTTAACATTTAGAAGTTTAGAAGGTCAGAATTCATGTAACATTAAGAATTACTTCTGTCATATGCCTTACAGAGCCATTAAAATAGAGATTTAGATAATGTTTTCAGAAAATAGTCAAAGAAAGACTGAATATCTGATTAAGGCAAAGCAGGCATTTTCCAATAGCGTAAACAAGCACTATGTAGAAAGTGCTCCTTCCTTTTCTATTACTGTGGAGAAAAACAAATCTGCTGCATGAAGTGCAGCATTTGAAAACTGCTCTTTAACCTTCCAGAAAGGGGTGAATGGGGTGTGAAAGTCAAAGTGAAGTCATCCAAAGACTTCTAAAATGAGGTCTGTAGGATAGTTCCCAGTCCCAACTACAGCCCACAACTTTTACTCAGGTGGGAGGCCAATGTGACACCAGCAGCCATTTTTGGCTGCTGATTTGGAATGTGATTTTGGAATGTGATCAAGAGTATCAGAGCAACAAGGAACCTCAGTAGTGGCAGGAAAAGAAACAAAGCAGACCAGCTGGCCATCAAACCATGAGGCCCATGTCAGGAAAATGTCTAACATTACTGTGGTGATTTTGACATGATAGTTCACTGCAAGACTCCAAAAGCAAGTGAGGAAAATCCAAGCATATAATACAACCCTCTGCAGGCAAAAGTCTCCTCAGGCTTTCATAGAGCTAATGTTTCATCTAATAGCTTTGACACATTTCGATACAAGACCATTTGGATTTCCCCATAGTTGTGCCAAAATGTTATCCTTCTAATCCATTAAAAAGGTAGTCACCACATGTATTATATAAACACAACTGTGAAGCTGATAAAAATTAATTCAAGATTGTATTTATATGATTCTAGTTGACTAGGATATTGACATTAACTACATACTTGAATTAGCAGTATCAACGTCACTATGAAAAACATTTTGAGAACTCTTTTAATAGCCTGAGTTCGCAAAGGAAGGCGGAAAATAAACATATTTTCATTTTAGACACTGAACATGAGTTGAAGCAAAGACGACGAGGTTAATAATGTTAATTTATACTTCATCAAGGCAAGCTTTATTTATGTATAAAGCTCTACTATAAAGTGGTCTAAGAAAAAGAATTTAGGAGTGCAGGAAAAACTTCTTTAACATAGCAAAGCCAGAGCATCCAAAGCATGAGGTATTTGCTTCCCCTATCAATACAGACAATCGTTAGAGTTGACAGCACAGTCAACCATGCTGTCAATTCTAAGAACACTTATATTTAATTTCAGGCTTACCATTTTTAGTTACCAAAAACTGTTTGTCTGTTGGCAGATAAGCTTTGACTTTTAGTTCTTCTCCTGAAGCCCTGTAAAATGAAGTGCACCATTTGAGAATTTGATGACCTGCAAACAAAAGAACCCTTCTATTTTCACATTGTGTCAGGAACATTTTATATAATCCTCTTGACCTATTCTCAGAATTGGTTTGCTATGACTTTACTCTTCCCTACATACATTTGATATGCTGTTAGAAAGCTTGGCCATCACTAGCTGTTCTGAGATCAAAACTGTTTTATGCCTCAAAAACTACTTTCACCTTGAGATGGCCAAGCAAAGATGGGCTGACAGAAAAATTTATCCTATATAAAATTTTCTAGTATCAGCAACAACAAAGTAGCAAATGTCTGAAGAAAGCAACTTCAGAAAAGCAAGAAACAGACCTCTATATGCATAGCCACTAGTGCTTAAGTACTCTTAATCTCACATTACTCAAGCATTTGCTTTCACCTTTAGTGTGTTTTGGTTTAAAATGAGAGTAACATTCTAAATAGCCCATTCCAAACTGCTGTCAGACTGAACATCACGTTTTCTCTGAGGAGGTAGCAAAGGGACAGGGAAACAATGATTCAAACACAGTAATTTTTCCTTCAGCAATTCCAAGCTCAGTACAGAGCCAAGACCCTGATGACATCAACTGCACAGACGATGCTCATTTAGAAGCAGATTAGTTTCATAATGCAAGACACCAGTAAAACATAAGGAAGCACCTTATTTGCATCTTTACTGTACACGAAACAGAAGGGATTTCTAAGGGCAATCGCTGCACAAAGTGAACTACTGTGGGCTAACTTGAATACATTTATTAACAAATGCTTGTCAAAATACACCATTTACTACTACTGCCTAGCAATTCCAGTTGCACATAGCCTTTGCTTTTTCAGTCACCAAGAAAAAAACAGGGAGACATGTTGCTAGTGCAACTAAGCATTAAAAGTATTCACAGTACCTAACAGATAATTTCCCCTAAAACCTTAGATAAACAAACAAAAAATCCCCTAGCAAACCCTTATCTCAACTACTGCTTTACAGCAATTAGTAAGCCCTGCCTCACTTAAATATAGAGCCATCATAAAAGTTTTACTGCAGAAGTACACTTGCTGCTCTGAAATAAAACAACTGTATGGCTAAATCCAATGGACACACACCAAAGCAAAGGCAGGAATGCTGCCTTTCTACAATTCTTTCAATTTTACTTACCATTGCCAAGTAGGACAGTGGTGAACTAAGTGATCTCCAGCTGCAACAAACTGTTAAGGCAGAAAAAAAAAATACTGTTAAATATGGCAGAAGGAAACAATCTCCAATTTCTTCTCAGCATTAGTATTTCAGTTCCACATTCTTTTGTTTGATTAACTGTGTAATTAACAAATGTTTCAATCAACTTGATGCTTTATTTTAACCCCATATCGCAGCGAACCATGAAAATGCAAGATGAAATCAACTTCACCCGAAATGATTACTAAGCACCACAGCAAATTCAGTGTTTCAAAAGCTGTGATACTACCTGCCAGTCTAGTAAGAACCAAGAAAGTATCTGGACCTAGTAAGACTGTTAACTTTGTAATAAAGAAATTATTTTTATTTGCCATTATTCAAACTTTTACAATGGTAACAAAGAGCTTAATGTAAAAAAATGTTTAATTCTCTTTCCCTGTTCAAAACAATTTTGCAGTAAGAAAAGCGAGACCATAAACCCACTGAATCAGTGAGAAAACGACAACAAAGAAATAAACAGCACAGATTTTATATAATGACCATCACTGTAACAGGTGATCACTGATGTTAACTAAAAATGGATTACCACTTACTTAGTACACTAAAAATCTTATAGGTAACTTTGTTTTGAAGAAAGAGTTTTTAAAAATATTCACTCTGCTTGTTCTTAGTATCAAAGATGAAGCCTCTTATAAAATTGCATTACTATTTCAAAGTCATGCCATCATGATAAACTTGCCAGCAATGCCACACTAGACTTGTGTACAAACTCAAAATTCACACAGCAAAGTCTAACCCTCTGCTTGTTTTTTGTGCACATAAATTGCGGAAGGCGAGCCTGCACTCAAGTGATTTTTGTGGGCTTTGCAGCAGTCCCTTTGGAATACCAGGTACACAGCTATTGCTACAGGTGCTCTCTTGTCTTGAAGTGCCAGTTTATAACAGCACCCTCCTCAGCTGCCCAGCAGCTGCTGCAGTGTGACATAATAGGCTTGCAGCAGGCCACAGCCATTTCCTCACCACGTCCTCCAAAGGGAAGCGGGTCAGAGCAGCAGGAAACAGCACGCTGCGCACTGCACCCGGATTAAAGGCTTAATCTCTGCAAAAGTGCTTCCCTTTCACCTATTTTCAACAGAAGCCTCTAGCAAAACTGAATCCTTTAAAAAAAGCCCAGCAAACTCTCCCAATACACAGGGAAATTTTAAAACGCATTACCTCTTACATAGTAAACATAAATGAAACTTCAGAATTATTTAAAATTCTCTGTTCAAGGAATTGGAACTCTGTTTGTGACAGCAATGTTGAAATATATTACTAAAGATGAAAAACCAGTGTAGTTTCTGGGTCTAACAGATACATAGCCCTAAAACAGCATTTGAAATTTCATTTACATTTTTTTCACCTTAGGCAGCAAAATCATCTTGCTGGTTTCACTTTCTATTTCTCAAGCACTGATGCTACCTCATATCTGAATCAGTACTGGAAAGTGGAAGGAGATCAATTTTAAGACAACTTATTTCTAGTCCTGAAGAGAATGATTTTAACCATTTCCCTGTATTTACACACATTATTAAAACAGATGTCATTTTTGGAAGTATCAACTAATAAGAACTCATGACAGGCAAGAATTTTTTGAAATTACGTACACAGATAAGTGAAAAGAGGGAGTAGGTGTTGAGTTTGATTAATGAGTCATCTTCAGTCTTAATTTATTCATCGTCAGAGGCAAGCCACAGGAATCCCACACAAATGTATACACCAGTCAGTGTCTCAGACTAAAATACAGCTTACATTACCCAAGAAATCCAAACTCATTCAAAGGCAACATCCTAGTGTCATTATTCTTCTTTAGCAACCGTTCTTATATAGACTGTCAAAGGGACAATCAGCAGGTCCATGCTTCAGCTTCATCTAAATTTACCAAAAATTTAATATTGCTGTAAAACCAGTTCCCTTGACTACTGTTTTGAAGCATCCAATTTATTCATCCCAGCAGCATCTAACTTGACACAGAGAACACAGACTATTCACATTCCTAGTGGTGTTTAAAGGCTGCAAACTGTTTAATGTAATACAGTGTGGTTCTTCCTATGTTCCATAGAAAGTGCCTTTTCTTACAACACTACTGCAAATTCTTCTCCCATAAATTATGAAGCGATTACGTACTGGTAAAGCATTTGTCTAGACTGTCTCTGTCATTCTAGTTTGTATACAATAAAGATCATATATTGCTGTTTAACATGTATGAATATTTATACACACACATACATACAGTTATCAGAACAGAACACCATGTTGCTAAGCCTGTTCTTCTGTGTGATACTTCTGTGTCAGAGGGAGAGAAAGTGTATGCTTGCCAGGCAAGACAGCAGAAAAATGTAGGCACCTTAATCAGGAAAAATACTTCTGTTCACATTATCTACCTGCCTCACCCATCATTGTTTGTTCCATCACATCTTTACAATTATTTACTGTTTCATTTTTCTTTCATTCTACTTAACAGTCTTGACACTGTTTTCTTAAACCCCTGTAAAGACAAAGTATTTGCAGATCAGTAGCACTTCAATATGAGAAAAAGAGTAACGGGGAAATTAAAATAGATCAACACAGTCAGTGTTCTTACTATTCCAGGAAAAAAATCCTGCTTGTTGCTCTTTGCACTGGAGTTCTTAAAAAAATACAACTGCTTGACAGCAATCCAAAATACAACCAGCCTAAAGCAGCCTATAGAGAAGAAGAGGGAAAAATAATAATCATTGGATACATGGTGAAATATATGTAATGATCTTCACAGAGCCTTGGAAGGAACCAAAACAAAGGTAAGCTAAGACTGTTCCAAAGATAAAAGCTCCCCTTGGAGTTCCTCAGAGGAAAGACTTTAAAAATCAATACATTCCTGCTTCAGTCCTGAACTCCTGTGACAAATGGAGCTGTTGACCCAGCTTCTTTACAATCTTTTCCTAGCATAATAGAGGAAAGAAGCATCCCACATTCAGATGCCTAATGCCATCTCAGGAGAAATTATGTTGATCTACTTCAATCTGTAGAGTAAAAAAGGCCACTTAGAAATTTCACTTTGTGGAAATTGTTTCAAGAAGCAATAATTGGCAAAGGCACAATTTTTTTAACATGGTAATTTTGAATTTAAAAATGCATCATTACTTTCAAAATACATATAAGTTTCTAAATACTTACTTCTTCAGGTGTAATTACTCCAGTTTCTTTAAACTTGGACTCCTGCAAGAAAGAAGTTTAGAAATTTTGAGAACTGCTGACAAATCGACACACTCCACTTTACTGGAAAGACAAACGTCTTTACTTTCATTTTGCAACTAGTTCTGTCCAGAGATCCAAGAATCAGCCTGGAGGCAACCTCTGCCACATCTGATAGGCATCTTACATAGAAAATAAGGAAGTAAGGCTCCCCAGAGTTACTTGTTGCAAAATATGAGGTATTATGAAAAATGATCATCTACACAAAATAATGTTTTTTCTACTGCCAATTATAGCAATAACAAAGAAAACATGACTGGCACTCAGTATTATGTTTGCCAGTGAGAAACAGCAAAGCAGTTGGAATCAATGATTCCAGCTGTCAAGCACTCCAGAGTTCTAGGTACTGAACAGCACTGCAATGCATCAATAGGAGGTTTTGCAGTTAAGTCATGAATGAAAGACCAAATCAACTCTTCTCTGGGGTAGAAAAAGTTAAATACAAAGACTTAGTAACACACTCTCTTTTAATGCCCATTTCTGTGCCTTCTTCATGCACCCCACAGAAACAGCTTCAGTTTTTGCATATTGTCATGCAGAGCTCTGTAGATGAACAAATAAATGGCAAGCAGACACCAGACCTATTCTGCATGTAGAAATTAAATACTTTGGTATTAAAAGCAATATTTAGGAAGCTTAACACATCTTGTATCACATTCAAATCTAAACTAAGTGTATTATGTTTCGACTTCTGGTTGGTTGTTTCCTCAGAAAAGCCTCAAGCACCAAGGTATCCTACTGTTCCCCAGCATTAGAGCTATTTAAAACCAGCTTTTGAAAAAGAATACAATTTCAACCATGCATAGCTGACTTCTTGCCCTAAGGAACCTTTTTTTTTTTCCTATCAAGACTAAAAGCATCAACTGAACATGTCTTGCTTCCAGCCACAACTTCATCACATTCAATCAGTCAGAAAACATTGAAGAAAAGCAGCCCCAGCTAAAGTTGGTTATCTTTGCTCCTTCCCCCAGTGTGTGCTATCACCTGTGCTACAGGAAACGAAAGGAGCACACCTGTTTCATATGGTACTGATTGCTACCTTTCTGCCTCAGTCCTAAGGAAGATACTTTGTCTTAAGAACAAGATAAAGATAGGGAAAAGAGCAGCTGTACAAATATTGTAACATGATTATATGCTTGGTGACTGAAATCAAAGTAATTTTAATTGTTATAAAACTCAGAATCCTCAATAGCACATTGTGTAACACCACAGTGGAAACAACTTACTGGTTGCCCTCAGAATTAACTATAAGCAGTAGGGAACATGCACAAACTTGTGTCTCTGGAATTACAGAAAGAAAATATGTGAAATATCCATCATCTGTTCCCTGAGGGTAAATAGTTCATTTTTCCATCTAAGTAAATTCTTCAATTGTGAGAGACACAGGTCTAGTTTCTTTCAAAAGTTACCAAGTTGGAGTATTTATTTTCCCCTTGTAAAGGGAACATATACACATAATATCAACACCTTCAATTTCTGGAAAGTTCTACTCTTACCTCCTCCCAATAATCCATCTGGACACATGGATTCATCCACTCTTACACCAGCTGTGCAACAACACCTGTACTACTAAACAACTCACTTCACCTTCCCATGGCACAACTTCACTGCATCCCATATATTTCACTTTGGTGGGGGGCAACTCTGGGAAGGTCCACTATCCAGACAAGAGCATCCCACATACCACAGAGAGACAAGTTCAATTAATAATCGACTGTCACTGCTATCTGCCCAGAGATGTAAACTGCAGGGTGCAAAGCATATAAAAGGTCAAACCACAAAGCCACAGGCAGAGAGACTGTTGTCATAAACAAGTGTTTTTTTTGAAAGCGTGCAGAAGTATCAAAATCAGTAGTGAAAAAACTGCTGCCAAGTTAAGCACTTGTATACAAAGTTGGGGTTTATATAAAAAATTGTTTCCAAATAAGAATCAGAGAATGGGATGTAGTCTAAGAACTGCAGAAAACCAGAATTTGTTTCCACCTAAATATGCAGTAACAGGAACTATAACAGACGTGCTACCTACCTTTATAATGACCCAATGGCTCATTTCTGCTATTCTCAGAGAGAATATTCTCAGAGAGAATATGCACAGAAGCTTGTATTAATACTGTAATTCTGACACAGGAATAAGCTGTGCTATGTAAAACCTGCTCACATAACGAAGGTGTGGCTAATTTTGTTGTTTTGGTTTGGATTATTTTATGTCAGCTGAAAAAGTTGCCGTTCACGCAAAACAACCATTGCAACGCAATTCCTGAAACCAGGCTCAAGCCCGTCTGTACGTTCGGATTTCAATTCCCGGACACACAGCTATGTAAAACTTTCGTGACTTTAACAGAAAACGGCGACACATTTAAGTCACTCCGTGAGAAGCAGGAGCAGCAACACCTGTTCTTCGAAAGGCCCGCCCCTCCCAGGTGGCTGCTCCCCCTTCAGGATGTCAGCGCCAGCCGGGGCTCCCCTATCCCCTACGGCCCGATGCGGGCCGATGGCTCTGCCGGCACGCCCAGCACCGCGCCCTTCCACCGAGACCTGCAGCTACGCAGCTCCTCGGCCCGGCCGACAAGGGCACCTACAGCCGGCTCCCGGGCAAGCGGAGCGGCTCCCGGGGCTCGGGCAGGGAAGTGCGCCCGCAGGCGGGGGCGCCCATGGGTGTCCCTCCTCCCCATCCGGGCTCCCGCGCAGGACCGGCACCTTGAGCACGGGCGTGAGGTACTCGGCCACCTCCAGGGCCTTCCCCTTCACCGTGTTGATGACGTTCTGCATTGCNGGAGCGGGGGGGCGCTGAAGGGGCTTCGTGCGGGACCCTGGGGGGAGCCCGGGGGGAGCCCGGCCCTGGGCGGCGGGGATGAGTGAGGGGGACCGTGCTGCCGCAGCCTCCCGGGACCCGGTGCGCCGGGGTGCTCCTGGCCGCGGCTTCGAGCACCGGGCGCCGCTGCCTCGGAGCCCCGCTCGCCTCGCGCGGCCGCCGCCCCGCCGCTCGCGGCTGCAGCTTGAAGCAGAGACGTGGCAAGAGGCGGTCGGTAAAGCCCGGCGGGTGTTCCTCCTCCGCTGCGGGGGCGGTGGCGAGGTGGGTGTCCCCCCGGTCCGGTTAGCCGCGCTCCGGCCGCCCTGCTGGCATGAGACGGACTGTCACCGTGGGACGGACGGAGCCCAGCCCACAGCTGGCCCGGAGGGGCTCTCCCTCCCCGCTCCTCCCTCGGCCGGCTGTTGGGGCCCTGGGGCTCGTTAACGGGTCGGGCGAGTAACGGCGGCGCCGGAGGCGGAGGATGCGGCTCCGGTGCTCGGCTCCGGCTGCTCCGTGCCTCCCCCGCCGCTGGGAAGGAGTCGGCGCCAGGTCAGCTCTAAGGGGTTGGTCTCGCTTCGCTGCTGTAGCGCTTCTCCTTGCTGGGATTAGGAGCAAGAGCACTTTCAAAATATTAAAGAAAAATAAGCGTGTGAAATATTTAATCCTCTTAGCTAAGCCGTATGCCGCAGTTACAGACTTCTCAGAAACCAGCCTCCTTGTGCCACCTTCAGAGTCCCTGTGTATACATCGTTTATCCCCCTTTGACGGTCCTTGTAACGTATCCTTCTCTCAGGGGTGACCTTATCGCTCTCTACCTGAAAGGAGGGTGTAGCCAGGTGGGCATCAGCCTCTTCTCCCAGGAAACCAGCAACAGCACAAGAGGACACAGTCTTAAGCTGTGCCACGGAAGGTTTAGGTTGGACATAGGAAGAATTTCTTCACAGAAAGGGTGATTGGATATTGGCATTGGAAGTGATGGAGTCAGCATCCCTGGAGGTGTTTTAAGGAAAGACTGGATGTGGCACTTGGTACCATAGTCTAATTGACATAGCAGTGTTTGGTCATAGGTTGATTTCTTTTTTTTTTTTTTCTTAATGAGAAAACAATAGCTGTAGAACAAGATCATGGCTTGTATTATGATGTAAGCATCTTTGTATAACACAAAGCAGTAAAAGACACTTATTTTGCCTCATGTAACCAGTTTCTGGAAGTACTGTTTATAGTGTTTTTTTATCCTGCCATCCGCAGGGCGCTGATGGTGAGGCAGCAGGATGAAGTTTGAGTGGTGTAGTCAATTTGCCTTTTGCTCCAAGACAACCAGCCAGACCTTTCTGCTTGGAGGAGTGTTCATTGCATTGGGCTCAAGTCGAATCCTCGTGATGAAGTATTCTGCCAATGAAGGTACTCTTGGGCAATACCCATGATGTACCTGGAATAATAAAGCGTTGATGTTTGGGCTAAAACATACCCGAAAAACCTACTTCTCCACCTGCAGAGTTCTTTGCATAAACATCCTATTATATTTATAGGGATACATGTTCCTGCACAGAAAAATTTCTGTCTAGCCAGTGGTCTACCATAAAGGTATAACTTGGGTTGCAAGGTGTATGATCTACCTTTAAAAGATGAGGCAGGTGGTTTATTTTATAGCTAACTCTTCAAAGATGATATTATTGTGTAAGCACTGTTGGCAGTACATGATTTGATTGAAATGTTTTTCTTGCAACAGGCTTAGGAGAGAAGTAGTATCCTACTGGATAAAGCACTAAAACTGGCTGGTATTGCCAGTTCTAAAAGAAGGTTACGTCATCCTGGAAGCCGTTTTTTGTGAGGGTTAAAAAATACCATATTGGTCTTTGGGGAAAGCCTTCCCATTTTAATTTCTTTTTAAAACAGCCATGTTCTTAAGTTCGTCCAAAGAAGTTCTGCTGTAAACTGCGACCAAATGAGGACAGATTTCAACTCAGAAAAGAGGCTATTCAGGAAGTTGTATATCATAAACTTTGAAACATTTGTAACAGAAGTTCTGACAAAGCTTTTTGTGACTAAAATTGTGATTGGAATGGCTAAAATAGATTCTTGCTGTAATTATGAATGCAGGAGACAGAAACTGATTGTGTACTCTCTGATTTGCTGGATCCCACAGATAACAAGTATGACTACCTTCCTACAACAGTGAACATGTGTTCTGAAGTAGTAAAACTGGTCCTATGTGTAGTGTTGGCACTCTGGAATAGGAAAAAAGGTAAGTACTTATGTTTTAAATAACTAAAATGTGTTGACTTTCTAGGATTTGCTGTCCTACAAACACTTTTTTAATCATAGATGACACTCTCCACTTGCCACAGGTTTTGCATTGCAGGTGATTTTTGTTTTTCCTTTCTTTTCTGTCCTGATGTAAAAACTATGAAAGATTAACTTAATAGGATTTCAAAATGGTACAGAACAAATATTTAAATTGGAAGAGGGCATCAGGCACTGGATGTTCATGTTAAATTGAACTGTTGGTTTTGTCTACTTCTCCAGGAAACAGTCATGGCTCTGGCAAGCTAAAGATAAAATTTTTACCTTCACCATTTAGTACAGACTTACCTAAGACAGTAAATATATTCAATGAGTGTTTGCCATCATTGCCTACTGCTGACTGCATGTTTTCTGGTCTTCTTTCTTTTTTTTTTTCTTTTATTTTTAATCCAGATGTCTGATTTTTGCTGAACTCAATGTGTTGGTGCTTCAGGAGAGGATTAGATATCATTGGGTAGTTTTAAATCTGTGCTAATAAAGTACTTTTGGCACCAGCTCTGGAGTAGGCTAAAGTTTATCACAGTCTTCCTCCTAAAGTTTGTATCCTGAATACCTAAGTAAATGTCATTCTTTGTGCTTTGTCCTTTCCTTCTTCTTTTTTTCCTCTATGTTCTCTTTATACCCAGATCATGTGCTGTGGTCTGCAAGTACTGAATTCTGGTTTATTTTGTACTTCTGACTTTACTGGCTGACCTTCGGATGCTCTATGAAGGAATCCACTGTCTGTCATTGTTCCTGTTGTAGATTTGATCAATAATCAACAGGAAGTCACACCCAGTAAGGATGTCACTGTTGTGTAGGGACTCTGGGGTGCTTTTTTGCCCTCAAATAATGGTTGACAATGGAATTCTTGCTCCCAGTGGACAAATGCTGTGATGGATGTAACAGGTTCTGTGATGTTTCCTCTGCTGAAGCAAGGAGGTGAGCACCACACAGAGTTGCTGCTCCAGCTGTGTGTTCTGCTATTCTGTTTTGCCACAGAACTGTGGAACCCAAGGGTTTTCAGTCTAATGGTGTTCCTCCTAATGGTGAACCTAACACTGTTCTCTTCAAAAGAGAACAGTGATACCTGTTCTGTTACAAGGGAATGGGCTTTCAATAATAGGAATGTTGTCTTTCTCACTGCTTTCTTTTCCTTTCAGAAAAGGGTTATATGGATCATCTCTCTGAATGTTTTTCCTGGAAGAATGTATGCAATTCCATGAAATGGTCAATTCCTGCCTTTCTTTACTTTTTGGATAACTTGATTGTCTTCTATGTGCTGTCCTACCTCCAGCCAGTGAGTATACTTACACTGAATAACACAACTTCAAATGTCTTAGTGGATAATACTGCCCTTAAGCTGTCTACCGTGATAATATTGGCAAGGCAAGATTGTAACTTAAGCTGTCTGCTGTTTTAACACTGGCAGGTGAAAGAATAATCTGTTACTCTCCCATTCTCTTGCCCGCTGGTCAGTGTTGTACAGCTTTCAGCACAGAAGACTCTTTATATTTTCTCTATCCAACGTGATTTAGAAATAGGGTGAAGTGCTTAAGAAGTAGAAGGATTTTTGGTACTTTTCCTCCTTTGCCTTCTTCAACTCTGTATTTCTCTTTCAATCCATTTGTTTCTCTTGCTATTATTTGAGCTGCGCTTCTCTGGGGCTTTTACCGCTCCAGGTCTGTCACATAACATAAAGTGAGTAAACGTAATCTCACAAAGGGAATAGGTATAACAAACTGAGGAGGGAATGAAGAAAACTGACTTAATTTTTTTAGGTACAAAATTTAGTTGGTGCTTCCTTCTAGCTACCCTCATCCTTTTGGATGAACCTGCATGTGCTCAGGAAATGGTACAGGTTTTGTACTTGCTTTTATTTTTGTATTATGATACTTTTTGGTTCAGAATCCATGTTTGCAGTAAGATAGAAACAGATGGTTCGTGCTTGCTCTAAAATACTGTGGCTGCCCCTGTTGAACATTAAAAAGAAATTTTCTACCTTCTCTATCAGAATTTCTCTTTAAAATGTTGCTGTCTTCGGTGTATATTTCTGCCAGGGACAGACCATTCCAGAGTCTAGAACAGGACTCAGCTGAAAAAACCTAATCAAATCAAGAGTCAGATATCGTAAAATAACATGCACAGCTGCTTGCTTCTGTGGTTTGTTGTATGGGGTGTTTTTGTTGATTGGATTTTTTGGCGGTGGAGGTGATTTTTGATTGGTTTGGTTTGGTTATTTTTTTTGTTTGTTTTTTTGGGGGGGGTTTTTTTGTGTGTTGTTTTGGTTTTTAGTTTTAGGAAGGAAATTCAGTGATAATATTTGTAGAAGCAAAGTCTGATGCGTAGGAGATTACATAAATGCTAGTTTTCTCTTAAGCGATTTTATTTGGTTCAGTTAAGGTAATCCTTTGTAATATGGGCAGCTTTTGTTTTACATACACACACCCAGACGTATCTTTTCTCTCTCCCCTCAGAACATGTGCTTTAAGATTCCTCTTTTTAGAACTTCTAGCATCTTTTAATTCGAGAAATTCTATGATGGCTAGGTGAAACTGTAATAATGATAAAGAAGTATTAAAAGATATAACTAAATATCTCTAAGATAGAATATCTTGGTAGTGTACAAGACCATGAATGTGAAATGTGAAGATGCTTAAAAGGAAAATGGCCATACCTGACTGAACTTGGTCATGTGACTTTAAATACAAAATAGTTTTGGGACTAAGTAGTACCTGGGTGAGCAGTTGCTGGAATTAAAGCGTTGCTTTGGTGAGATTTTTTTGCTTGAAACTTCAGCTATAACTGTGGATGTTTGTTTGCGGTTAAATTTCCCAGGGACTTACCTTTTGAGACTTTCCTTGTGACGTGCAGATTAGTGGCATGGGGAACTTTGATATTAATATTCCTTTTCATCTAGGACAGAGATCTCTCGAGGCTTCAGAGAACAAAGTGACTCAAAACTAATTTTTGACCATCCTTCTACAGATTTTTCTCATAATGTTACCAGAGATGTTGGATGGGGGGCATTGACTGTAAAGCAAAACTAGTGTGCATGGAGCACTTCTACATTTTGAATAAATGAGAAAAAGAAATGAGAAATGAGAAAAAGAGCATAAAGGCTCTTTTTTCCCCAGAGTGATTTCTGCCAGATTTCTTTGTTTCTTCAATATTTTTCTCCTTCCACAGTGTTCACCTAACATGAATATTTACTGAGCTTTAATTTTGCAAAGTGGAAGATTAAGATGTGTTTTCCTAGGCAGGTGTCTCATTGTCAGTAAGTCTTCAGCTTACTTGAGAGCCTGTGTTGTGCTGTTTCAGTAGAATTATTGTTCAGTGGACAGTATGTTGGGATAAATTGGAATGAAGATAATGAGAAAAGAGTCTGGGCTTTTCCTCTGGTGAATGAAAAGGATACTCTATAGCAAAATCAGGAATGTGGAAATGACGAGAAAATTCAAGAAAAAGTCGATGTTTTGTACTCCTGAATCCACATATACTTTTGTGTAAAATTTTCTAAAAAGGTGAGTTCACTCTGAGGCTCAATTGGACCAAAAACTTCAGATGCCTGGATCTTTTGTACATGTACTGACTATACAGGGCAGTCCAGAATAAGAGACAATTTGCAAAGCACCCCCCACCCTCAAAAAAGGATTATTTTTCCTACTGGTGTTGGTGGATTCTGGTCTTTACTGATAACTGGAGTGCCTAAAAGAGCCTCTTCTTGGTCTGGTGTCCCAGTATAGAGTATCTGATACAGAGAAAAAATGGACAATCCTTGCCACAAGGAGTTTGCAGCTTGGGATCATAGACATGGATTAGACCACTGATATTATTATATAGTTATTCCCAAATTAAACACAAGCTTTAGAGTTGTCTTCAGTTGTACTTCAAAATAGATGATTTTTTTTTAATTACAGTTGCAGTCTTGAAAGTTTAAGCCAAGCACCTCTTTATCTTTGATAAACAGTACAGCAAAAGCACTTGATATACAAGAAGTTTGTAGTTTGTTTTCTGCAAGTGGCTTGTCCAAGTTTGGAATTTCATGAACACTGCAAATGGCACTGCAGCCAGGAGCAGCCTCACCTTGCTTTATTCTTTGCTTATTCTCATTTTGGATCAACTTTCTCCTTTGTGCCAACACAGCTGTTTTTGCAGCTGACTGGTCAGACCAGCTGGGGAGCTGATATGACTGAAAACTAAACTGTTCCTTGTTAAGTAAGTTTTCTGTTGTACTGGTTTCCTCACATCTTCATTTCAGTATAGCTTTCCCCACTGCAGTGGAGCTTGGGCTCTGTGGTTTCCCTGAGATTTTGAAATGGAACTGGAATATCATTTTACAGGTGTGTTATTGTACCATTTGGGTGAGGAAGAAAATTCAGTACCAGTGCTTTTCACTCTGGCACCTTGCAGGAAGGTGAACACTTGAAGTCTGTAGGTTTTTGGTGTCCACAGTGTGTCTGGAGTATAACTTTGTTCCTCTCCTTCTCTTTCAAGGCAATGGCTGTACTCTTCTCAAATTTTGTCATTATAACAACAGCTCTTCTCTTCAGGATAGTGCTAAAGTAAGTAGTATTTGCTAAAGTAAATGAAATTTAAATCTTCCTAGCTTTGATGAAGTTAAGCTACATTTTTTTCTTTTTGTCTGATGGGAACAGTGATTCTCTTTTCTTGCGGCTCTACCAGCTTGGAGAGGTGGTTTTGTTTTCTACATCGGAAGGTGTAGGAAATAATGTTATTAGGAGTCCATTCATACATCTACACATTTGGTCAACTCTAGTAGAAAACAGTTGAAATCATGATTATATAGTCATTGAATGGTAAGAATGAAGTTCTCATTTATACATTAAATATCTTATTTCATGATTGCCAGTACTTCTTACCAGTCTGTTGCAGTTCCTAATTGAGTGTAAACGTGGTCTGGTAAGAGGAAATGAGATACATAAGAGTGAAAGATAGAGGTGTTCATTATTCATGTGACAAAAGCCAGACTATGTCTTCCACTTTGCCAAATTTGTGCTCTTTATAGTATGATTTAGATTCAAAAAAGACTGTCAGGGAAATGGGTATTAACTTTACACTCTGAAGGTTGTTTATGTTGAATATGGCACAAATAAGCCTTTCCTATAGGTGTTAATATGCCAAAACAGTGCCTGATAGTCTGACTTGAAATGCTTTTTCTCATTTAAGTTTTGTGTCTCTTGTGATGTCACAGTTCACTTAATCTTCCAAATTTTTGATTTTCACTAAGATAAACAGGCTTTGAGTGGGAAAACAGTATAAATAATTCTAATAGTCTTATGAATTACATTTGTAGATTTATAAGAGTTAACATCAAAAATACTAGAAAAGGGCTCCAAATCATGAGGGAAAAGAGCAGTATAGTGAACGTTTTCCAAAGAAAGATGGTAGTTATTTGGGTGTCTGTGATTTTTTTACTTTATTCATCAGACTTCTGTTGCCATAAAGGCAAGAGTTGCTTTTAAGTTGTTAGGCAATCAGTGTCTAGAAATAATGTGATCTTGAAAGGCCTTCCATATCTCTTCAGAATAATTCATTTTGTACTTTGTTTGCCAGACTCAGCCCCCTTTGCCATAGAAAATCATGTTGCATTTGTGCATTTTATTGTATTCTGAAAAGACTTTTCTTTACATGTGTCTCCTTATCTGTGCCATGATGTCTTTTATATGTTTTATAGATCTGAATGTTCTGTCATTTAATTTATGCCACTATGTTTCTAAATTTAGTGGCTTTTTTGTGTACCAGGCGAAGACTCTCTTGGGTACAGTGGGCGTCTCTGGTGATTTTATTCCTGTCCATCGTTGCCCTGACTCAAGGAACTGGAGGCCATCAGCACAGCTTGGCTGCACATGGATTTCATCACAATATGTTTTTTAGGCCATCTAACCACTGCCTTCTCGCTACTGGACCTGAGGAAGCGTGTGCAGAAAAGGGCAACTGTGCAGCACCAAGTTTCCTTCACAGTTTCCAGTGGAATGTGACCAGTACCATGGCAGGAGCATTGAAGCCTCTCCGCCTCAGCCTGGGCCATCTGCTAATTCTAGTGCAGTGTTTTGTGTCTGCCCTGGCTAACATCTACAATGAGAAGATGCTGAAGGATGTGGATCAGCTTGGGGAAAGCATCTTCACACAGAACAGCAAACTCTATGCCTTTGGGGTGCTGTTCAATGGGCTCATGCTGGCACTGCAGGCTAAGGACCGGAGGCAGATAGGGAACTGTGGCTTCTTTTATGGGCACAACATCTTCTCCGTGGCTCTTATATTTGTCACAGCTTTCCTGGGGCTGTCTGTAGCCTTCATCTTGAAGTTCCGAGACAACATGTTCCATGTTATGACTGCTCAGATCAACACTGTCATCATCACCACTGTGTCTTTCATCATCTTTGACTTCAGGCCTTCTCTAGAGTTCTTTTTGGAAGCTCCTGTAGTGCTTCTCTCCATATTCATTTATAATGCCAGTAAAGCAAGAGGCCTGGAATATGCCACTCTGCGGGAAAGGGGAAAACTCATCAAAGGAGATGCATGGGAGAGGTCAAGTGGGGTAAGGCTTTTCATTACTTGTCTCCCTTGATTTCTCTTTTGTTTCACCTCCCTTTATGCTATGAAATGTTTGGAAGAATCAACTTGTGTGTGACTGGACTCATCCCTCAACACCAAAGTTCTGCAGAATTTCTTAAAATCTTGGGTATTGCTTTCCATATGCCACTTTTTGAAATAATGAAGCCTAGGTAAGCATTGCTTTCCTGCTGCTACTTTAGACGGTCCTGTGACCAGCTTCAGCTTTGTACAAATCTTTTCTTGAAAGCTTTATAACTGAGAGAGTTTACTTACCCAGGACATTCGGAAGTTGAAATTGATGCCTGGGAAGTAATTGTACCTAAGTAGAACTGGTAAATCTGTGTAGCTTAGGCCACATAATGAGGAAGTTAACACATTTGATGTTAAGATTCTTTCTACTATACCAGTCAAAGATAGCTGAAGACAAAAAGGCAATGTTTAAATACAGAGATTTAACATGATTTGGGTTTTTTTTTCCTTGCTATATGTTTCCTCCAGCTCCTGCTAGTGTTTTTTGTTCTGATTTGAACAGTGATGTAGCTACCTAGAAGGCGTCGGGGACGGCTTGCTCTTAGAGCTGTCATTCAGCGGAGCTGAGCAGTCGCCTGATATGAAGGGTTCGTGTTTGTGCGCGTCAGCCCGCGGGTACGGACGGGCCGTGGATGCACAATGTAACCAGCAGAGAGCGCTGTCCCCGCTGCGTTCCAGCAAACATTAAATTTGAGATGTTTTTCAGAAATTCCACATGGTGCCTTTTTAGGTTGTTGTTTAATGAGCAATAAATAACACAAATTCATATATTTTTGGTATGCCAGGTGTCATCTATTTTAGCACTTACAACTAAGCAGCTGTTGTAGAAACGAATAACACTATGTGAGCATGCAAAGCCAGCCATATCTTGGGCTGCATCAAAAGCAGTGTGACCAGCAGGTTAAGGTAGGTGATTCTGCCCCTCTGCTCTTGTGAGACCCCACCTGTAGTACTGTCTCCAGCTCTGGGGACTTAGATCTGCTGGAGCGAGTCCAGGGGAAGATGATCAGAGGGCTGAAGAACCTCTCCTATGAAGACAGGCTGAAAGATTTGGGGTTCATCCTGGAGAAGAGAAGGCTCCAGGGAGACCTTCTAGCATCCTTCCAGTACCTTCCAACCCAAATAATTTTATGATTGTGTGGAAGAATGGGCTACAAGTTGTTTTAGGCAGTGAGTCACTAAAAAATATTAATGATGCAGGGAATGTTTATGAGTATGTATTTCCTAAACACACTAGTAAATAGATTTAAATTACAGGGTCTTGATTTTGCTTTAAGTGATACCTGTGGAATAAACCTTACTCTTTTTTCTTTTTTTGGTGTCATTAATAAAAAGGTGACTTGCTCACATTGTTCTCTTTTGCTTCTGGTTCCTGTAGGATGGAGAAGAATTTGAGAGGTTGAACAAACCAAGCAGTGATGTTGATACAGATGAAGATTCCCTCTAGCATGAGGCTGACGTGGTGGAGTGCTATTACTCACAGTGAGAGAGACAGTTAATCTTTTATTAACATAGGGAAGGGTTGTTTTTCCCCACTGACAGACTATTTGGAACTGTTTTGGGGCTGGATGTCAAATGTGGATGAGGACAATATTCAAGCTGTATATATGGAGAGTTGTATTCCTTTGTGCCTGTCTCCCAGTGTCTGGGGAAATGGAAATCTGGAATGCCTTTGCAGCAGCTGGTGAATTTTACATGCAGCTTACGTGGCCTAACTTTGAAAGAGCTTGAATAAAACAAAAGTTTATTAAATAGTATGAATGCATCATCTTTTTTGTGTGTGTGTTTAGAAAGGTTTTGTGTAGAGGCTTAGTTTGCACCGAGCACACTACTGAAAACAAATATTATACAGCTACAGTAATGCTCTTCAACATCTGGAGCACTGAGCAAGAGAGTGCAGGTGGCAATATCATCTGGTGTTGTTCTACCCTGGCAGACTGATAAGGTGTAGCATTCATTTTGTACAGAGAGAAGTCATTCTGCAGAGTGCCAGGCATAGTGATCTCAGAATTTCTGTTGAGGCATCTGCTGGATTGTATTTTGACTGAGATGAAAAATAGGTTCCAAATTATTCAGAGAATTTTGAAACAGGCAAGAGAACAGGGATGCTGATAAGGGATTCCTGGTATGTCCCAAAGCATCTTCTCTCAGAGCAGTGGAAAAGATGTTGGTTTATAATTTCCTCCCTTCAAAAATGTGTCTTTCATAGTTGAAAGATACTGTCAGAAGAATTCTTAAGATAAGCAATGAGTTCAGTGTCAGAGCCTCATATCAGAGTGTATAGTAAGCAGTAAGTGATGCATTTCTCTGGACTGAAGACAGTCCTGCCTTTGTTCCCCTCTGCCATCCTGTCCAGGCTCTGTGTATAAAGCTTTTGTGTACTGTATTGATGGCTTATTGCTGTATTAACATACCTCCTGTCATTGATCCATCAAGAGGGGCAGCCTGTTTTCATATGTGGCCCATGGTTTATAACTGTCAAGTTATAAACGATGAATCTAAACTTTTTTTTTTCTGTTTTAATAGTGTAGATTAAGAATAACTACAAAATTAATTTAATACTGCTGTTGAGAAGTTTATTGCATCTCATTTAATTGTGCTTGTATAGCAGGCCATTTCAACATAAGGAATCCTAGTTGTTTGCATCTGTACAGAAAGAATAGAAGGTGTATTTCAGTGTAAATTCCAGAAACTCTGTTGCTCTCATTGGTTTATGATGTTGTCTTTTAGGAAATGAAACTTTAAAAAAATCCTCAAACTGTTAAAGGCTTAGTGGCAATAAGACAATTTTTTTTGCATTGCGTACAGCTTTGCAATATATACCTGAGTTTGGTGCCTTTTTCGGTCACAGCTACCAACTTTAGCAGGTACTTTCAAAAAGAGTGAAAACACTGTTAGCTTTAGATTGCTTTGCATTTATGTGAGCAGTAACTTTTTACATGAAGTTCCAAAGACCCTTGCCTTGCATCAAGTGAGAACACAGAAATCAGCCATGATTGTACTTCTACAGACAGAGCATCAAACCAAAGATGAATGTTTGAAAAACCAGTTTTGACCTTTGTGCCTGAAATATCTGCATTAAGAGACAGGAAATATGGAAATAACTGATCTTCAGCTATTATGAAGTGCATTTAGTTCTTACTTTCAATTCTTGTCCTGCTTAATGATTTTCCTTTCTGTGAATTTCTCCAGTGCTATCATGCTTGATTTATTTGCCAAAGTCTAGATTGCACTAGGTATTGGCTATTTAACTGTTGATCCAAGTTTTTACTCATGCTGTGGATTTGGTTCTGTCTACCATATAGAAATCTTTCTGTTGTCTTCAGGTTGGAGGTCTCAGAGAGATTATGTTGGATAACCGGGCAGGTTTCTTATTATAATGAAGGAGAACTGTATATCCCTTTTGTAGCAACAGGAATGTTAACTGATGTCTAAAAATGGGTAAGGATTTGCATCCACTTAGTAACATAGGGTAAATAGTAACCAAAGGCATGACATGCAAATGTTTGCAGATGTGCTATCCATGGCAATGGTAAAATTTAGTGTGTAGGTGAGATTTGTTAGAGTGACTGTGCCCAATTGTCAGCTGGAGAGCAGCCTGAGTGAGCAAGGGGGAGCAATTCTATAGAGTTACATGTTTCAGATAGATCAAGTGAAATCTCACATGATTAAGTATTTCCACTATATGGAAACTACTCCATGTTGGAAAGCTTAACTTATATTCCTTTGAAATTACAATAGGGAAATTTATGAGGATGTTTTTGGAGAGCAGCATTAGTTTGGCATATAGTCTTTAATGAATACATTGGGCAGAGTGCTCATGCTAAGGTTTGATTTAGAGCCCAGATTCACAAACATTTGAACTTAATTGCTGCTGAGGGTGTTATGTTCCTCCCTCCAGGTTGGAGGAAATAGTTCACAAAACATCCCAGGAAGAGAGGTGTGTTCGTGTTTCTCTTGCTTGTAACAAGTAGATTAAAGAAGTATTTATTTTGGTTAATTTCATCTATTTTGTGTATGTAGCCGCTTCAAAGACAGACTGTGGATGAAAACAGCCATCTTAGAACAGAATCAAATGCTATAAATATGTATAAGAAAAAAGATTTTCTTTATCATGTAGAGTCTTCCCACTAAAGTATGTTGAAATAGGACCTTAATCTTGGTACGTCTGTCCTCGGAGTGATGCTGCAGGGACAGATCCAGTGATCTGGATTTGATTTGTTTTGCCAAATGAAGTCTTCATTTGGAGAAATATAACTCCTGAATGCTTATAGCCTGCAAGATAACTACATGTTGTTGTTGAAAGAATATTTTGGCTTGGTGCTCCTTCTGGCTTTGCTTTTGGTTTTCCATAGGGAAGAGTGGGTTGCAAAATCAGGATTTTAAGTCATTGCTAAAAGTTTCTGCTGATTTCGTGTCATTTTGTAATGAAGGCAGAAAAAGGCACCAGAATGTAGAATAATAAAGAGTCTTCTACAAATTCTGTGAATATTTGGATATGTGGTTTTGGTTAAGAGCCCATCCCTACCTCCCTTGATAAGTGGACAACTTGTTTGGAGTTGTCTTTTTTAATGCAACTCCCACTGAATGCATAGGCTGGGTTTGGTACTTGCACAATTTGACTTTGAATTTCAGGGAGGGGTATAAAAAAAAAGGCCCATTTGGATTAGGTGCTGCATTCTTTTTAATGTAAGTTAACCCTTGCAGCACAGGACATTTAATTTGTGTGATTTGTAGTGTGAGTTAAAAGGGCTTTCATTTAAAGACTTTACATGAAAAGAAGATTACAGAAAAGTTTAAATGAACAGCTGAAAGAAAATGCACCAAGGGTGTTTTTCTTTCTGTCTGCAGAAGGTGCCTGTCAGGCATGTGGTATACTTTCCTCTGCTTTTGCTTTAGACAGGGAAAGTTAGGCACCTTTGACCTCGATACAGTGATGCAACGAGCTCTTGTTTTCTAAAATGAGCTACAGGACACTCCATTTTCTTCTAGAAACCCCTTCATCCTGTGGTTCTTTTTGGTTTTTTGAATTTCTCTGTCCACTGCTTTCAGCTGTGGAAGTGCTGTCATCACTGAGAGCTCAGAAGCTCTCTGCAGGCAGCAGTCCACTCAAAATCATTCTGTTAAATGCTTTCCGCCAGTTAGCTCCAGTCACCTGAGAAAGGTAAGTCAGTAGCTGTACCCTGCGCTGACTAGACCTTGTGATAGGGAGGGCAGCCTGCCTCAGAGAGTGACCAGGTTTGTAAAGCTAAGGCCTTGTGACCATTTGTCTGCCTTCCTGACATCCAGAAGGGCAAGTAATGCCTGACCCTTAGTGACTTTAATTTCTAAAGAAAACATCTGGTTTCACTTAAAGATATTCAGTAATCTTTCTGCTGCATCTTTAATGTTTAGAAATCTAACCCAAATGGCGTTGAAACCATGGCTATGCATGCAGTTCCTGCCACTGAGTTCAGTAGGGTAGGGTGGTGCTACAGTTCCAATGCCCAAAGACATCAATGAGAAGGGAGAAAAAAAAACATTTCTGAAAGTGTGGCAGAAATAGAGATGGTTTAGCAGATTAAATTAATCTCAAATACTTTTATAAACATTTAATTCAGATCACTTTTATAGGCGAGGGTATGAGAAGAAGAGGTAAAACAAAATTTGAAATTTAGAGTAACAGTTTAATTGAAAGCAGTATTATAGAGAGCTAGTTACATCTCATTGAAAATATACTTGAATGAGATTTCGTTTTCTGATGAAAATAATGCTTTTCAGATTTCTGTATTTCAGACAGTGCTAACCCTGGTTGGTGTTTCCACTTAGCTCTCATTAACTTGGATTTAACAGTGATGTGGGCAGGACCTAAGAGAACAGGGACCCCAACTGAAAGAATAAGTTGATATGCAGTAAGCTTTGTAGTTAAGAACTTTACATTGTATTGTATTGGAACAATTTTTGCCATAGCCATAAATCTTATTTCCATTCATAAAGTCAGCTAATTACAATGGTAATGCACTGTAGAAGGGATGCTGTCTTTTTAAATATGGTGTCTCAAAAATATTTTATTACTGTTGTTGTTGTTATTAAAGAGCATGCCCCATGCTTCTTTCTTAAATTTTCCTTTTCTGGGAGAGACCCAAAGAACTGTGGTTCTTTGTTTCTCTTCATAAGTATAAATCTCACTTTCCAATAAATATACTTTTTTTTTTCTCCTTAGAAAAAGTAGTAAAAAGCACATTGTTGGGCAGTATTTTTCCTTTGTTTCCTACCCTATTGTAGTGCCCATGGGCTGGGGCTGTGGGATTTTTTTGTTTGGTTTTAATACAAAGAGCAGCTGCTGATGGCTTTTGTTTATAAAGGTTTAAAAATATAAAGGAGTCTTTATTGTTTAAAGCTTCAATACTACTGGTTTGAATTGCTTCACTGTAAAGGTTTCTGCATTTTTTGAGAAGGCAAGTGACCAAAGTCCCTTGATTGAACAGTAGAAGAACGAGGCATGGATATCTAGGTGGCCTGGGAAGATTTTCTGCAACTTGCCACCTATTGCTTGGATAGCTATTAGAAGACAAACATGGGGGCAGCCAGAGGCTAAGTCACTCTGCTCAGTACGGATATCCATGGTGGTAACTTCTGTGGTGACGGTAGTCATCTTGGTAACCTTCCTGGTAGCCCTGGTGGTAGCTGTGGTAGCCATATCCACCATACTCATCATCGGGGCACTGCATGCCCAGCGACTGCTGGATTGTCATTTCCTGGCGCCGCAGCTGCATGGAATCAATCAGGTCATACACAATCGCCATAGACCACATTGGAGAAGGATACCAGGATTTGACATTGCCATCTTTCCCCACTAGAAGCATGGAGAAATATTCTGGGCTAATTTGGAAATAATTCCGAATATCTTTCACCAAATTAGCCGGGATGTCTTCTCGGTCTACAGTTGAGCTTCCTAGAAAATGATCACATAAAATCAGCATTAATGTTTTGTTTAGGTGATGATGATGTTTTCTAGCTAAAAAAATTAGCAGCAGACGATAGGATATAGCCCAAGAGCTGGCAATATAAGATTCTTGTCATTTGCAAGTTCAGATCCATTTCCTGGATCTGAAATGAAATTACTGTACTGTGAACTAAGGATGTATTTTTAACAGCTTTTTAAAGTTTAGTTAACTTTTCCTTTTTCTCTAGCCCAAAGCTACTGTAGTGTGGTACATCTTTTTGTCACCCAAAATCTATTAATTTCTTTGTCTTTGCAGCTTGGGTAACCAGTTTATGTATTGCAGAAGGCATATGTGAAAAACAGTAGCAGTGAAAGAAATTAAAAGACTTGTAATTGAAGTGTGATAGAAGAATTGCAGGGTATAGACCCTATAGAGCCTCACTCTTGAACTGTCATGATATATGAGGAATGGGATGTGGTAGATGTCATTTCCTCTTCAATATATATGTTCTAGGGTAAGTCTGGTGAACTCCAGGCTTTTAAGTGTGAAGGCTGTGTTGGGTAAATTAGTAGAAACTGTAAGACAACTAAGATCAGTGGGAACATATATACATAGTTGGCTTGGCAGCCGGACTCTTACACAATGGCGCCCTGCCCTACAAACCTGAGGTTCTCTGAAAGAGGTCAGCAAGCAGGTGATTAAGGGTGGCTTCAAGAAGGCTTCAAAAGGTTCTTTGATAGCATGACTGGAGCAGAAGCAAGGTGGGAGTGAATGTCAGTGTTACTGCAGGGGTGGATAGGGATTACATGTTCACCTTTTTCCCCACACAAGAAATAAGGGGAATCAAACAGAGGTATAGGGGCCAAATAAAAGGTACCTCTCTAGAAGTTCTCACAGTAGAACATGTGGAAGTCAACATCAATTCAAGGGGAGATTAGACAAAGATCTGTTGATCTTAACAAATAGGAACTATAAACAAAGTCATGAAGCCTCCAGTGAAAAATCAGTGGAGGCTGCAAGAGTGTTGATGGAAGAAGTCTGACATCAGCTTCCTCTGTTTATTTTTTTGCATACATGGACTTAGTGTTCCTGTGCTATAGAAGGACTAGAATGCTTTCATGCGCAGAGCAGTTGGAGCACAGATGGGATAAATGAACTGCTTTCTGTCTTTGTTCCTCCACTGATGGAGGCAGTTGTTTGGATTAGATAGCAGAGGAACCACAGCATTGGACAACGGGACTCTCTTAAGGATCTACTTGGAAGAGCCTGCTGGGATGCAAGTGGAATATTAAAGAGAGGTTATAAGAAAGATGGAGAAAGACTTTTTACCAGGGCCCAGAGACAGAACAAGGGGTATTAATTTTACACAGAAAAATTTAATTTTACACAGGGTAAATTTAGATATAAGGAAGAGGTTTTTTAGGATATGGGTGGGGTGACTCAGGAGCGGGTCACCCATATGGATGCTCTGTCTCTGGAAGTGTTCAAGGATAGGTTAGATGGAGCTTTGAGCAACCTGATGAAGTAAAAGATGTCCCAGCAGCCCATGGCAGGGGGTTGGAACTAGATCATCTTTAAGAGGTCCTATTCACTCCAAGCCATTCTATGAATATAAATGAGGGATCCATAGAGGAGAATCTGCTGAGTGTGTGTTCTACTAGCCCTGCAAACTCTTGAGCATGTAAAAAGGCACAGACATACCTGTCTTTGACAGCAAGGCTGGCAGAAGAGTGTCCTAGGGACTGTAAGCTTAGGTGGGAAATCAAAATGTGAGATGAATTTCAGACATATGTGCTTTTCTGTTCTGAAGAACCTATCAAATATTTAGTGCAGAAACACCAAGAAAGCTTTTTGTTTGTTTTTGTGTCATCTTACTTTTTAAAAGAAACAAAAGAGGAAAACAGTCATACTCATCCCTCTAAAGAAATTACAGAAAATAAGTACTCAACACTGTATAATGCCCTTCATGGGTAGTACTGAAGACACTGGAAACAGTCACTTACCATTAATTGGATACAACTCTAAGACACCTCCAATATCTTCTCCAACTCCCAGCAATTTGAGGATAGTTATGTGGCGCAGACCTGGAGGAAATGAAGAAGGTTTTGGGTCAGACCAGATCTTTGTGCTTATCTTTGGGCAGATTTCAGTTTAATCAGCCAGGTCTGTGCTTGCTAAATTAGGGCCCAGTCTCAACCAGCCCTCCAGGAGAGTTACTGATTTCTGTGGAGTCTTTGCCAGTCACATAATCTGTCCCAAACATAAGGATAAGATGATGCATTGAGTAAATGTGATATCAGTTGCATAAAGCTGTTCCAAGGACAGGAGCATGGTGGTGTGGTTCTGTAGCATAGGGGTACAAGCATCAGAATCGCCAGTAAATTGCAGAGGCCATTCTCAACTCCAGAATCTTCCTGCACTGTTTTCTTGACTAGTAAAACTTTTACTCATCATACACACAGCAAAAAACTATTTAGAGGCAAGATAACCTGTGCCAGTTAAACTCTGAATGACTGCAGGGAATAGCTTATGACAGATACTCACTTCTTCCATTTTTTCTGCACAGAGGCTTGGACTGTTGCCTCTGCTTTGAAAAAAGACCTTAGGGACAGCAGAAACTGTTCATGTAACATGAGTCAATACAATCTACAAAATCTTTGATGTAACTGCTTTTATAACTTGGAGGTAAGATGCTTGGAAACATACCACTTAGTTAAAACACACACTGACAAATGCTTTAGAAACTCACTTCAGAAGGCATTTTGCAGTGGCCTGTGTCACAGTTTACTTTGGTACTTTCCAAATGAGGTGATGCTGATGCTCTGAATGAAAGCCAGGTGATTATGAATAAACAATCATACTGTGCAGATCTCCCTTCTGGTGCAATTGAAATGCATTGAAAGGGACCTGTTCCATTCTGCTGAAGGAGTCAAGTGTAGACCCTGTATGGTGTGTGCATTGCTAGGAACTTAAGGAGTAAGTCGTTCTGCACTCCATGACAAGAAGACAGAAGAGTGCCTCTTGGTTTGCCCGTAGTTGTCTCCTGGAGGAGGCCCTTTCTCTCCACTATGTAGGTGGACCTTAAATACCTAGTGATGGGTCTGGGAGGGCCTTTATTGCATTGAAATGGATTCCATTAATGTTTTAACAGATTTTAGCAATGAAACAGTAAGGAAAAGAAAAAACCTTGATGTACATGCATCTCCCTGATGCCTGGCCCAGTTCTCAGTTGGATTTTAAAGGATGTGCCCTTACCAAAGCGTTTTCCTTGTGTTGTTAAGTTGTGCAGTACAAAAAAGCCCCAAAAAAACTCCTACTCTCCTGAAGTAGAAGCCTGAAGAGAAGCTTTGGAGTGCTAGCTTTTACTGCTACATTAGTGTAATGTTTCAAAAATTATAACAGGGAATGCTTTTTGTTTAGCTGTCTTAGCCGCCAGTGGGCTGTACTACCTGTTTAACACAATCTTCCATTTGTATCTGGAGGAAAGTTTTCAGTTGTCAGACTCCTCAGACTGTCCAGGTTAAAATTTGAGCAAAGGAATCACATCACCAGGAAGGATGTGGTTTGGGGGAGCAAGAATATAATTCCTTCTGACTCACCAAAATTGCAGGCTTGTCCACTGAGAGCAGCAAGCTGCTGGGAATAAGCCCAGTCTTCATCACTGGGAGCAGAGATCACCACCAGCCGCCTTCTCCATCGGAACCTGAAAAGAGATTGGGGCCAGGCATGGTCGTGACATGTGACTCGAGTCCTCTCAGCATTTCTGTTCTCTGTAGGCTGAGATATGTCATATCTATCACAACTTCTAAGTAATAGCTGGATGGGAAATCTTCCCAGTTCTGTCCATCACTGGGAGAGGATAAAGTTTTGTTTGAATTTTACAGCTTGTTTTGAATTTTACAGCTCCAAAACTTTCAAAGAAACACTTGCAGTGCTGCTGCTTCACCAAACAAACACTGCAAAGTTTATGATCTTTGCTCAAAGCCCCTTCAGTAGTTACAGCAGTGCTGAGAACTGTATATTCAAGAGAGAAGGATTCCTGTGGAATTCCTCACTAGGCATTTAGCTTTACGTAAGTCACCACTGCTGGAGCTGCACAGTTATTTTGCAGTCCAAGGGCTGTCGGAGAATTAGGGTGTATCTTCATTTCAGACATAACTCATACTTCTGTGTAAATAATCACTGACCTCTTTTTTCTTTCCTGCACCACATTTGCTCAAAATACCTTCAACATGGCTCTAAATCTAAGCTTGTTTGTAAGTGTGTGGTTGTGTCAGCCTGTGGCTGTATAAGGCATGCATGGGGCAATAAGATAAATCTAGGACTGTTTCTTTAATAGAGACTGCACCATCTACCCAAGATTTTGCTTAAGGATCTCCTTCCTTTCCAGTCAAGGAAAGGCAGTGCCATAAGAACACTTGAAATTTTAAAAAATTCTAACTCTAGAGATTTTTAACATTCTCTCAACAACTTGTTTTTTTGAATATAGGTACTTCTCCACTTAACCTAAATAAATCAGATTTATAGGAATTTGCAAAGCTGCAGAGATATTTTTATAGCAGGAAATGATTTTTTAAATGGATGCGGATGTTACTCTGTTATAATAATAGCCTGCTTTTCTGCTGTACCATGTGAAGATCTCAAAATGAAGACTAATGCCAAGGGTCAATTCTGCTTCACTTAAGAGAAGCTGAAGTTAGGGTGGAATTTGCTCAAAGTCAGAGAAGATGTTGTTAGAAGAGCAGGGCATGCTGATCTCTTTGCTTGTTGATTGATACTGATTTTTTTTTTTACAATTAGAAAACTAAATCCTTAAAAAGCAAACCTCCTCAATTTTCATCTTTCTCAGGAGAAAAAGCAAAGAAACATGAATGTGCGTGTACAGTTAAGTGAATAGGAATGAGAAGCATTAAGGATCACATATGTGCTATGAAGAAAAGGAGGGAAAATTTGTGTCATTATTCTGAAAATGGGGAACAAAATAATCTTTGTGCTGTTTTGTATAGAAAAGCACCTGGTTACCCATGAACAGTGAGGAGAATGTGGCGATTGGATCATATTTTGCCTAGGGGAAAAACTGTGTGTCACTTTAAGATACTTTTATATTTCTTTCTGTTTGCTTGTTTGTTGGTTTTTTAATATCTGCTTTGGAGTTACCCAGAGCTGAGAAGTGTTGAAAGCCATTCAAGCTGTTTATTCCCCTGCCCCTGGAACACTTGCTGTGCTTATCTGTGACTACATCTTAGAAAATAATTCAGTTGGTCCTTCACAGCTGTTAGTTCACCAACTAACAGATATGTTGAGTAAATGTGATATCAGTTGCATAAAGCTGTTCTTAAAAAATAAATCTGCACTAATGTACAGATTTCTGCTTTATTTCTGACATCAGAAGTCGTGGACCAATACTGCTGACAAATTTGCCAGACTCTTCCCTGTGTGGATCCTTTCTTCCTCTACATGTTTTGCATATTATTCTGATGTGTGAGCCCAGAGAGCAGCACAGCCAGTATCTAGAGTCTTAGAGGGGTGACTTATCCCCAGACTCAAGGTTTTCTTCCTTCTACACAAGGCTTTTAAGCATTACTCAAGCTGGCTCTGGCTCTCATGGTCTCCTTTCACACCAGGCAGGTTTGTTAAGAACAATATTTGCATTATTATAACTGAACTTTTCAAGGAGCAGCACCAGGGATATGATGCCAGGGCTCTTGTTCAACTGGGAACATGATAGTGGACAAAGCTGGAATCAATTTTACTGGGAATCTAACCATTTAATGTGGCCAGAGAAGTCAACCCAATATTTAAAGCCTGATGCTGTTTCACAGACAGCAAATGCATTCTGTGCAGCAGCAGTTCTGTTTATAGATGCAACATTCTGCATTTTTTGTTCCCAGTTTTCTAATGTGTGTTTATTACTAGGGCAGTTTCCAAGCAAAGAAAGATTTGGGGCCTGTCTCTTTCCAGTATACAAGCTCTTTCTTGTGCTGATCAGCTGTTTCCAAACTGTGGTTCTTCTTGGTGGTCTCAAGGATGAATCACTGGAACCTAAACATGAGGTGGTGAGGTGGGTGGGGTGTATCTTGTTAAAGGTTCTCTTTCTGTTGAAGTGGCCATTGAATTTTAAAATGTTAATGAACCAACAACCTATTCATTTACTTGTTGCTCCTTTCCTCCTCATCATAATCCATGATGCTGCCACCTCAGTCATTTTTAAAGTTGTCTAGCATTAACAGGGTATTCCCATGGATTCTCATAGTAGGTGAGGAGGATGCAGTTGTAACAGGTAAGGTCTGGAATGACGGGGTAGCCCTAATTCCTTGTCAATTATCCGTGTGATAATTGAGAGAGGGCTGTAGCTGCACAGCTCTTCTGTGGGTCTGAATGCCCACAGTCCAGATAAATTTATTGCCTGGAATTTTTGTCTCAGGGTAGAGTAATAACACAGCATGTAGAGATTGCATAAACAAAATTGTCTTTCTATAGAAGGTCTCCAACATTTTGCAAAAGACATCTGCAAGACCTTTAATATTATGCGTGACTAATACTGGCAAAGACAAACTGTTATCTCATGTAGGATAAGAAGGAAGGTAGAATTAATTACTGATTTGAACTACATGGAAGGGATTAGAATGGGATTAATGAGACTGGGATGGTTGATGATCAAAATATATAAACACTGTGCTTCATACATTCAAAACATTGAGCTAACATCTACAAATTTATCCTTATTTGCTCTTCTAATACAAATCAGTTTTATTATCTCCATGTCATGATGGGGAAACTGAGGTACCGAAAACCAGTGTCCAAGGAAGGTTTAGTTAGTCAGGAAACATGCTTCCTAACTTCCAGCGTTCTATACAAGACTGCATTCAGCTCTGGCTGCATCTCTGTATTTGCTTAACATTGTAAATCCTGAGAAATCTGTATTTAAAAATCCCAGGAATAGTTACATGGGTGTTTTTCCGGTACAATGATAATTAGTAGAACTAGCAGCAGATAAGAACAGAAGGTGATACCTGGATAAAAAGCTCTCAAGGGATTGCTTCTTATCTTCTTTGCAGACAATGCCCTCTTTTTTCTGTCTTTCCATGTCTTTAATTCGTGATTGGAAGGTGTCAATCAAATCAAACACAGACTTCATTGCTATGGGTACTTCATAGTATTGCTGTTAAGGAAAACAAAAACAAGACAGGTGGGTTTAAGGATGCTCATGTTAGCAGCCTTTCTGCATGTATCACAGCACTGTAGGATATTTAGAGATCCAAGTATTCTAATTCACATGCAGGCAACGAGGCCTAAATCAGATCAGAAACTATGGAAAATATAATTGTTTTTGCAGTCAGACTGCTCATTGGAAGTGGCATATTTTCACTATTTGCCCAAAGTGATAAGGCCAGGACATTGCAGTTATTATATTCTTTCGTAAGGCCATTCAACTAGAGGATCATCCTTATGCAATGTGCTGTCATCCCGCTGAGCAGCCAAACTGTGTGTTTTAGAATGCCAGGTACTATGTTAAAACCCTGTCAGGTGTGGGGAGGTTCTGTTCCTCATCATTCCAGCAGAAACACACATTTCCTGAGATCCCCTAGGCAGAAAATTAAGATAGCTACCTAAGTTCTGAAAATTTTGCTTACTGTTCTTTTGCTTGTCCTCCGGCAGTGACCAGGTCCTGCATCAGTATCTTATGTGCCTCACATGCAAGTGTGTAGTGTAATTTCCTAAATTTTTCAATATTTTTTTTTTGTATGTTTTCAATGCATTTTCTTTCAAGAGAGCTGAGTTCAAAGAATTGAAACCCTCACCTTGACCTTCATGTCAGTGTCTGTCAGCACCATGAAGAAATCATTGTAGGTCATCCCATACTCTTTCCTCAGCTCACTGATGAGCTGCTGGTCCACAAGATCTTCATCTTCTATCACTTTCATGGGCTTTTCATTATCTTAATGAGAGGCAAAGGAGAAATAAAAATAGTAATGGAATCATACAGCACTCTGCCTTTAATTTTGACTCAAAAGAAAAGGGAGAATTAATTTCTCAGAAGCTCTCTTCCTGCTGCATATCCAATGTATTACAAACCATGTGTGTGAACTTTTCATTCATGTGACTTTTAGCTGTCTAGTTTTCCATCCCAATAGTCTTTGAAAATCAGTCAATCCTAGGACTCATGCACTTCAGTATTTATCATTTGTGTGTTCTTTTGAAAAATCTTGCTTTTTCCTGGAAAAAAAAATCTTAGAGATTTTTTCAATATGCTCAATACATGTATATGCATGTATTAATCATTTCATCAGCTCCTGAATTGTAGCCACTTCTGTAATTGAAAATAGGAATTTTGACAATGTGCACCACGTGCAAATGAAACAGCATAGGTGATTTGGATCAGTAAAATACAGTTAGAACAGCTTGAGGTTGGTCAGGACAGTAGAGTTAACCTTACCAGTCTTAAAAATTCACATGTAGTGACTATAAGAAACCAGAAACTGTTTAACATGTCTTGAATGCTGCAATGTTGGCAGCATACCTCCCTACATACCCCACTTTGGCACTCCTTCCTCCTTCTGCTTGCTGATTGTAGCAGCCTGACAGGCAAAAGCTTAGTTTTGAGTATGACTTGTACCGATTCAGTGGTCCAGTCTAAGAAAACATTCTGAAACAATGAGAAAAAGGCTTCTGAAGACAGAGATTTGAAGACAAGCCTGTGGAGGTACTGAGGTTCCTTACATCCTGTGGAACCAGGGCGCATTGCAATCAGTCCTGGAAGTCTCCATGTCATCAGCACAGCCTCAGCTGTAGCATCCAGCACAACCCTATGCAATTGCAACAGTGCTGGAACAAGCCTCCATATGCAATTGTAGGCCTGGAAAACTAAGGACAGGCTAACCCACACACCAAGGGAAATATTACCTGGGCACCAAGACCGCCCTGCAAACAGTGCTTGCCCATGCCCTATGAATGGTATATTGTTATATAATTATATATTATTGTTATAATGTTAACTATGAATGTTATATCCTTACTTAGAAATCCCAGCCATGGCTTAAGTGACCTGCCTCACATCATCAAGAGGTGGAATCCAGAGGTATAACTTTTCAGCCCCTTGCTCCATAATTATTTGTCAGCAAATATAGATGTGATTAATTGATCCAAGTCAAGCACACGGCAACAAGAAAAATTTGAGTCACTATACAGCAAAACATTTTAAATAATTTTCTAAATGTACATGGCTTTTAAGGAGCATACTGATCTGATCCAAATTTTGCAGTAGGTCCATCCTGTGTGTAGACTGAATTAAACTTCTGAATTAAAATTTTGGGAAAATGCCTGAATTAGAATCTGATCTTTAGTTTTCACACCTTGAACCCACTGCTTAAAAAAAGTCAAGCCAGCAAATATTAAAATTTCGTTATACTTACCATTCTATACATCTAATTTATATGATGTTTTCATTGTTATATGTACCTCAGTTTTATAAAGTATTTATAAGTTTTATAAAGAATTAACAAGCAATGTTATTAGCTTTTGATTGGATGGATTACTGGATGTACTAATTGGTTATCCACTTCATAAATATATGTAAATCCTGAATCAGGTGCTTGATGAGTGAGATTTATGTATTACTAGTGGCAAGTATACCATTAAAACACAGACCAAAGTTCATGTTTAAAAGCAAAGACTTTGTAAAGATCTCATTGGTTTAGATGGAGATAGAAAAATGTAAAAGTTGTTATTGTGAAATGTGATGGAAAACAGCTAAGGTACAAGAGTCCCTTAGACCAACTGACTTATGGCACCCTTCTGCTTTAAACTCTAGATAGCAATATGAAGTTAGCCCTTTAGAGTTTCCTTTTTAAGAGATTTTCTTTCAAAACTTACAATGAAAAGAATATTAAATTACAAAATGATACACAAAATTCTGTATCAAAAAAAATAATGCCACAAAGGCTGACCTGCCTTGCAAACTTGGAAATTATTTCTGTGGAGAAAAAAGAAGAAATTAATCAATTGCCTCTTTCCTTCCAAGTCACTACTTGTCCCTGACCACGCTCCATAAAGGACATCTGGGATCCACATGAAGATCCACTAGAGCTGAGACTCTGCTGCTACCTGCAAAGTCCTTGCTCTCTTTGCTTTTTCTCTGAAAGAATGGAGAAACATTTGTCCATACATCTATGGCAGCTAGATAGGCTGGGAAGAGGAGTTATCTTTAGAAATAATTCCAACAAGGTTACAAAGAAGGCCAGCAGGTTGTTTTAGCAGTACAGTGGCCTAATAGATTAGGTACTTGCTTTGATTATAGGATGGGTAGCCAGGGGCTGATGTTTGGTTGAGTAAAGCCCTGTTTCCCACTACTTCCCCATGGGGAAAAGAGACCACATTTTCTAACTTGGACTGAAGAGAAGACCTCTGCAGTGACACTCAGCTTTTGTGTCATTCCAGTGGGAAAGTGGGAAATACTGTCATTTTTCACTGTGAGCTAATCTCGACCAGTGTCACTGAGCTCTTTCACCACTTCTAAATGTGTTTGAAATTTCAGTGAAAATTCTTTTCTGTTGTGTTTTCTGTTGTTGTCTTTTGTATTTCAGTCCTGAGATGCAGCACTCTGAGTAGACCTCATCATGCTGGCTGCTCAAGCTTCTCGCTATAGAAACATACTGTGTAGAAAATGTTTCTTAGTAGCCTTTGCTGCCTCTAATGCTCACAGAGAATGAGCCTTGAAGAGGCCATACAAACAGGAAGGATGGAGGAGAAGGAGAGGTAGAACAGAAAGATATTTGTATTATTTATTTGTATTGTGTGTATTTCTATAAAGCTCAGGATTTGGTGTTTTGGGCAAAATTATAAGGTGAACTTTATGTAAAGTTTAACCTATACCCTTCTAAATCTCCTGTTTTTCTTCAATTTAATTCCTCCTATGAGAACTCAGCTGTTATGTACACTTACGTGGTTTGGGGAAAGTTCGGATGTAGGTTAAGTTTAGAACAGGCTGAAAGAGTATGTTCTATGTCAGAGTGAATATCTGAATATTAGCCAGACTAGAGCTAAATATAATCCTAAACAGTCCACTGACAGGCAGATGGATCTAGGAACACAAAAAGTGACCTTGAGTAACCTTGGCCTGATGTGGAAAATCCTGTACTGCTCCAGATTTGTCAAGGAGGTGCACAAATGGACAGTCTGGCAGGATTTGTGACTCACTGTCATTCAGGGACACGAGGCTAGATCTTGTCCCTCCGAGAGTGGCAGAGGCACAGCTGGAAGCCAGACATAAATCTGTGATCTTCTGGCCATTTATGCACCAGACCTGAAACACCCTGCAGCTGGTTAGGTCCTGAGCTTTCTGTTCCATCATACATCTTTTCCCAAGGTTTATTAAAACCAGATGAACTTTGAGGGGAAAGATGTGGTGGACTTGTAAGCAAAATTAGAAGCTTTTATTCTATTTGCAGTATAGAACTGTCCTGGATTGTAAAAATAAAATATTCTATTTGCCATCTGATAAAGATGGGGTTGTTATCTGGGCAGGTTTCCCTTATCTCTTCACAAACAATACCTCCCCTGGGAAGACATTTTTTGTTAATGGGCCATTAAGTGCCTCCACATGACTGATAAGATTACATTATTCCCATTGTGAGGTGCTCTGCCCAGGGGGAGGGGCCAAGCATTTCTACTGGGATAAAAAGAGACACTTTTAGAAACGAAGACAGCCTGGATTCTCCACTGGATCTCCAGAGGAAAACCAGACCCATCTGCCTACACTCTTCTCTGCTGGACTGTTGTTTTGACAGAGCCGTGGCTCCCACTCTAAGAGAACTGCAGCCACTGCTCAACTGGACTGTTATCCACACCCTGCCCCAGGGTGGCAGGTCATATCTTGACTCTGTCAAGGTTTTTGTTTGTTTGTTTGTTTGTTTCTTTTATTGTTTGCTGGTACTAGTACCTTTGTTTCCTTTAGTTTTTTTTTTTCCTAGTAAAAACTGTTATTCCTATCCCCATATTTCTTTGCCTGAGAGCGTTTTAATTTCAAAAAATTGTGGTGATTTGGAGGGAGGGGGTTTGTGTTTTTTTTTCTTCCTTAGCAGACACCTGTCTTTTTAAACCAAGACAAGAACCGTAGAATATTTGTATTTCTTCGGCTTCATCCAGCAAAGCACTCACAGTGATGTTAACCTTTAGATGCAGACAAAAATGAGATAGTTCAATGATACAAGAGATACCTAAGCTTAAGTGCTTTGCTGGACTGCAAGCTGAAGTCTTTGTCCAAGCACTATTGTTACAAAAGGATAGGTTTTCACTGGCTTTAGTGGGTGCTTCCTGAGGACCTGAACACTGACAGCAGTTGTATCAAAGCTACCTAAGAGAGATGAATGCCCAGTGTCACCTGTCTACATGGAAAATCTGAATGTGAAAAAGGTGGCACTAAATATGTCTAAATGAGCTACTTTTCAGGTCCTGCATAGTCTTAGATTTTGACCCAAGCTGGGGTGATTTTTCCCTTTGCTGTCTGTATTGTGCCCATGAGATGGAAAGCAAGTATTAAAAGAAAAAGAACCTAGCTGGAAGTGGTCAATTTTCATGCTGCTGTTGTTCATGGTGCCGAAAATTGTGATGACTGAGATCTTCCTTGTTGCCATCTTGCAGAAGCTCTCCAGATACTCATCTCGCTGCTGTACGTACATGGTGTTGTCGGCCTTGGGGGCTGTGATCAGCTGGTTGGTGGCAGAGAAAAAACAGTTTGTTTAGTATAAGGAGTGAAGCAGGTGATTGTTCTACTGAAGAAGAACTAGTTGCTGTCTGCAAACTGGGCTCTCTTTCCCATAAAGCGTATTTATTTCTCTTTGGAGTGTACCTTCATGCCCAGGCCTGACCCAAAGACATCCAGCCAGCTACAGGAAAACCTTTGGAAGCAGATACAGCTGGTTGCACCAACTCTTCTGCTGCTTCTACCACAGTGCTGGTAGAAGAAATATCACTATATTTTACAGAAAGCCACATACTCTCCTTTTATCCCTTGCCCTGCCAAGCCCACCAAATCTGCCTCACAGCCTTCAGTGGTGCTATGACTCACTCACAGGACAACCACTCTGCCCTCATCCCATGGTTCAGGCAGGGCTCCCATGCCTTTTTTGACTGCCAAGGGGTGAGTATAACTAGGGCTACATGAGTACTTATGTAACTGATGGCCATCTAGGAAGACCTTGAAGACTTGCTAAAGCCACTGTGACCTCATCTGAAAATGACTAATTTTGCTTTTCTTTGTTCTAAGCCACTTTGATGTCTTAGAGGACTTATACTTGCTCGAAGGCAGAGCTGTGGGCGAAAAGAAAGAGGAACAATTACAACAACAAAAGTATAAAAAGCTTTACATTCTACAGTACTTACTTCAAAGCCTTCTAAGGATTGCAAAGATTAAATTTTTAAAAAGTTTAGAGCACACAACTCAGATCCTTCATCAGTGACTGAGATGAAAATATTCCAGGGAAGGGGTGTGTATACCAACATTCAGTGATCCTATGCAGCAGTTTCCAGCAGAAGATGCCTAGGAATGCTGCAGCTCTAGCAATGTAATCATTCTAACTGGCAGCAGTGAACTGCAATCAAGCACCTGCCACTGATCTCCCAAATACAAAGGGAGCTGGAATATAGCCTCAAGTTTTATGATTTAAGGTCACAAATAATCACCCAAATCCTTCAATTACAAACTTATGCTTTAATCTGTAACAGGAGTAATTATTTTCTGGCTGCCTTCTAAAGTTTGTGGGGCCTGAAGGCTAATTTTTATTGTACACTCTTTATAAATCCAGTTCATCAATGTGAAAACATTTCTGGGTTTATAAAATCTGCCTCTCATTTATGCAAAGGCCCCTGGCATGACTACAGCTTTGGGACATGAAGGTGAATGAGACTGACAGACAGAAATAGGATTTGGTTTCAGGGCTACAGCATGTAACATATTGCTTTTAAATTGCATATAAAAATGCTTCAAATTAAAAAAAAAAAAGGATTATGAGATGGGCTTGAGGACTGAGATGAAAAACAGACCATTGGTTTGTATTGCCTCCTCCTAGTTTTGGGGATCATAAGCTGGAATGCAGAGTTAAGCCTGAATCTGATCTGTTTCATCAAACCTTGTAGAATAAAGCAAATTTCCAATCAAAGCTTTGTGCCAGGTCTGTTTTAACCCAGGCTGCATATGCACTGTCTTTATCAGTGTTTGCATCACAGAATCAAAGGATAGTTTGGGTGAGAAGGGACCTTCAAAATCACCTTGTTCCAACCCTTCTGCCAGGGGCAGGGATGCCTTTCACTAGACCAGGTTGTTCAAAGCCCCATCCAGCCTAGCCTTGGACACTTACAGAGATAGAGCATCCACAGCTATCACTATGCCTCTTTTTTATAAGGTCTCTTTAGGTACTGGACCTCTTATAAGGTCTCCCTGGAGCCTTTTCTTCTCCAGGGTGAACAACCCCAGCTCTTTTACTCTGTTTCCATAGGAGAGGTGCTCCAGTCCTCTGGTTATCTTCCTGTTCCTTGTTTGCATGCATGCATGTGTGTGTGTGTGCATATGTGTATATGTGCATGTGGGTATATATGTAGTGTTACAAATAAACTGTTAGTTGGCATTTCATCACCACAGAGAAATGAACAAAAAACCCTAGCTCACAAGGCCAAAATTTCTAAACATTTGTAAGACTGCAATAAAAGCCTCACTATAGAGAGGTGAGGCTGTTGGACTCAAAACCCATACATATTTTTTTGGTTTCTGCATCTGGGGCCTATATTTGTCATTAATTGAACTTAACCCAGAATAGACTTCAAAATTCCAGATGGTTGAAATTCACACTGAAATCTGAAATTGTTTATGATGTAGAATTTAAAATCTCATGTCCTTCTTAAAAGATGTTTGGAAAAGGACTGAAACAATGTCCTTGGAAGCCAGTCCAAAAGGAAAAAAGTGCAGCAAAGCAATGGGGAACAACTTGGGTAGAGTCGCTTCTGCAGCAATGTGGGCTAATTCTCTAGAGAGGGAGTCTAAAGACTCATGAATGACAGAGTTAATGGTAAGGATTGTTCCCCTAAGGGAACTGAAGTGTTTGATTGGAAGTAATGCAAATAGGCACGTGTGTGGATTCAAAGAAGCTTGAGAAGTTCTTTATTTTCCACATGTGCAATGGCAATGAGAAAATAGAGTTCAGCCACTCCTTTTACTAATAACCAAACCAAACCTATTCTTCAGGGAGCTTCAGAGTAAGCAGGTTGAAGATATTATTAGATTCTGGAAAAGTGAGGTACAGCATGGCATAATCATTTGTCTTCAGTGAGTTCTGGCCTGATAACCTGAGATTGTGCAACTCTTTTCTCAGAGATCCAGCTGTGAGGTGGCCCAGTATCAGAAGGTTCAAATTTCAGACAATCCTTTAAGTTGCCAGGATTGTGGTGGTGTTATGAATTAGCAGCCTGACATCTGTGAGCTTTACTTTTGGCTCTTTTATTTTCAAATTTGTTTATCCTGATGCTACATTTAGCACCAGCACTAATATATTCTTGGAAACCACAACATTGAGACCAAATTTCAAGGATCCCAACTTCTACATAGTTTCTCTCTCCGAGCTTTTGTTTTGGCTAAATATTAATTAACAAGTAACTAATTGGCATTACTTGCAAAATTCAGTAAAGTTCAATTTTTAAAAAATATATGCCTTTTTAAAATATATGCCAGGAACTTCTAGTGCTAGCTCTGCACATTCCTACGTCTTGAAGAATGGGAATGGGGAGAAGAAAGTTGCCTTGTTTTCAGGCCCATGAATCATCAGCAGAATGATTCCTTACATTCCAATGGCTGAAATCTTAACTTGGCATCTTAGCTTGGCACCTTAGCTATTTGTGCTGGAATATGGAGCACGAAAATCAAAGGCATTTGTGACAATGACTATTGGACAATAACTGTGAAACAGACCAGCTTGCAGTAGGATGATTGCAAGAAAACAGCTCCCACCATAATATTTTTAAAGAACTGTTTTCCAAAGTGTACCCTTCAGGATATGTGTCATCTGCCAGAAAAAACATTTGTACTACAACTAAAACTGTTTCCTGTCCTGGGTGAAGTGGTTTTGATAAGTAGTTGGAAAAGCATACAGCGCTCTAAAACCTGGGAACAAGTAATTCCAGACCATGCTGAAGTTCTCAGGCTTGAAAACTTACTGGACTGTTACAGTTTAATACAAACAGCAGGAGAAAAAACCCAAACCAAAATAAAGTTTGCACAGGATCTCTGAAGATGTCTAGGAGACCTGAATGCCAAATTCCCATCAGATCTTAATCCCAAATTCCCCATCCCTCAGGGCATCTGGTCACAAGCCTTTGTGCATGTCCCCAGTCAGACGTGCACTAGTGTTGCCAAGCCACCTGGCTTGCTTCCAGCTTTAGGACACCAGCACCAATATGAAGAAGGTGTGCCAGCTGGCAGGACCTGCGGAGCACTGAAATGTGGTAACTTTGGCAAGTACCCCAAGGTGACGAATGGATGTAATCCACACTGGAACCTGATTTTATTTATCTTAATGATACAGATCCTGACACCTGCATATCCACTGGAAGCAAGATAATCTGATGGCTAATGGTCATGGCTAGGAACAGGTTTCAGCCTAAACTCTGGATGACTGATTTTTAAACTGCGTGTAAGATTTCCAATATGAGACTGTGAAACCTATTGAAAATAATAATTTAGGTCTACCTCTTAATTCTACCTCTTAAGATAAAAGCACCAATAAAGAGTAAAAGAAACCCACTCTAAACTTATAGTTCCACATACTTCTACTGTGAGGGAGATACGACTTCATTTAGGTAATAAAATTCAGATGAATTAATTACTTACAATGAGCCTCCTCTTGCCTTCAAAATATTCCAGGAGATTAGTTGCTGATTTCCTGGGAGGCTGTAGGAAAGTCTTCTTGTTGGACTTGGGAAAATCCTCATTCTCAGTCCTGCTTCCCTTCTTCTTCTTACTGCGGTCTTTGTCTTGCTTGCTCTTTTTTTCAGCTTTGACCTTCTTGGACTGCTTCTCACTCTTCTGCTGCTTGTCAGGTCTGTCCTTCTTCTTCTTCTTCTCAGTTTTATCCATTCGGTCATGCTTCTTTGATTCTTTTCCTTTCTTTGGGGGAATATTTCCAGCTGCAAACTGTTCCTCTAAATGGGAACTAGCAGGCTTGCTCGGGTCATATTTATCTTCATACTCATTACTGAGTATCTTTTCTTGAGTCTTCTTTTTTGGTGGTTTAGTCTTAGATGGTTTGTGTTGCCCAGGTGTGACATTCAGGTCCCTGTGGTTGAAGTCCTTTCTGTCAGTTCTGTTATCTTTAAATCTACCCACATTTGCCTTTGTATAGTGCACTGAGGGAGCTGTTGGCAGCTCTGTGAAACTGTCATAGCGGGCAGCCTTGTTTGGTTTCTGTGTGGCTGCCAGTTGTTTCTCTTGGTGGCCGCGCTGCCTGTCCCTGCGGTTTGTTTTCCACACAGGAGAGTAGAAGTCCTCAGAGGCGGTGACTCGTGGCGTGGTGGCATCTGGGGCTACTGGCAGCCTGTGGTATTCTGTGGTGGAATGTGACTTCATGATCCAGGTCCTCTGTGTGCTGGGGAGGGGTGTAGTTGTTGTAGACCGGCTGGCTGTTGTCACTGCATGGGTAGTGGCACGAGTAGTTGTGGTGGTGGGAGGGAGGGTAGTGGTCCTTACTGTAGGCACAGGAGTGGCCCCTGTGGTTGTCATTGGTTTCCTCACTGTTTTGGTCCTTGTTGGCTGATTATTGCTCTTCCTTGGATCCTCCTTCCTTGCTGACACCGGGACATGTTCACTGCCAGGGGTAGGCTGCATGGTGCCTCCATTATTGCCTTCCTCAACCACTTGCCCCTCCACCCCAGCTGCTTTGCATGTCTGGATGAAACCCTTCTGCCTCATCTTCTCAATTTTTCTGATGGGGTTCTGATCAATGACTTCGTACATGGCCTCTAGCCTGACTGGATAAGGATACCTTTCCTCTACTTGCAGGGTCTTCTTCAACAGCACCATGCCAAATTTCCCTTTCTCCAGTTTCAGAAAGCTCATGAGCTTAGGGATGAGGGCAGGATCTAGTGGCTGTTCCAGGATTTTTCCTTCATTGGTTATCCTTCTAAATTTTCCCCCTTCTTCCCCTTCTTCATGGAACAACACAATCTGCTGGATGTGCCTCTCAGCCAATTCACAGTAAACATCATTTTTCAGCAGACTCATCATGAGCCGGTAGTAGCCCTCAGAGGCATGGGGGGCAGAAATGACCCAGACCCGATTTTTCCCTGCAAAGCTGGCCAGGATATTGGGAGAACTTGACCCTGAAGGGAAACGTACCACTCGTGACTGGGTGGCAGAGGATATCCCTTCATCCTTAATCATCTCGGACTTGGGGTCTTTGGCTGCAGCTGTGAGTCTTTGTACCAATCTCATCCTGGTCCCTCTGCCCCTGGCCTGGGAATGTGCTTCTCCTTGCAGGAGATTTGCAGGTGGCTTTGGAGAAGCTGAAGAATCCCTCTTGGTGACAGGGTGTCGAGGATTTGGGCTTGAATTCCTCAGGGATGCTCCAGACCTTCTCAGGAGGCTGCTTGAAGCCCTGTAAGCCAGGGGCACTTTCCTAACTCCATGGCTCCCTCTTTCCACTAGCCTCTCTGTCTTCTCAGAGCCACACGCTAACCATGCTGCCCACAGCAGGGCTNCACAGGCTGGCTATTTTGTGTGATTTATAGGTGCTTAATTACACCTCAGTCCTGCCCTAGTGGCTTTGTAAGTTTTATGGTTATTTTTGGAAAAACACAGAAAGGATCACTTTATGAAAAAACGAGATCATCCTTCTGTAACATGATACTGTCTATCTGAAACAACACCATGATCTGCGTCCTTCTCTCTCGCTCACTCTCCCCGTTTCTCTCACTCTCTCGCTATACACACATGCAGGGACACACAGAGAAAGAGTCCACACAGAGAAAGAGTCCCGTACAGAGAGCAGAAAGGCAAGAATTTGACTTGAAACTTACACTCTCAGGGAAGTTCCCCTGCCAGAGACGAGTTCCCACGTCTTTCTCCTTTAAAAGGAGACCAATGCCATACAGCTTTACTGTTGTTCAGTGATGAATCTTTACGCAGCCCAACAGGTCGCAGAGCCTGTTGTGTGTCTTTTAACTTTCTTCTTCACCTTCTTGACAGGCGGGATGAGGTTAGCGGAAATTTCCTTTGTGATCTCTGCTTCTCCATTTACCTGCAGGTCTGAATTTTTGCTGTACCGGTTACCAACGCAGGCAGGGATTTCATTTAAGAGAAGGGAATTTCTGGCTGCTCCAAGTCCCTCTCTTTTAAACTTCCCAAACCTCCTTCCCACTCCTTGCTTCCTCAGTCCCGTTTAGCTCCTTTGTTTCCAGAGAGGAAAGCACCAGCACTAATATATTTTCCAGGCTGAGGAAAAACACAGGAATGTGATGCTGAAAAAAAAAAAAAAAAAAAAAAAAAAAAGGACGCTTCCCTTTCCCCTTTCTCCACACTTTGACAAAAGCAAATTGTAAAACCCTGATCTTTTTTTCTTCTTGGCTGGTCGCGGTCCTAGAAATGTCAGGGCAACCCCAGCCCTGCTCCGAACCAGCCTCAGACAACGGTGGCCACTGGAAATGGGGGAAACTTCACTCAGGATTTAACAGCTCAGCAGAACCCGCCTCCTCCCAACTCTGACACAGGGAGGGAGGGAGGAGGAGGAAGGCTCTGGGGGCTGAAACACTGCACAGCATCACAGAGCACTTCAGAGAGGGTGACTCCAGCCTTAACTCTTTCCTTCACGCGTCCCAGCTCTCTGGTGTTCTCCGACCTCAGCTTTTTCTTTCCTCCCACCAAGCGGACACTGTCTGGATAAAAAAGTATGTTTCTCCATCAGTCTCAATAACAGCTCTGGTGTTTAAGAATTATTATTTTAAACCTCATTATTTCTGCCTTGTCTTTCCCCTTTCCTTGTTTTTTATTGTTTTCTGGGAGTTCCTCAGTGAAATCCAATTTTTCTTCACTTTCCAACTAGTTTCTCTTTCAGGTCCTCATTGTATGTCAGTATATTCTTTCCCCAAACATCATATGGGCATGACTGTTCATTAATTTGTAGTTTTTAAAGAGATCAGGTTGTTTACTATTGTACTAAAATTAGAGTCATATCTATTTCCCAGGAATGTGCACCAGCAGTGGGAAAAAAAAAAAGGAGAAAAGGTACAAAAATACCTACAGAGACAAGGGTAAAGGCAGGGTCATGTCCTCTGCTCTCCCTTCATGGTGTAAATGACACCATTCTATTGAGCTGACGTAAACTGGCACAGCTTTGCTGGCAACACCTGGCCTTTAGCTGATTCACACTGGCTTCAGTGTGCTGAGCACCTTCAGTGTAAAACACCACCTAATTGTAGTTGATGGGTAACACCTAAAAATATCCAAAACCTTAATACTACTTGAACTGTTTTCCGAGGTTTTGCTTATTGACAGGGATGTAGTTACATGTCTGTGATAACACACAGGATTTATTCTCAGTTATAGAGTCTGGAGGTGAAGGTGCACCTTCTAATTTCCTTGAAATTAATGTTTCAAAGAAAAAACCTTTCCTTTCTTTCTATCTTATTTTCTTGGTTTTTATTTAAGTTTTCAAATGCGCTGATAAAAATTAGTAGTTTTGCTAATATGTATTCAGTTCCTGTTTTATGGCCAGTGGTTTGCCCTGGAGGTAGGGGAGAATGCTGAATGCCTGTGCTCATATAAACACGAGGGGAAAAATTATCATCCTTTCCCAAAATATCACATGCTACGTTCACTGGGAGGTAAGGGGACTGTACCTCTCACAAGAATCACAAAACTGGGGCTCTGTGGAGTAAGTGTGGGTAACTTTTTCCACTTACATTAGTGTCAAGCCTGCTGGTTTATTTATCTTGACAAAGAAAAAATGTCATTAAAAATTACCTTGTTTCATGATGACATTTTAAACAGACATTTGTAAATAAAAATGAGGTTTTCATTTGTGTTTCATCTAGTTTCATTACAAAAATTTTTAAAATAAGTGACTCTACAGTGCTGAAGCCAAGTATTTGATTTGGGGTAAATCAATTAAAAAATTTAAACTTCCACAATTTTCCTGGTTTGGTAATAATTTGAAACCACACAGAGGCAAAACATCACTCATCTGCACAAGTCTAATGATGACAAGGAAAATACGCTCAGTACATGACAGCAAAGGAAAGAAACAGATTTCCATATTAGCTTTGCTGTCTATCCTATCCAATTATAGATATGCTGAAGAACTTTTGTGAGGACTTTCCTTCACTTTCCCAACCTGACTGAAGAAGTATCATGCTACAAAAGCTGCCTGAAGTGTATCAAACTGGTGGCAGATCAGTGAAGATGATAGGTTGTAAGGCAGGCATAGGGAGGATCTAGCACACAAGAGAACATGCAACCATGGGGATTATTCTCGAGGCTGATGTTTGATAGTACTTTTGTCCAAGGCGAGGAATAAACTTGAAATGACTGATGGAAATATTTGACATCAAAATTTCTCAGAAAGTAAATAATTTATACAGGCCAACAGGGGACTTCTAGTAAAGTGAACTCATATTTTAAAGGGCCAGTGCAAAGTTTTACAGCAAGAAGAAAAAATAAAGACATAAAACATTCATAAGATACAGAAAAATATGATTGAAGGCAGCTATTCAGTAAGAGACTTAAAGGTCACTGTGTATAAGCCCCTGGAAATAGGCTTTTGGTGTGATATTGCATCAAGGAGAAAGCTTGCCAGCAGCCCAATGAAAAGTTGGAAAGTCATATGTGGTGTCAATAATGTGATTTATACTGTACACATCAGGCTTTTCAAAAGAATTACAAAGGGTTCAAAAAGTGATGTGATAGCTGGATATGATCGTACTGAAAGGGAGGTGGGGAATTAACTATGTGGAAGGCACAGCCACTCATTGTTCATTATCTTCTCATGCAGACACAGAAAAGAGACATCTACAAATAAATTACTTTTTAATCCAGCAGAGGAAGGCAGAAGGATAACCAATGATTAGGAATTAAATCTTGCTAAATGCAGACTTGAAGCAATTGTAATTACTTGAAATTTTAACTAATTATCTTAGTTAACCCTGGGATAATTTGGCCAAGAATGTGGCTGTTTTCTCTGGCTTAGTGTTCAAATCAAGGCTTTAAGAGACCTTCTTGGCTGGACTGGAAGTAATCACAAAAGGATGGAATGAAATCCCTCTGAACACCTCTAAATAGAAAATCTGAGATTAAAATGACACCCACCTGTGCAACTCCCTGGAGGCTTACAGAAATGAATTCTGTAGCCCACTGAACCCAAAGGAGCAGTTTGAGAAAGGTGGAATGCAATGTACAAAATCTGCATCCCTTAAAGTGCTTTTAATAAGGAGCTGAAAGTTAGTGCTATGTCCACAAAGGGAAATTATATATCTGTTTAAGGATGACAATACTGCAAGTCTTTTTATAGTCTGCTTTAGGTATCAGACTTAAATATATCAAATGTGTCAAGGGGTGTGCACCCAACTACACTATTTCAGCTGCTAAAGAATTAATAGGAAAGTCAGCTACCCTGTGAACTAGGATTCCTTCTCAGTCCTTCAAAAGTTTGAGAAATAAGGTAGCAGCAAGAAGGAGACAGCTAGAGGGCTAATTGAGAAGTTCCTTTAAGTGGACTTCAAGGCAATCCTCCAGAGGGTGTGGGAGAAACTGCTCCCAAGGAAGGTGAAAGGAGGCAAGGGGCTTAGGAAAACTGGCATCATCTTCCTTGTACAGTGCTGGGAAGCTGGGAGCCAGATAAGCAGGTGTAGATAAGCAGGTGTAGGGTCCCCTGCTGATGCCAGTGGGGAGTTATTAGAGTGGAGAGCACCAGAGCCTGAATCCTGTGAAGCCAGACATTGTTGATGCTCTAAGAAGGGACAGGTTTCTTGAACCCTGCTGGGTCCTCACTTTCCTGAGGCGGAAAGAGGCTATTATTAGTAATCTGACTGGGGTCATAACCCAGCCAGCAGCTGGAGAAATAATAACTAGTAGTGTAAACAGGGGAACTGCACTTCAGCTCCCTGTATGTGAGCAGGAAAGGGAGTCAGTACAGGGAGGCTTGCAAATGCAGTGACCCGTGATAAAAAGAGCAGTGCCTGGTTAGTCAGATCAAGCTCCTAAATAGAAAGGAGCTTTTGAGTTGGCTGGCCTCATTTGAATCTTCACTTTTAAAATATACATTTTTCTGTAGAGTCCTCAAGAATGTTGCTTAGAAACTGGTAATGCAATATGACACTCAAGCTTTAAAAATAAATATTACAAACTATAACATTGAATGTTTTGAACCAAGGCTAAGCTTCCTAGGTACTGATAGGGTTGCAGCCCCAAAAATTCAGGCTTTAGTTGAGATTCAGGGAAGTTCTGATGCCTGGATGTTATTACTGGCCTATGCTCAAGCTGACCTTGACTTTAGCACCTCTGCTTGTCCAGTTTACAGAGCTTCCTGGTGAGAGGAAGGCTCTCACATAGATCAATTTCTTGTTCTACATCTGGTTGACACCTGCGATGGAAACATCAGCCAGGGAGAACAAAATATCTTCTGGACAGGGCTGACACAAGTTCTACACCAAACTGACTGATGCAACTGGTGTTATGTTCACTAAGATGAAATTGTTATACAGGGAGCAAATGAATACAAAGGTTGCCATCTGCCGGCCTTGCAATTGGTGCTACCCAGCCACAGGCTGGGGGGAGTGGCAAAGCCACTGCAGCATGCTGCAAGTGGTCTCTCGATGATACATCTGCTGAGGTGAAGCATTCAGAAAACCACAGGAGGAGTCTTAGAATAGTTACAGACAGACAGACAGCCACAGGAATAATTTTTGAGATGACGTTACAGACAGACAGACAGTCACAGGAATTATTCTTGAGATGATAAGGAAAACGCTTAAATTAGCTTAAAATGTCAGTGGGTGAGTCCAGCATCCCTCTGTTACAGTGATATAATCCCGCTGGGAAGCTTTGCTACAGGCATCTCATAATGCTGATGTTGAAGACTGTCCCATGAAGTTCTGTTAGTTACAGCTCCCAAGTCACATGCCTGCACAGCTAAATGAATTTGGCCACAGCAGTGAAGGCACCAGCTGCAAGGGCTTGGATTCCCATCTCAATTCCACACCTCTGTAGCAGAGGGCTTTATGCTAGCACAGGTCTGAACACTGACCCATGCTACATCCTTTCTCTGGTGTGCTTCCTTTGTCCTTCTCCCTTTGTCTGGGGGACTGCCAGCTGATGTTGAGCCTTTCTGAACAAGTGGAAATTGCCTTGTGGCTCTCACAGCCCCACTTCGTGGTACAAAGGAGATTCAAGCAGGATAGAAGCTGGTGCTTATGCAACTTCTCACTGCACAAATACTTGGTTTCTTAATGCAGAGCTCCCAGGCCTGATCTCTTTGACAGCTGTTTTGCCCAAATACAATCACTTATGGCTTTACACACTTGGAATAAGATCAAGTAGAAATTGTCCTGCAATACATTCAGCTCATTTGCTTACCAGGGAAGACTCAGGTCTCCAATGGTAGAGTAACTTCAATGAGATTCTGCCAGAAAACAGAACCCCACTGATTCAGGAGAGATTGTTCCTTATGTATTTCTGGGAGTCATTATCTATCCTAAAATATCCTGCCTTGCAAATTTTTTCTTGCACCCTTTAATTTAAATTTTAAAAATATTGGTTTGTTTGGTTTTTTTTAAAGACTTGTTTTGATTATGAAATTGAAGGGGTAGGAATGGAGTAGTATCATGTTTAAAAAACAAAACTGTGGTTCGTGTGTAGAATAGTCTTCCAAAACAGGGCTGTGCACAGTGATTACTCTCTGGGACTACATGTCAGAATGCCTTGGGGATGAATATAAAAAATTACTAGTTACGTGGCTGCACACATTCTTGACTAGCATTCATTGGTAGGCAATAGAGAAGATTCAAATTCTCTGATGGTTTTAAGTCAGAAAAGCACTTAAGCATATACTGAAGTACCCCCTCACTTTGCTGCTGGCATGTCTCAGTGGAAGGAAGGCAAGGCAAGGCAAAAGACTGAGGTAGAATGAGAATTTAACATTTATGTCCTATTACTTCAGGCCAGACCGAAGACAGTTCAAGCCTGAAAGTGACAGCACGAAATACCATGTGTGAGTAATGTACCACTCTTCTTTTCAGGCTGTTTATGCTCACTTGCAAGCACTCATGGCCCTTGTCTTTATTTAAAAGTTATAAGGCTCATCACGGCATTTAATCTTCAGTGGAGCCACTCTTTTCTCTTTCCTTCATACAAATAGGCACTCCTGTGTCTCACTCAGTGCCAGCCTTTGGCTCTCCCTCATCTCCTCTGGCCTGAATCAGATCTTCTCTGCCAGACATTTTTGGAATCTTTTCTTGATGGATGGCAGAGAAGGGGAGCACCTACTGCAGGGGGTGCTCTGTCAGGTGCTCCACAGGCCAGGTGTCCGTAGGTGGAATCAAAAAATTGGGGAAAAGGAGTACAAGTAGTTGAAAACTCAGGGCTCTTTAGTTCTTTTCTTGAAGTAGTTTTCAGCAGCAGTGCCTACTATCCAATGTGCACTGAGAGACAGAGAAGAAGGTGACAAGTATTGACTTAAGTATTTAGAAAATCAAGTCAGAAGCTATCTCATTTAGAGTGAGAAAAAAATCCATGTCTTCCTTTCAGGGGTTTAATTTGCTTTGGGAAGGCCCATGCCAGCCTCCTGAATACTCTCTTTGGCTGGTGAATACAGTTATTCCTATTTCCTTACAGAACTTTTTCCCTTCTCTGGCTATGTAGGGGCAGAACCTACTCACCTGGGAGAGGGGGAGAATGGCTAACCTGCTTAGTGTCATCATTCTACAGACAGGGACATGAATCCTGTGACCTCCCTGTGCTACTTCTGGAAGTAGAAGTATGCAGAGAATGATGTAGGTAGCTGGTTCTTAAACCACAATTCATGACATGATGGCCAGTGGTCAGCAGCTGCCAATAGAACAATGCTGACTACTGTCACTGCCATTTTATAAGTTTCTTATATGGAAACTTGCTGGACATTTTTCCTTCCATGGGAAAGCTGACTTCTCTGCAGATTTCTGTAAAAACAAACCTGTGTCTGTGTGTGGATTCAAGGACAACAGATGCATTCCTTTGTCTGTCTCCTGATACAGGAGATGTAGTTTTCTCTTTCTCAGCCAATGATGTAGAGGTTGTAATCTCTCTGACTTTGTAAGCATTACACAGTCTTGCTCTGAACATGAAAGAAAGAACATGTAACTCTGAACGTGGGCAACTTATCCCTAAAGCTATCTGAATAATGGAGTCATTCTAATAAATCATATAAGCCTTCTGATACTGGAGTTATAGGAGTCGTCATACAGCACCCAATGCAAGAAGCCACAGAAATAAATGGTTTTCCAGGCACCTGATTCTTTAAAACAAAAGACCACTCTGGTGCTTTCAGCTGATAACACAGGAAGATGGTGAAAAATAGTGTGAGAAGTCATGCCGTTGGCCCAAAGGTAGGGAATTAGGAGTTCTCTTGTCTATTTTTTTTTAAGTCTTTGACATAATCTCAGCTCAGGTTGGAACTGAACCCTGGTGTCATGTGGATAGATTCCCACCAGGCCAAAACCTAATAATACAGTCAAATCCTGATGGTTTCTGTAGCAGAAACAACAAAGAATAAAAGACTCATCCCTGATAGAGTGTCTCACATTGAGGAGGTGTACATATGTATCTCTGTCATGGTTTGAGGCTTACCCAGAAATAGTAAAAATTTGTAGGCGGCTCATTGAAATCCCAGGTGTCCCAGGGGGACAAATTCAGGAGGAAGAGGGAGGAGCTCTCTCTTTCCAGGCAGGGTGTCCCAGAGGTAAGAGCTCCCTGGGGCCAGGCCTGGGGGGGGGCTCGGCCCCTTTCCCAGGCCCGGCCCAGCCGGCGGCTGTGGGACGGTTCCCCCTGTCCCCCCACCCTCATTTCATCAGAGGCAGGCAACAAGCAACAAAAAAAAAATAAAAAAAAATCAACCAATTTTATCACAACCCCCCCCCATCGGGCGGCGGCAGGAAGGCGGAAGGAAGGGTGGCCGAAAAGCCAAGGCCTTGTAAACAATAACCCACCCCAAGGAGCAGCCCCGGAGTCGGACCCCCCACCCCAAGAGTGGCCCAGGGAAAGGGAAGGCGAAAAAAAAACCAAAACAGCCAGCGCGAGAACCAAGCCGAACCAGCCGATCCGCAGTTCCCGCGGCGGGAGTCACATAAACTCTACAAACTCTGAGCGAGAAGTTAACCCCTTCAAAGCTCCGATCCTCCTTCCAATTAAATAAAAAAAACTGAAATAAAAAACAATATAAAAAATAACATTAAAACATCAGAGTCAATGAAAAAAAAATAAAACCCAGATGGGAGGGAAGAAGAGATAGTTTTAAAAACCTCTTGTGAGTTATAAAGAAAAAAACTTTTTTTCTAATTGTAACACACATAAAAAGCTGTCAGAAAAATAAAAAGTTCAATTTTAAGCAAAAAAAAATAATCCCAAAAAAATTTTACACAAAAATAAAAAAATAATACCCAAAAGAAAAAAAAAAAATTAATTTTTCAAACTTTTATTACCTAAAAAAATTCAATAAAAGGAGAGAAGAAGATCCTCTACTTTTTATTATAAAATACATCTATAAAACAAAAAATCCCTGCACCCGCAGGCTTTTTATAGCCCCTTCCCAACCTTGGGACAGCTGTAGAAAGTAAAAAACCTCACAAACAAATTTAACCCCGGGCGGGTTGCTTATAGAAACATTAAAAAACACAAAAAAACTTTTCTTTCCTCTTATAAAAAAACTTTTCCATAACATAAACAAAAAAAACTCCTCTCCCTAAAAAAAAATTAAAAAAAACTATTTCAAAAATAATAAACTAATTAAAATTGTTTAAGTGTTATTTCTTTACATTAACAAATAAGAAAGAAAAACTTGTGAAAAGAAAAGAAAAGTCTAAAAAATTTTAGTAAGTTTTTTTTTTTTTATTCTTTTCCTTTTTCTTTCTTTTAGTTACTGTTAATAAACTATCTTTCACTTAAAATTTTAAACCTACTTTACTTTTCTCCTAATTAATCCTATTTTACAACAAAAAAATACTCTAATAATTAACCAACACAAAAAAACCCACCACAATCTCTTTGCTAATTGGTAATGCTAGTACTACTTTTTAATCAAACAATAATTTTTAAAATCTGGGGTTTTTTTGATGTTGATGTAGTTACTTTACAGGCAATAAATTCACATAAATAAAATTGGTGCAGAAGGGATTAAGATATACGGCAGAGGTAGGGAGTGCTCTCTGCCAGGCACAATCAGTGTCAGTATTTTCATTCAAGATAAAATACTTTTAAAGGGTGGAAGAACTTATGCACATAAATTCCACAACTCAATTTTGCACTGCAGGGTAAGAGACATTTTTCACAGTTATTGACAAAGGACATTCCAGCAACTAGTGAGATCTGGATTTCATTATGTATTTTGGGCTACAGTGCAAGAGTACTATCTGCCAGAAAAAAATGTGGTCGAAGCATGTTTTATTAATATATTGCTGCTGTTCTTGGATTATACCCCTGTAGAGGCTCACATCTGAAATGACACATCTGATAGTCTATATATTAGGTAGCATTTCAAAGTTTATTTTTTGGATGAGTTTCCCTTACAATATACAGGGGCCATGCATATTCCTATTTTTAAGCATTCAGAGAAAAACCCTCAGTGCCCTTGTCCAAAAGATCATAGTGGGCTGTTCATGGGGCACATGAGTGCTAGAAGCACAAGTATGTGTGCAGCTACAGTGCAGCTTTCGTACCTCTGTATGCATTTTATGATTAGAGAATGACTTTCTAGTCCAGACAGCTTCTGTCTAAATACATGCAGTAAAGCAGTTCAGTGCTGCCAACATTTCTGTTCAATGAATGGGCTGAGTCCCTGGAAGTGTCAGGAGGCCCAAGAAGACCTGGAAGACTGTCACCTCAGTGTCACCTCACCTTAGAGAGTTATGTTAATGCTAAAAACTCCCCGGCAATCCACAATCTCCAAAAATAACAAAAAAGAGAGGGAAATCTGTATAACAGATTTCTTCAGAGAAATACACAGTAAGAACTGATATTTCCATTGCTGGTTTTGCCTTCTTATCTTCATGTTAAAGGCAGCCCTGTATGTGAAGCCACATGTGTTCCTGATATATGGAACCCAGCTGCCTTGAAATCAATGGTAAGGTTCCTGTGTTCAGTGAAGACTCTTGGATTTTGCTCATATTTATAGGATACAATTAAGCTGAAAAATTAAGAGAGACCACGGCCTTCCAAAAATCAAAGAGGAGAAAGAAATGAGAAGGCAAATATGTGGTGAAAGAGATCCCAGGTGAAATAATTGGTCCAAGTTTTCATGTCTGGATGTTGTTATTTTTTCCATAATTACTATAACAAACTCCTGCTTCCACCAAGGGGAGGTGACCTGGGATTTTTCCAGTAGCGATTGAAATTTAACACACAAATGACCAAACTGTTAAAGCTTTTTTACTCATGTATGTCAGCACTGGGAGATTCAAGATATAGCCGACATCATTTAGTCAAAAGCAAAATTTTATGACTGTATTTGTGTGTCCACGCACTCAAAATGGAGGCCAAGAAACCAAAAACTTCTATCTACCAAGAAGAGATTGTCTTAAGTACCAAGTAATGCACAGCAATGTAGGCATGGGTAAAACATGATATAGATACCTCTATTTAGTTCACCTATCTTTGAAAGTCACATTGTTGGAGTAAGGAAGTGCAATTGACACTGATACCACCTTCAGCTGACATCTGCTGCTGCTGGAAATGCTGCTGTATTTGGAGCTCCAGTTCTCTTCAGTGTCCTTTCTTACAGTAGCCAAGTCACTTAACCTCCCATAATGAATGATTTTCTAATCTCCAGAAACATAAGAATATATCCATGCTCTCCAAAACCATTTGGGATCTGCCTCATCTCTGCTGGATACAAAGGAGATGACCAGATACTAGTCAATTTAATTCCTTTTCCACAGACTTTCTTCTCTGATTTTCATTGTGTCACTAGGATTATAGTTCCTAACAGTTTCAGAGGAAAAAAAAAAACACCAAAAAACAAACAGAGAAAGCAACCCAGTTTTATTATGGACTAATAACACTGCAATTTATCAAAAACTACCTACTGAAAAGTACCATTTCACTTGTCCACTAATGCTGCCCACCCCACCTTGAAAACTGTCTGCAAATATCTATTGCCAGTATTTGTCTGGTGCTAAAACTGTAGTTAGCACACTGATCCTCTTTGTCCTTAATTTCACCCTTGGAAATACACTATTACCTCTGAAAAACCTTTATTCTTGTTAACTGCTATGAATTTCTGTAAGGAGTTTATGGTTTCATCCATAGTGGCCATTAGTAGCCTGGCTGTGGCCATGATTCTATTGTACCTGCAGTCTAAAACCTAGGACATGAAAAAAATCTCCTCTTCAGGGAGATTATAATCTCTGTTGAGACAAGGTGGATAGATGGATGCAAGGCTCAAGGGACAAGGAGAGTCTCGAGCAGGAGTGTCAGGCCATTGTTGTAGTGGCCAGAGTTTTGTCAATTAACTCAGTGGCAGTGGTGTGGGGACATTTTAGCTAAGAAGAGATTTTAGAGACCCTTAAGGAACAACATGAAGGATAAGAATGAGCACTATTTTTCCCAAATGTAAGTGGCAAAATGTGATGTTATTCATCAACAGCAAAAAGGAAAGGGAGCCCAGTACAGAACTACCCTTTCATTATTTAGTTCATTTAAGGCGAGATCTCAAGTTTTTGTGTTGGAGAAATATTTCTTTATTGCTGTACTGGTAGCCAAAAATGTCTGACATCTGCATGATTAACATCTACATGCCATCATGCACAGCCAGATGGTGGGCTATAAAATGTCAAGAAATTTTGGTAATGGAAAGATCAGCAGCAGACTGAAACACACACCAGAACTATTTATAAAGGGAGAGATTTCATTTTCTTTGAGAAGAACAGTGCAAGTGATTGAGAGACTGAGAGACTGACTTATGAAGAGGTAGTGGAAAAAGTAGGTATGTTAACCTTGGGCAAATGACCAGCCACCAGCCTGTGACATGAAGAATCAGAGAGGAGGAGATTTCTTACTAAGGAGGCTAGAGTGATGGGATCACTGGTTAAAGACAAGTCCAGGGTGAAGCTTTGGAGGCTAAGGAGAAGTTGTATTAAAACTTTGCAAGTAACTTTCCAAGGGAGATAGCAAGAGCTCACTGTGAGTCATGTAAATCTGAGCTACCAGAGCACTAGAGGATCTCTTGTTGGCAGGGGATTAAGTCCCAGATGACTGTATTGGCCTTTTGTCTGCTCCATCCCAGTCTGGCATTCCAGTCCTGGAGAGTGTTGGGTACATACACACATTCTGTGCAGAAAGAAGAAGGAAAATAGGAAGTGCCCACCCAAGCTTACAGGTGTGACTTGACCTGTTGTAAGCACGAGCCTGCTGACTGCAGAACAGGCAGTTCTCAACAAGGGAGCTGGGCTGTGCCAGGCTCACACATCGTCAGCAAACTCATTAGCTAAACTGTACAGGCACAACCAAATTGTTCTCCCTTTTAATATCTGCCAAATCGAATGCCTCCAGTGCAGCTACACAGCTGTAACAGAGCGCAGACCTCAGAGGCAAGTGGCAGTGCAGCTGTAGTTTGGAGGTAAGTGCAGCTGACAGCCCTGGTCCGGGTGAAGTGGGAGACAGGACACTGATTCCTAAAGCTCCCAGCAGAGTGGCAAGCTAACTGCTAGCTTGTATTTTTCACATTGTTAGGGTTCCATGAGCTAATCTTAAGTACTACTAGATATATGACCTCCCTATATAATTTTTTGGAAAATTGGCTACTCCACAAGCTTTAAGGGAAGGCAGTGACTGGATTGGCTGCTTGACATTAAAATGTGCCTGACAAATTTTCCAAGTTACAGCCATATTCAGTATGGAAACGGCCCCAACTTTGCCACTGTCCCTGGTTTCAGTGGATTAGCTTGGTATGAGTGAGTGTGTGGCTACATTTGCAGGAGCAGTGAGTGGTAGAGAAAGAAAATTTATTATTTCTATGGGTTGATTCTTTCAGTTTACGCACACGTGAGTTAAATATGCTTAAAAGGCACAGGAGCTGGTACCCAAGCCTGTTTTAGTGACCGGGTAGGCAGAGACAGGTTCTCTGGGGCATTGCAATGTAACGGAGCGGCCTATTACACAGCCTTCCCGGCCCTGTCGCTCGCCACTGAACTGTGCCGTAACTGTTTTGCAACGCCATCTAGTGCCACGCGGGGACCCTAGGGGCATCCGGGATACTGCTTCTCTCTGATTTTGTTGCACGCAGTTAAACGGCCAATGGCTTTGCAAGGAGAAGAGATGTTTGCATTTAATAGCAGTGACAATTAAGCCAACAGATAGGAGAGGAGCATTTGATCCATAGGATTTGAGCTGTTAGTTTATTCTAAATGGGGAAAAAATTGTGTACTGAAGGAATAACTAGTTCCCAGGCAGTACTCAGAACTCCCAGTTCTACCTCAGCTTCAGGTCTTGCTGTGAGGCTTCATGATACACAAAGTTCCTTTGCTTTTAATGTCAATATGAAAAACTATGTCCATTTCTGTTCCCTGGAAAAAGAACCCCCAAATAAGCATAGTAAGTATATTATGCTGGTGCTATTTTAGAGCAAATTAAAATACCCTTCACTTAATCATAGGCCTATTAAAATGGAAGCCTTGCTGAGAAGTTACTGGTGAGTTCCCCACTTGATGAACCTGCTACATAGCAAGCTTCCAAGATTTATAAATCTCTGAGGAATGAGAGGGGAGAAGAGTGATACAGTCCCAGAAAAACCAATAACCTCTTTCTATAATCTTTAGCTGTCTACAAATCAACAAACCATTTTCCCCCCTACTTTTTAAAACTTTAATATTTTGGAAAGTGTTTAAGATTATTGCTGGATTTTTTTGGAACTGATATTTTTTCTCAACTTATTTTTAAAAAAGGATTAATGAAAACCTTATGCTCGAAAAATGTAGTAATTTGGAGGAATGGTGAAGCCCTTTTCATCCTGTAACAATTTCATAACTGAATTCTCCACCTCTCTAATGGCAACTCTTACTCTGGTTCTCCATTTGCCATTCTTGGACAGGATACAAGAAGTTACTTTGCATCTGCTGAATTCTTCCCATCCTGTCCCTTTTGAAGGGTTCCGGCTGTTTCACAACACAAACATTTGGTGGTGTGTTTTTTGCATTGAACAGAAAGTTTTGAAACAATCCCTTAATCCAAACCAGACATCTCTTCCTTCATCCTTCTCTCTAGCTGACTCTCTAGCTAGAGGGCTGCGTGATTAAGGGATATGTTCTTCTCTCAGCAGCACTCAGCGCAGACCAAACTCACTTGTAGGGGGAAAAATGGTACTAAAGACTTTCTACTCTATGTGTGCGGGGAAAAAATGAACACATTCTGCCCAGGGGAATTCTCCATCATCTGTGCTGAATACTGGGTGCCCTCTAGAAGGCAGCCTGTAGTCTGAGCAGAAGGTGTGAGGGTGCATGTGATGCAGTGAGAGACAGAAGCCGCATTTGTGCGATAAACCTGTTTTACTTATAAAAATCTCTGCCCACAGATCCATGTCTGTAGGAGGTCAGTTCCCTTTCTGTTTTTCCAGGAAGCAAGTGTAATAACACACTATGTAACAGGTCAGAAATACATGTGTCTAGGCATTGCTAAGTGTTTTTATTAGAATCAAGTGAGACAATGCCGAACAATGCCATGGTGCCTTCATTTAGTACATTCACTGACCCATCTCAGGCCAGTGTTTTTATGTGGTTCTGTACAGACTCATATAAATACAAGCCTCAGTCCCTGTCGCGCCGTTCACAAAGGAGATATTATGGCAGTGCTGTGGGCTTTTTCCTGTTTCACACATCGTGGCCTATCTTGGAGGATAATGTTGTCTATATCTATTATTTCCTCTTTGAGTTCCTAAACTGGAAGCTGACATTTAGCAATATGTAAGCCTCCGCAAGGCACTTTTGAAATACAGCCTTTGCCTCATGACAGCCTTTCTGTCAGCCACAGTCCATAAATACAGAAACAAAGATTGTTTTGTTCAGTGGTTTTCTCTGTCACTCCTTCTATTTAGAATAGACTTCAACAATGTCAGCTCCTACTCTGTTTTAGCCTGTCCTGTTTTAGGACATGGACTCAGACCTGCTGTTCTTGAAAGTGAGTTTATCTCTCATCATCACTTCTAGTCAATAAAACTGTGCAGAAGCGGGGGGAAAGTACATGAACAAACGTAGATGACCTTTCATTCTTGTGTAGTTCTTGAAGAGCTTCCTAAGGATATGACACAAGTTCCATCATTCTAGTTTAGAAATGCATGGCCTATAAATGTCCTGTTAAAGCAGCCAGTCTTAAGAAAGTGCATATTTTAAACTCTGGAATGTATGATTCATTTTATAAAAAGTATTCTTTTCTGTTGCTGCTACTAGTGAGCTTCTCATCACCCCCTCTGCGTACTTCTGCCTTTCCTGTCCTTAGTGATAAAGGTTTTTAATTAATTATTATTTTAATTATTTAATTAATGCAGCTTTTCCATCCCATAAAATGCTACAGTGTCAGCTGTGGGTTCATTGAAACACCCCAAAGTGTCCTGCTCCCTTTGACTGAGTGCGCTGCATGGGTAGCAATGTCTATGCAGCCCTGATATCAGGGAAGGTTTTTACAGTTTAGCAGGCCTGGCAGGCAGCTGTGCATATAAAAGGAAACCCAAAAAGAATGGAGACCCAAAATCACACTAGGAGGGCAGCAGGTGAAGCACAGGGCAGGCTTCAAAGCCAAGCAGCAACTTTTAGGCTCACCCAGGCCAAGTGGACTGTGAGAGTGCAAGGCAAGTGGCCTTGCCTACCAGAGCATAAACACATTGGCTGATGGACTGGTACCTGGTGGCAGGATGTGGGCTATAAATTGCAACTCACCACTAAATTCTCCCTTCTCAGCACCTTCCCTTCTACCTTGATCATGGCTGGGAAGCTTTTTCCTTTGGTTTTGAAAATAGCTCTGTATGCACTACTGTCCTAACTCTTCACACACTGCCACTATTTCTGAGTATGTTGTCATCTGTCCCTTTCTTCCATGGGATATGACCCCCTTCTCCCTTTCTCTCCTTCTGCCCTGTCTGGGAGATTGGAGTTAAACCTGGTTATGAATTACTTGCTTATGATTGCTGCTCTTTGCCCATTTCATTTCCATTTTGTCGGTGGCCAGGTCTTAAATTATTGCCTGCAGCACCCCACATCAGCATGACAAATCTGAGATGGCAGTAACAGTCCTGGATGTGAGAAGATTGACCCTTCAAGTTCAGAGTTTGAGTCCCAGCTCAGTTAGAAATTTAGAAGTTCTGATGAGGAAGAGGAGAAGGAGCACATTGGAGAGCTGACCTAAGCTATTGACTTCAGAAAGAGCTTAAATTTATTTGGACCAGGTCTTGGACCTTGGAGCCTGCCTTAATCTTCATGGAAATTTTATAAGTTCAGAGAAGGATTAGAGTCAAGGATGAGGACACGGACTGCATAGTGCATTGTGTGAACTCCAGGTTGTCCTGGATTGTTAAAATAAGATATTCTATTTGCCATCTGATAAAGATGAGGTTGTTATCTGGGCAGGTTTCCCTTATCTTTTCACAAACAATACCTCCCCTGGGAAGACATTTTTTGTTAATGGGCCATAGAGTGCCTCCACATGACTGATAAGATTACATTATTCCCATTGTGAGGTGCTCTGCCCAGGGGGAGGGGCCAAGCATTTCTACTGGAATAAAAAGAGACACTTTTAAAACAAAGACAGCCTGGATTCTCCACGGGATTTCCAGAGGAAAACCAGACCCATCTGCCTACACTCTTCTCTGCTGGACTGTTGATTTGACAGAGCCGTGGCTCCCACTCTAAGAGAACTGCAGCCACCACTCAACTGGACTGTTATCCACACCCTGCCCCAGGGTGGCAGGTCATATCTTGACTCTGTCAGGGTTTTTGTTTGTTTGTTTGTTTCTTTTGTTGTTTGCTGGTACTAGTACCTTTGTTTCCTTTAGTTTTTCCTAGCAAAGAACTGTTATTCCTATCCCCATATTTTTTGCCTGAGAGCGTTTTAATTTCAAAAAAATTGTGGTGATTCGGAGGGAGGGGGGTTTGTGTTTTCTTCCTTAGCAGACACCTGTCTTTTTAAACCAAGACACAGGTGTAAATGAAGAAGCTGCACACACAGTCTTCCTCTTGAGCTCAGACTTCCCAGGTGTCTTCCTGCAGAGCAGGCATAGCATGCTGCATTGCTGGTGTTCTCTGTACAGGCACAGCTTGTTATACTTTCCTTGGTTTCTGAATATTGTGCTGATGGTGGCTTGAGGGAACCTGTTACTCCAGGGAATGCTGTAATACCTGTAAGATACTGGGATGAGTGCTGTCAATGTCTATGAAGCTCTGTGGTCCCAGATGGTTTGAGAGGAGAGAATTTTGTTTCATCCTCAAAACCAGAGCAGGGATAAGGAATCTGTAGATACATTATATTACAATATGCAGCCTTGGTGGCCACAGATACATTTGCAGACATAGTGATTCTTTAATTAAAGGGAAGGTGGTTTGAGGATTATGTGATTCCAGCGTATTTAAACGACTGTGAGAGAACAAAGCTAGCCATTAAAAAAAATCTCCAAAATACCAACATGAGCAGAATTGTTCAGGGGAGGGAGCAAAAATATTAGTAGATATTTGAGTAAGTATTTATGATCAGCCACTGCACAGGTTCAAGCTGAAGGAAAGGAGAAGGAAATGGAAAGCCTGTAAGGAATAGTCCTACATTTCTTGAAATACTGGCTATTGCAGCCTGTGAACAGTGAGGTAAACAGAGGATCTTCACTGAGTTAACACTGAATCTGGCATAATTCATTACTGATGATGGGAAATACAGCTACTTGATTTACCAGGAACAAAAGAAGTGAATGTCCCCTGGGATGTTTTCACAGGGTTGAGATTGCCTTTGTCAGAATCTTTGCAGATGCCAGTTAGGACAAATACTTACGGACATCATCCACCTTCAGTGCTATTCCTCTGTCAGTTGAACCAGGTGCTGGGGGATTCCCAAGCATTCATAAGACTGTTTATAAAGAGATAGTAAGAGGCAAACGGGAGGGCTGCAGCATACCAGTACCAATAATCCAAGAGAATTCTGTGGCTCCTCTTTGAAGGAACATTTGGAGAGCTTCTCCTCTTTGGAGGAACCACTAAAGATATGTGTTCACAGCCCAAATCTCCTAGCTTGGGACAGCATCAATTAGCTCCTTCTGCAATGGAAAAGAGAATGAGCAAGAAGAGAGTAGCTTCTCATTTGTGTTGTGCACTGTCCAATTGAACTGGCTAGCCGAAAAAACTCAGACATATCTGAGAACCTCTGTCATTTTACTCATTATTTTCAGAACAAGGGTGAGTTGTGGAGGAAATAGAACCATCTGTTGAATCATGGCATCTGATAGAAAATCCAGAAATCCAGCCGTTTTCTTGGTTTACTACCTGGGCAAAAAGTTTATTTATATGAAATGCTGAATTGCTTTGTGAACTACTCCAGCAGGCCAAGCCAAGTTGATCTTCCAGCATCATGAATTTATGTCCTTGCTGTGGCTTCCTGCCAGCATCCTCTCCCTTGAACTGTATTTACATTAGCTGTGTAAAACATTACTTCATTCAAGTGTCTGAAGTGAAGCACTCACTCACTCAGTGTACTTTGTCCTTGACTGTTGCCAGCTGGTGAGAAGGTAGCTGGTTGCCTTTCCCAGCTGGGCCCTGCCATTCTGAACGTAATGAAAATTAAAGCCACTGGTTCACTGGGGCTGCTCAGGTTCCAATTTTGAATAAAGTTGTCTTAGCTAGTACAAATGCAAAATATCGGACAATTAATTTCTTCAACTAATATTGAAAGGTAAATCCTTTGTTTGAAAAATAAATGCCTTCAGCAGGCATTGCCTTTGGCATCAGATCTTGGCATCCTTCAGTCCATATACTGGTAAACTAATCTGGTTGATGGTTCACTGCATTTCAGTTTGTTATTTTTTTCTTCTGTAACTTTCAAAGCTCTTTACAAAGTGGAAGGGTTTTCATTTTGTGGAAGGCAGAAAGGGAGGGAGGAAGAGGCAGATCATATTGTCTAACCCAATATAGATCCTCATGTGAAGCATCTAGAGTTTGATGAATCAGTGGGATGGTGCCAGCGTCTCTTACTGACAGAACTAAGACAACTTCTGTAGGAATGAAAGATAAAGGAGGTTTGACTTTCTTTGGTGTGCTCTGGTGCATAAACATTCATAATGGAATTAAAGTCATGAGTCGTTCTACATGTTCTAAAAGGGCTTTCTGGAGGCCAAGATTTGCTCTCTCTATTTCAAGAGAAGATTTGAATTAGGATTTTTCATTTTTAGATTTGTAAAATAGTTTGGAAATGAGATTTCTCAGGGAAGTGTTCCTATTTTGGAACATGTAACTATTTCAGTGCTAATATGCAGACTGGGGTATAGCAAAATTGATCTAAGACACAGATCTGCATGTCAGGAGACTTCATTTCACTTTCTGGCATAGTGTTCCCTCCTTTGGAAAGCACTACAGCACTTTCCATTCAACACCAGGGTGTCAGAGCTGTGTGAAGAGTCTCAAGATGCTTGGATGCAAGGTTTGAAGGAGCTAGTAAATATTGCCAAGCCTCTTAGTATTATTGTTTTGATTTTATTCCTTCCTCATTCTTAATTTGCTCAGATTTTATCTTCAGTCTGTGGAAACCACAAGCAGAGAATAAGGAAATGTTTTCTTGGCTTTGTGGGAGGCAAGCAAAGGATGTTTGTTGTAGGGCTGTAAGGGTGGTCAACAATGAGAACTACTGGCACGGCCTTTTCCCTAGGGGTAAAAAAAACCCCAAACAAACAAAAATAACTTTCTCCATTACTGCTATGGTACCTACTAGTGGAGCATTGATATTCATCAGGGCATGTGTGCAACATTCCAGGATTTGAAAGAAAAATTAAGATAAATTAATGAAAGATTGTTCATTTAAATTTGCTATACAGGTGTTTGCACCTTTGTGGGAAGAAATAATTTCCACAAGCCAAAACCACTGTAGAATTGCAGTTTTCATGGAGGTAGCTCATTTCACCCTCCTGGGCATACAGGCAGCTGCTGCCCTCTCTCATATCCAAACAGTTTCCCAGTGCTATGAGCCTGGGATCTCTCTGAAGCAGGTCTGTATTTCTGAATCTTAAACGTACCAGCTCTCCTACCCTGGCCAAAAATAAATCCTGCCTTCCATGTTAACTGATACTCCCCTGTAAGGATTCTCTCGGAGAAGATGCAGGTGACACTAGTGAAGATGCATTTAGACTTGCCTGGGAACTTGGTCTCATTTTAATGAAGAATATATTGACTACTTTTGTCTACAGGGTCATGGCTGGTCGGCAATGAAGGAACTTAAAACACTCTGGAAGCCCACTTTTGACCTGTCAAAGAGCATTGTGAGCACTTCTGTTTATTTATTCTCCCCTCCCTTCTCTTTGGTGTAGATTAGAGGTGAAATTCTCCAGAGAGTGGATTCCTCATTAAGATTTCCGATACATCCCAGTCTGCAGAAGCTGGGATTACCACATGAAGGGTATCCTGCTATTTTTGCCTCTGGTCCAGGCCCTTTGAAGGGACCCTGGAACACTCTACAATAGCACAGATTTATGAGCAATATGCAGCCTGCCAGAGCCTTTCTGAGATACTCCTGTAAACTAATTATGGGAAACTGCCCCAGGCTTCTGTCATTAAAAATACATTCTTAGCATTTCATGAACAAAGCTTAGTTTCCTCCTCCTGTTCCTATAGGATATGATCTGTTTCCTGACAGATGTTTATTCTAAAACATCAAGTGATTGTTGCTGAGGAAAGTAATTGAAAAATAGTGTGTCACCTATGATGAGTCACAATGTGAATCCTGAAATCCCAGCGTGATCTTAACTTCTCCAATGCTCAAGGAAATAGCTTTTTAAGATTTTTAGCTTGTTTACATTAATCTAATTAGAGACTGAGCACTTGGAGTTCTGTAGTTTGTCATCAAGTCTTCCTTTTCAACACTGTCTTAGCATGGCTTTTGACCAAAAGCCATTACCCACCCACGGGCTGCTTGGGCACCCGAACAAAATGCGTTGATCCATCCAACTGCTTGTGCCTTGCTGGCTCTCAGATGCTGCCACGCGGGGTGGCAGGAAAGGCAGACAGACACAGAAAAAACAAGAGCGGCTGTTGGCAGGAGAGAAGCGCTGGCTCATGAGGGCGGGTGGCACAGGGAGTTTGGGCGGGATCCCGTGTGATCTCAGCACTGGAGCGCAGGGACCGCGTGTGCCTGCACGCAGATGTGCGTGCTCTCCATATGCCCATCATAAACACTGCCCTTGGAGACACTTGTTCCCTGCATAGGCAAGAGCACAGGGGCAAGGTGGAATAGAGACACCAAATTCAGTTAACCCCCATGGAGAAGACTGGGCCAGCTTCTGGTTCAGAGAGGTGGTGAGGTTATCACCACTTGCCTGATTATCTGAGGCCAACTGAGCTGCCAGGACAGGGTATGCATCAGATTGCCTAGCCTGTAATTACTGTATCATTAATTACTTCCATTACCTCAGTGAAAGCCCTGACATATGTTAAGTCATTCACCTGAGCTATAACTTAAATTTTAATTTTGCCAGTGAGCAGGGTACTTGTACGCACTTCAGCTTGTTGCTGCTGTCGCATGTGGAGAGTATCAACTGGTGCCCTAATTCCTGTTAAGACCTGAACTCCCTGTGTGTGTTTTAGATGCAATGTGCATGTGTACAGTGGTCACAGAGATCTTGATCTTTTAAAGGAGCTGAAAAGTCCAGGGTGGAGTTCTTCCCAAGGCTTTCAGCTGGTGTATAGGTCAAGTGCCAGATGATCTGCTACAGCACAAGGCTTTGAACTGTTCCCTGAAATTCTACAGCCATCTTCCTGCTATAAGGTTTTGAGCTGCCAAGTAAAGTGCACTGGGAAAAATAATATGCAGAAGGACGTCCATATTCTCCATCTGTAAATTCTTAAGAACAAAGATTCCAGAAGAACAGATATATCTGTTTTGGGGTAGTATTATTACTGAAGTTCTGATTCAAATTAGCCCCCTTAAGTTCTGATTTAAATTAGGCCTCTCTTCATCCCCCCCTTTACTTTTTAGTGGAGTTTTTTGGTTGATTTGTTAATTTTTATTCGTTTTTTGGGCTTTTTGTGGGTGCGGGGTTTTGTTTTGTTTTGTTTTTTATTTTTAATCTCTCACAAGGCATCTAGGTTAGTAATGCAGGGTGGCCACAACAGGATGTTTACAATGCAGTCTTCTGCTGTGCAGCTTATTTTTCCCCCTGCAAACGATGGGTCTGGAATTCTTCCTCAGAGTGAGATAGAAGCAGGAAGACAATCTGAAATCACCCTCCTCCCCCTGCCACACATGCACAGAAGAGGAAATAATGAGAAGGTTTTCTGTGGTGTGAAGATTTTAGGGGGCAGAAGGCCCCCCACTTACAAATGCTGCTGGAGATGACAGTAGCGGCAGAGGAGTCAGTGAGGAAAAGGGTATTGAGAGATGAGGTGAAGGCACATGCAGGAAAATGCTGGTCCATGCCTAGACTAGCTGAGGTGGGTTAGGGGGGAATTGCAGGGTTCTCTTCCTGTATTTCATCCCATGAAGAGGTGTGCAGGCAGGGAGAGTCCCCTGCTAAAATGGATGGTGGTTAACTGATTTCCATTAGCTGAAGTTCTGTCTCTTGACCTGATAGCTTTCTACTCATTCTTGACATTGGTGTAAATGACTTTTAAAAAATGTGGAATCAGAGAAACAGGCTGTGAGCTCCTGGGAATACTGGAGAAGCAGCATAGCAGAACCTCCAGTTTGAAGTGGCTATAGGTGAGGCAGTAATTGAGGTGTACAGGGTGGGGAATGATTTGGTCAAGGAAAGAATTGGTGGACTTAGCTGTCTGTTTATATATGTGACTCCTCTGATTATTTTTCCTTTTCTCAGCAGCATATTTGGATCTAAGCCTATTCCAGACAACCTTAACTTCCCTTTCCTTATTTCCCATAGTAAAGGTTTAAAAAAATCAAATTATAAACAAATTGTAGGCTCAAACTTTCCTTTAGGACTTAAAGGAAAAATTCCCTCCCTTCCCTCCCCACTCAATTTCTCACACTCTTCCAGCCTGTTTTGGAAAGAGTCTCAGTCTTTCCTCCTGAAAGCTGATGGTGATAGATGGGTCCAGCAAGGGAGACAGAAAATTCCCACAGAAGAATGGGGCAGAGTTGTGTGCATCCCTGTGATTCTTCTGGAAGGGGGAAATGAGGGAAGCAGGGTAGGCTACTTTGCAGCTGACGTCCACCATAGTGTGACACAGTGCCAAACAAAAATCTCAGCTCAGAGGCCAGAAGAAAATAAAGGATTTGGGATTTATAAGCCAGCTTTTGGACTGGCTTATAAATGTACTGCTAGGGCTTCATTCTGCTACAAGGCTTTTAATTAACTCTAGCCCCCAAACTCATCACCTGCAGTACAACAGGATTGCCTCCTGCTCAGAGCCAGCTCGAAGGGCCTTTCCACCGTGTTGCTCTGCACAGCATGAGCAGCATGGGCGTGCTTTTCTGCTCTGCCCTTGCTTCACAGTGTGTCTGGGTGTCTGATGCCACCTTGCTCCTGTTTCAGCAGCAGGAGAAAAGGGCATTTTAGTGCCACTAAAGCTCATGAACCACAGGCTCCTCCACTCCAGTTTTTCCACTGATAGGGCACTGACTGCTATCCAGACCCAGGGGAAGAGCTGTCTTACAAATGACTTTTTTGTGAAAGCATGAGTTGATACAGCCCTGGCTGTTTCAGTTTCTTCCATCTACTTCCACTCCAGAAGAAACCAAAGGTAGAAACAATACATTTGGTCTCACCTAATCAGTCTCTGGCAATATGGAATATCTCTGACTAAAATGCTGATATTTTGTTGTATTTCTTACAGATTAAGTGCTCTCCCTTCCTTTTAAGTCCATTCCACACCCTGACAGACTTCTCTATCTTATGTCAGTAAGAAAGAGTCACTTCTGGAGCTAAAAGAGAGATAAGAGGCTTAGAGAACATGAATTGGGAGTAAAGACTGAGAGAGTCAGTTTTGTTTAGTCTAGGGAAAAAAAACATGGCAGGAGCAGAGGTGGGAAATACGACAGTGTTTGAACATTTTCAGGGGTTTTATACAGTGATCAGTTCAACAGGTCAAGATGGAGTACAGGAAGGAAAAAATCAGCCTAAGTTCAGCAAAGACTTACATTAGATATTTAAGAAAGGTAGAAAAAACCCAGAATTTTTTTTCTAGCTGTAAGGGTAGTTAGGTAATGGCTGTCTAGGGACTTGTAGAATTATTGCTCTTACAAGGTTCATGAGAAGGCTGGATGGGTGAAAACTGAAGAAACAGGATCCCAAAATTTCACTATATTTCCACAATAACTTTTGTGGATCACCACCAATTCAAATTCCGTTTAGTTTTAACTAGTTTCAGCTGCTTACAATCACCTGTCTTTTCACTTTCTCTCCCCAGCTTCCCACATACAGGTGTTTTCCTGTATCCTCTATTCCTCTTGAGCCATTTTGTATTGCCAGATGAAAACACTGAGTGATTTCAGTGTCTCTGTAATTTCTGTACATCAAATTTGGACATTGTCATTGTAAAGTAGCAAAGGTCAGCATTTAGCTGTTGTTTTGTATGGCTTCTAGCATAGCAAGGTTTTTGTCTTTTCTGTCACTGAAACCCCAAATGATCATAGAATATATGATTCTAGAATCATAGAATATCCTGAATTGGAAGTGACCCACAAGGATCATCAAACACCAGCTCCTGGCCCTATAAAGAACCATCCCCAAGTCACACCCTGTGCCTGGGAGTGTTGTCCAATCACTTCTTGAGCTCTGCCATGTTTTGTGCTGTGACCATTTCTCTGGGGAGCCTCTTCCAGGGCCCAGCCACCCTCTGGATGAAGAACCTACTCCTAATATCCAACCTAAACCTCCCCTGACACAACTTCAGACTGCTGCCATGGGTCCTGTCCCTGGTCACCATAGGGAAGAGATCAGTGCCTGCCCCTCCTCTCACCATCACAAGGAAGCTGTAACTGAAGTGAGGTCTCCCTCAGTTTCCTCCAGGCTGAACAGACCCAGTGACCTCAGCCCCTCCTCATATGGCTTCCCCTAGAGGCTCTTCTCCATCTTCATAACCCTTCCTTGCACACCCTCTAATAGCTTTATATTTTTTTTATATTTGTGGTGCCTACAACTGCTCCCAGGACTTGAGGTGAGGCTGCCCCAGTGCAGAGCAGAGTGGGAATATGCTACAGGAGAAATAATATATATAACAATAATAATAATTATCACTACTATCACTCATCTACAAATAACTCAGTTCTATCTTTGGCCTTAGTTAAGCATTAAAAAGAGCCAGGGATGTTTGTGGTGTTGAGCTGGATGAAATATTACCTCTTGGCTATGGCAAGATAACTGCAATGTGGAAGGTACAGTATGTTTCAGTTGAAAGGTCCGTGACTGATTATGTAAAGCTGCATGAGAAACACATTTGGTGTTTTATAAGTCATGCTTTGGAAGGATACACTGTGCTACATGCATTTTTGAGCTAGGGTAACCATTTTTTTTGAAAGGAATAAATCCACTGAAGACTTGTGGTGCAACCAGACCTCATGTGTCAGCTACCCACGTCAGCTGCCCAGTGAGGCAGGACCAGCACTGTAAGTTTGTGTGTGATCAGACCCTTACCCTGAATGACAGACTGGAGGCAAAAGGAGAAGTGAGGGTTCAGTCATATGTCCTGCTTAGCTACTCAGTGTCTTTGAGCAAACCACAATCATCCTGTGCTTGACTTTCCTAGAGCATTACTGTCCCTAATGAGGAAGAAGAGGCTTAGTTCCTCCTCTGTCTGCACAGGACCACATGCTGCTTCTGCATTGGCATCCAGACTTACAGCCCAAACAGCGTCACGTAGCACAGCAGAACACACAGCCAAGGTTTCCTGTGGGAAAGCTGTCAGCTCTCAGGAACTGCTCCAGGTCCACCTTGCTCCCTGCTTGTAGCCAGGCAGCCAGCCCAGAGAGCCCTGACACTCCCACTCCTTAGCCTGGGACAGTGACCCTCCCATGGCCCTGGGCACTGAGTGTCCTGGGGCTGCAGCCCTTCTGGGAGCCCTGTAGCCCAGCAGGCACTGGGACAATCCCTTCAGGGGAGCAGCATCTGGCTGGGGAGTGTGTGTGCTGAGCTCTTGAAACACCTCTGTGTCCAAAGCCAATATCCTCAAGCTGAGGCAAATCAGAAGTTAAGGGCTGCTTGTGAAGGTTGAATGTGACATTTTAAAGGACACTGAGACTCATTCAGTGCAGGCTTGGCAGTGTGTTCAGCCTGTTACAAACATTTTGTCTGAGCTAGTGGCCGAAGGTGAGGGAAACACCAGCCCTCTTAACTCAATATATGTAGACATTTTTTGGGGGTAAAAGGGAGTCAGGACCAGTGACCAACACAGAGATTTCCATGGCAGAGTATTATCCTGGCATTAGGTGATGGCTGCTGCACTTGGATTGAACTGCGTCTGCCCAAGGTGTGCCATTTTGTAAGAATAATAGTCAAGATTTGGTGGAGTATTTGGACTTAAGGCTGACGTGTAGATAATGTGGGGAACAGGCCCTTTTTAAAGCATTTCAACCTGAACATGTGGCCTCTTTGCTCTCCCTGCTTTCCAGAGTCTCCTAGAGGTGTAAACCTTTCTAAGGTGCTTCCTCCTCCCCTTGCAGTTTTCCCCCACCACTGAGGTACTTACCAGCTGCTGCTTTTCAGGCTTTTCAGTCACTGAGGCAATGAGAAAAATTGCAATTTAAACTAGCCCAGAGGATGTTGATGATATTTCCCCCTACTGTATTTTAGACCATGCTAGCTCAAGCCATCTTGTATCTATCCAAAGTTAGAGCAGACAAGGGAAGCTTTGATCTTTCCAAAAGTGCAGTAGCGTACGTCTGCCGTAATGTGATGTCTCTTCTACTATTGCTGAGCCTGGAACACAATAACATCTTATAGAGGGCTTTGGAGTTTAGACTACAGCCCATTTATTTATTTTGCTGGAGCAGTGTCCCATAAGGAAAATCCTAGGCTGGATTTAAAGAGCCAGACAATGGAGCAGCCGCCACATTTAGATGTTGCTTTTGAAACAATACCCTAATGCTACATCACTTTGCTCTGCTGGGTTCTGCTTCTACTTGCCAATGGCAGAAATCACAAGATCAGAATTAGTGAAAGGGCTTTTAGGGATGTTCAGTGCAGAGCATGTTGAAAAAGAAAACACCGACTCAACTCTGCTGAAAAAGCAGCTCTCTGGTTCCTAGGCTTCTTCTCGATCAGTGGATAGAGGCATTACCTCACCCTTAGTATGGAGTCAGGCAATGGGCTGTGTGTCCCAGACCTTTGCAGGAAAATAGTAATTTTACACTTACAGTAAATATTAATAGTGCCAAATGTATGTCAAAAATTTAGACCATCTATTGCCACGGAAAGGGCCTTGAGACTCCGGTATTTATAGAAAAGGAAAAGACATGTCTAGTCTTACTGTCTGTGAAAAGAATCTTAAAACATTTTTGGAGTCTACAGATAGCTCAAAATGACAGCTTAAAATTGTATGAATTGCTGTATCTACAGCCTATTGATTTTTAATGATAAAATGAAAAAAAAAGAGCAGTATCTTGTACCAATATATTCTGTTGGAATTTCTTTTTTTAAAAACTGTTTTTAGTGAAGAATTTTAATGCTGTTTTGCTTGCTCTCTTTTCCAAGCTTATCCTCCTGCTCCCAGTGTTAAAAAATACAAAAGTCATGAATATAAACAGGTAAAAGCAGCTGCATATTGCAAAGGGGCTTGAGGTGAATAACTTTTTCATTTATTAAAAAATATGGAAACCATGACTGACAATGGTAAACAAAAACCTGAAAAAACATTGGAAAGCAAACACTTGAAATTTATTCTGTAAAGTGAGCTTTCAATTCTCACTAGCTTGAGTGGAGCAATTTAACTTACAGCTCTGTTGTTAGCTTCCCTGTGATATTAGGCACCTGTTACAGATTACTGACTATCCTAAGCTTCTGAAAGGACTTACATGGCACTTAAACACCCCTGTTAAACTTCTAAATCTCAGCTGCTGTCTTAAAATCAGTGATTTCTACAATTCAATTATGTGCAAAGATTTTGGAATCTAGGGTTAGGTATGCATATATCTGTATATATCTATCCACGATAGACACTGAGATACCAGCACAAAGGGAATTCTGCGTTATTTATTAATTTCCTGATGAATCCCTTCACAATGTTAGTACTTTTTGCGTTTGTGAACTTCTTGAGATCTGTCTATCACATCAGATTGCTGCAAAACCTCGGATTCTTGCCGTGAAAATTAGGGCTAGTTTGACATGCATTACATGCATTTTTGCTAGTAATTATAGGAACAGCACATTTGGCGAGCTGTCATTTGACAGGGGTACAAGTATGGCAGGTCAAGCAGGGTGACAGAAATTACTGGGAGCAGCTCTTCCAGCCAAGTTTGGTTTTTAAAGGACCAAGTCAGCAGTAATAGACCGAACTAAAAGTCTAAGTCAAAAGCAGAACCGCCAAGACTTTGTGTGATACTCTACCTAATTGCTTAAATCTTTTTAACGGACTACTGCTTTCTGTGTTTATTATGAATGAGTATAGAGTTACTAAACTCTTGCTCTAAATATGGACCCACAGACCTGCATATGTGCAGCTGTTAAAATCAATTTAAAACTTACTTTGTGCAAAGGGATATTCTACTGGATAAACTGAGAAATACCAGGTGATGACAGAGCTGAAAACATAACACATGCTTGAGGACAAGGCAAAGGCTGTGGACCCAACTGGAAGGCTGAAATGACTAATTTCTATATGATTAACTATGTGATCTTTGAAAAGCCTGCACTGCAGTAGCTTCATATCTTCAAGATTTTTTGTGAGATACCAACAGCATAGGTCTATGTGGTATTTTTGCAGAATGATTCAAAGCCTGGAAACCTTACCTTGGGGGTAGAGATATAAGAGGCTTAATCTATTCATTTTAGCAAAGAGAAGGTGAAGAGGTGGCTTGGTCAAAACCCACAAGACTTTAGTGTGGTAGAAGGTTTCTGTGAACAAAGAACTCTTTTATGCAGCAGGGAGAAGCATAATAAACCCTGTGTCTGGAAGCTGCAGCTCAGTTTATACAGATGGGAACTGAGGTGCAAAATCATGGGCTTGAGGCAGGAATCACTGGCAGAAATTCTATGCCTGGTGTTACACTGTGGATCAGACTAGGTCATCACAACCAGCACTCTTGGCTTTGAAATCTGTGTGCCTATGATTAACGTGATTCCCACATTATATGCACACATCAGCATTGCATTTAGTCACTGAAGAAGAGAGAGAATGTATTCTATTAGCTCTGGGCTTTCTGCCTAAAAGAGGCAAATGAAGTGAGATTTTGTTTAAGGACAACCCTGGTAACACTGAAAACCACCATGGAATTATTAGCATTTGGGCAGATTGGACAGGTTTTCAAGGCCCAGCACAAAAGACCCCGCAGAAAGATCTCTGTTCAGTGAGCTGCACAGAAAGAAGACCAGAGCAGTGCCATGGAAAGGAACCTGGGGGTCCTGGTCGATGGAAAACTGAACCTGAGCCAGCAGTGCCCTGGAGCCAGGAGGGCCAACCCTGTCCTGGGGGGCATCAGGGACAGCAGCACAGCCGGGCAGGGGAGGGGATTGTCCCGCTCTGCTCTGAGCTGGGGCGGCCTCACCTTGAGTGCTGGGAGCAGTTTTGGGTGCCACAATGTAAGAAAACCATAAATCTGTTAGAGAGTGTCCAAAGAAGGGCTATGAAAATGGTGCAGGACCTTGAGGGGAAGCTGTTTGTGAAGACTGAGGTCACTGGGTCTGTTTAGCCTGGAGAAGAGGAGACTGAGGACAGATCTCACTGCAGTTACAGCTTCCTTGTGAGAGTGAGAGGAGGGGCAGGCACTGATCTCTTCTCTGTGGTGATCAGTGACAGACCAGAGGGAATGGCCTGAAGTTGTATCAGGGGAGGTTTAGGTTGGATATCAGAAAAAGGTTCTTCAATGAGGGTGGTTGAGCCCTGGAACAGGCTCCCCAGGGAAGTGGTCACAGCACCAAGCCTGGCAGAGTTCAAGAAGTGATTGGACAATGTTGTCAGGCATGTGGTGTGATTGATGGGTATGGTCCTGTGCAGGGTCAGGAGTTGGCCTTTGATGATCCTTGCGTGTCCCTTCCAACTCAGCATATTCTATGATTCTGTGATACCATACGAGACTTAATTGTGGCCCTAGAAAGCAGATTACATGCTTAGATAAACAAATCAGTGGTAGACAGGGCTATACTAGAACCCTTTGTTTCACTCAGATCATGCTTAAATAGAAAGGGAAATATACTTTTTCCTGAGGATGGTCCTATTTTAAAAGGGTGGTATGGATTATTATGATGGTGATGGGAAGGAACTGCATTCTCTCCAGAGCAGCCCTGGTTTAAATGTTTTGGTTTGCTGGAAAACCCCTAAGTTCTTGTAGGAACTTGAAGAGAGTCACTTTAAAGTGTTCCTGACTCACATTATAGGAATTCATTGCATCGAAAATGCAATTTTCAAGGCTAAAAAATATGATTTTCAAACACAAAGTAGCTTGTCTTTGAAAAGGCAAGCAAAGATATAATTTTTTACCCTGCACTTTCAAATCTCATTGAAGTACTTAGAGGGTAATAAAATGAAAATTTTTGGTGATTCAGAGATAAAAAGTTTTAATAATAATAATAATTATGGTGCATGAATAGTGTTCAGTCTTTTGACAGTTGATTAAGGTTGGAAGCACTTTGAAGTTGTTTATGCCAGAATCACAGACTGGGTAAGTTTGGAAGGCTCCACAATAGGTCATCTAGTCCAGCCTCTCTGCTCAAGCAGACGCTGTGGCACAGGATTGCATCCAGACAGGTCTGGAATCTCCAGTGAGGGAGACTCCACAACCTCTCTGGGCAACCTGTTCCAGTGCTCAGTCACCTGCACAGTAGAGAAGTTCTTCCTCATGTTCAGGTGGAACTTCTGTGCATCAGTTTCTTTCCATTGCCTCTTTTCCTTTTGCTTGGCAACACTAAGCAGAGCCTGGGTCCATCCTCTTGACACCCTCTTTGAATGTGCAGGACCCTGCATTTGCCTTTGTTGAATTTCAGGAGGTCCCTCTCTGCCCTCCAGTCCCTTCTGAAGGGCAGCACAGCCCTCTGGCCACTCCTCCCAGACCCTGCAGGGGAGGCATCTGCCCCTTCACCCAAGGCATCGATGAACGGGACAAAAAAATCACTTTTTATACAGTTCTAATTTCTGATGCCATGGGGTACTAAGGCATCTGTAGTTGTCACACACATACATAAGCAAGTCCTTTCAATACAGCTGTTTATTTTGCTTTTCCATCCTTTCCATCAGAGTGCTGAGTTATTGTGGACCAACACTTGTATTTGTTGAACATTTCCTATCATCTACCTCCAAGGTCCTCTGTTTAAGCAGAGCACTAAGGCATGGACAATTGAACTCACTCATTTGGGAGCTTGGGCTGTTGTTGCCTTCTCTTCTCTCTTGCAAACTGTCATTTTAAAAGATCACAGTTGTTTCTGTCAAGTTGTGTAATGTGGTCTTGGGTTTTCTCATTCTGTTTTCTAGTCACCTTGCAAAGGAAGTATCCTGTGGAGTCATGCTTTTGATCTCACCTAGGATGCTGGGTCTGCACTATGCACATCTGAAATAGCTGCTTTAGACCCTTTTCATTTCCATCATGTTGCTTTTGGCAGGGAAATAAGTGTTCAAAAGTAAGAGAATTTGTTCCTGTCCAATTTGAAAACTGAATGGCTCACTGTTTGGTTTTCTTCTTTTTAAAAGTCCTTTACATGGGACTGTTTTTTGAGGGCTTGTGATCACGCATGTAGTTTGCTTTCCGTCTAGCACAGCAGTTTACCAATTACAAAAGAGTCTTTCAGCACCTGACCCTATATTCAGGGCAAGATCTGCAACCTTTAATTGTTTAATTAGCTGGTCCTAGCTTAAAAATATCTAACAGCACTTCCTTAGATAACTCTTTTATTTCAGGAAGCATCCCCACAAAATATTTTCATTCATTTTCCTTTGCTATTTTACCCAGTAAAAGGAAGCAAAGGTGATCTCTGGCAGTGATCAGCTTTTCAAAATACTTGCAAGTAGCCCTCATCTTCTCAACTAATGAAATAAAAGTTCCCTGAACACTCTTATATACTATGCTGTGTGTGCCTGATGTGCTTTCTGCTGGGGAGGAGTGTGAGTGGTGGTGAAAAAGAAAAAAGACCTTGTATCTCTTCATTTTTTCTTTGTTTAGTGGTGAGTGGGAAATCCCTTCATCTGAAAACTCGTGTATTCCCCTCTTTCTCCTTGATAGGGTGGAGTCAAATATAACCCCAAGCTGAGTATGAAGGTACTTAAAATACAGTGACAAACAGTACACAGAACAAAGACTGCTTATCCTGACTTCCACTGTCAAAAAAAATCAAAAACCCCCAAAAAAAGAAAAACAAAAAAAACCCAAAAAAAAACAAAATGAAAGAAACAAAGAAACAAACAAAAATGGTGATGAGTAAAGGTGAAAGGCAGTGCTTCTAAAACTGCTTGAAATATATTCTTTTTAACATCAGTTAACTGTGGAAAGTGGCACTGACAGAAATGAAATTTTGTGGGTTTGCATATTTTGACCTGATGAGGAGAAAATTGAGCTACTGAGTTGTTTTTCTTCTTCTTTTAGTGAAACGTTTTTCTTTTTCTTTTAGTGACATTCAGCCTCTACTGCTAGAGGAAGAGGAGTTAGCATTTGTTTTCCACCTTTATCAGGCTGTCAACTGATCTCTTCTAGTTTATTTCTTGTAGAATTTCCAATGTTTTTAATTCTATAATACTGGAAGCTAAAAGATTAAGAATAACCTGCTTCAACCTTTATCTTTTCTGTTATAAATAAACAAGAGTGAACACAATGTACATCGGTAGCACTTTCAAGGAGCCAGTTTTCAGAATATAGCTTGCTTTTAAAGTCAGCATTGCACTTGGCTCAAATGATGAGATACTGGCATTAAATGCTACTCAGGCAGAGTCAGTATTAATATTCTCAATGCCTATTAAAAAGAAAAGAATGTAAACTAATTCTACTTTTTTGATGAGGTTCCTTCATAACATCTGGGCAAAATCAAAGACATTTTGTCTAAGTGTGAACACTTAGACAAAATGTAATTTTCTGCTGTTGGGGCAGTGAGTGGAGAGGGAACAATTTTTTAGAATGCTTACAGAGAGTCAGCTAATTTTTCTCATCCCTGTTTGAAAGTTTCCAAAAAAAGAGCATAAGGAAATCAGGTTGACTCCCATGGTCAACAGCAGCCAATGCTAATGAATACATGTACTGTTGGTTAGTGAAACTCATTATCCCTGTGTGCCAAAACAGAGACAATGGAGACAAAACCCACAGCCTTTCAAATCCAAATATATCACTGGCCAAACTTGCCTGACACGACTAAGAAAATGATTGATCTAAAGGAATTACAATGCAAGAAGAACCCCACTTCTCTATCCCCAATCTTGTCCCCTCCAGCGTCTGGCACTGGCTGGATAGTCAGTCCACAGGGCTGCTGTTATTTAGCTACAGGAAAGACAAAATTTCTGCTGCAGCTGAGCACTAATGCATTAATTCTGGTAACCCCACTGCAAAGTACCAATGTGTTCATCTGTCTGTTTTGCAGATGAAGAAAAGGGTGGCATTTTCACTTCAGCATTAATTTGGTCTGCCTTGAGTCCTACACATGTCTGTATAGTAGGCTGACATATTTCAGTTCTAGCAGGCTTATTTGCCACTGCTTTACAGCCCGAGCTGATCTGACTCCTCCACTCTGTGTTGCTACAGCCCTACCCTGTGCAGTTCACACCTTAGTTTACAGTGTGGTCACTGTGGTCACCCTCTACTCTAGATTCTAACCATAGCAATCTGCAGGCTATCAAACACCAGGGACACTGCACTTCATCCAAAGAAGGGTCTTCCTGTGAAAATCTGGAAATGAAGAATGCTGACTGGGAACCAAGAACCAGACCATCTGAGAACTAGACTATCCCCTGTTGGGATTAAACAGGATAGACCAGCATCAGTGCATTAACACAATTTATAATCTGCAGTCTTTCTGTATTTTATAGTGAGAGATCTTATGAATGATAACTCCTTCCCAAATGCTCCACAAAAAAGTATTGGCCCCAGCTGGTGATAAATAACATGTGTAAGTTCAAGCAAACTTAGGAAGTCAAATGCTTTTCATTCTGTAGAAGTTAATAAATGTTTCTTGCCGTTCTCTTTTTACTCTTTGGATGGCTTTGGATGACACTGTTTTCCTGGAGGGTGGGTAAGGATATGAAGTCTGTGAGGGTAAAGTGGTAATTCCTACTGTTACTTATATGAGAGAAAGAAAGTTGAAAAAGCCTGTGAACTAGAACCAATGGGATATGTAGAGATTTCCTGCTTCTTGTCATAGTATATTGACTGAACAACTCTGTGTCATGACCCAAGGTTACGCCTGGTACCAGCTTAGCTGTATTTCAGCCAGGTCAACCACCGAAGAAAGGTGGACTTTAGGAATTTATTCTATTCAGTTTCCAAGAGTGAGGAGAAACTTCGGTTTCCTGGTGCTGCCACAGCTGAGGAAAGGCTATGAGGAAAGGCAGGGGTGGAAACCAAAGGAGAGTTATGTACTCATGGTGAATAAGTGAGGCATTAGGAAGATATTTCTGTTGGAAGAAACATAGAGGTAGTTTTCATTATTCCTCTCCCCAGTTAAACAGGACCTATGAAAGTAAAAGAGTTGCACTAAGAAATACTTTTATCTATGTTCCTAAGTCCTTCAAAATCTAACTAGGTCCAAAGATTCACCAAACCTGATTCTGCAGAGAGACAAAAGCAGTAAAGATGTGAGGGAAAAAAAACCAATTTCAGTAGTTTTTAAGCTGTTGCCTTTCACATTCACTGTAGTCTACTCAATTCTCTGTTACAGTGGGAGAGATATGTGATGGCCCCAGCCTGGACATCAAAGTGTAATCTGCTCTTTTTATTTAACTGCTGTCTTCATCCAACAGCCATTTGTACGTCCATCAAATTCTCAGTTTAAAATCATAGGCTTAGGGAATTTTTGGCTGCCAATCTCAAGAATCCATCTACTTGTCTTTGCTACAAACCTGTGTCAGCTTAGACTATTTTCACTTGGCCAGACTGCAATGCTCTTGCCTGTGATAAACAGAGCTTTGCTACACAAATAGGCCTGCTCTCATAAGGGATTGTGCTCAGCAGAGGTTATTTGAGCTAGCTGCAGTAAAATCTATTGTCTTGATATAAAAGTCTGCTGTGTGATAAGAATCTTCCTCATCTGGATGATGAAAATCTGTTCTTTCCTTCCTTTAGCTGAGCATGTTGAGCTCTACAGATGTAAACCTCTCCATACATGCTAAACATGTGAGTATTTATAGGCATTTCTGTGGTGGCCTGCATCAACAGTGAAAGAACCTGTCAGGAAGTAGAGAAATTATCTTTGAGAAGCTGAAGATACTTTTTTAAGAGCTGGAGGGAATGACAAAATGAAAATTTTTCCAGGGCACAATTTTTTACAACATTTGATCCAAATCCGTTAGGATTTTCTAGTTGTTAGGTCTATTTGTTGAAATCTGTGTTCTGTGTTTTAGAAATAGCTGCACTATATTTAGGTGAATATTTATAGAAAATTTAAGCCCTTCTCCTAGAGCTTGTCTCTACTTTTCTCTTTTTTAAAGCTTGGTATTTATATCATCTAATCATAGGAAAGTGTGGGTTTCAAGACTGTGGCTGACCAAAGTCCTGAGGGCTTGCCACATGAAGGATGACTTCTCCACTGGTTAAAACCCATCAAAAACAACTTTTCCACTGGGTGTGAAGGGAAGCATCTCACTGAATAAGGCAAATTTTCTAAAGAGGATACAGTTTTGTGGCATAATTCTGCTGACTACACTGAACTTCTGCTTCAGAAGGATTTTACCCCTCACCTCTTGTTTTTGCTATTAAAAACTTTATAACAGTTGCTATTATAAATTTTGCTGTTATAAACTCTTCTGTTTTTAATAGATAATTGACTCTTGGTGTTTCTTCTGAGTAAGCTTGCACAGAGGTAAACTGCAGCAGGATTTTGTACGTTGCGGCAAATCGCAAAGAATAAATCAGTAGAGTATTTTTCATAAAAGCAAAGGAAAAACCCCATCATACTCACTGCTGCTTGAAATTCTTGTTAAGTTTAATGGAAAAAAACAGAGACTGTGTAGCTTCCATTTCAGAACATCAGAAATTCCAGATCCTCAAGTACTTTTTGACAAGCTCTACCACCAGTTACAAAAATTAGCATCATTTAAGGTAAAAGGCCATTGCCAATTTCATCTGTGTTTTATAAACAGAAATTATCTAAACTTGGAATGTTACCATCTTACCCATCCAATCACTGAGGTTTAGTCATAAAGGAACACTAGTATGAGCCATCCCATGCCTGAACTAGCAGAACAAAACCAAAATTGGTGAGGTTTTCCGACATCAAACTAAGCCTACAGAGATAAGAATAAACTGAAGCCTCTTATCTGGACCCCAAAGTGGGGTGATTTAGATGAATAGGGACCTGAAGCCAGGCTACCCACAGAAGGTAGAATGCAGCCACCTGGATCAGAGTCTGGTCCCAGCAGCAGAGGCAATTTCCTGTAGTTTCTAAGAGAACTGGAATATCTGTCACGATCAGAAGGCTGTCTTTATACTCAGAGAAACCCCAAATGTTGACACTGTGATGCCAAGCTGCAGCCATTCTGCAGAACAAGCTCTGTCCTTTGCCAGTCACAGCAGGGCACTGTAGCTAGCTGTTTGTGGAAGCAATAGCCTCATCCATAATTAGTGGCTGAATGGCTACACATGTAAAATGCTCTTGTGATATTCTCTTCTTGCATTATTTGTCTTGCTGCAGAAACAAGCATAAGTGACCTTCAGGTTTCATTTGGATTTATTGATCTCATGACCTGCTGTGGCCTCAGAATGATACTTGGCACATATCATGTGGCCATTTGATGACATCACCGTTTACTCATGTGGTCCTGTATTTTTCATCTCCATGTTCAAGATAACTTTGCTTAGCCTCCATTAAAAATTATTTTATTCAGGATTGCAATAACCTTTCCCAGCCCACCAAGTTTCATCTCTGTCTCTGCTAATCTTTCAGCTATGTGGGACATGTATTTTTCTCTAGTAAATAAGCAGCAATCTTAAAGAAGAAATGTGGAAATATCTCTGTGAAAAGGGTAAATATAAGAAAAGCAAGGAAACAAGGTTGTTTCAGTCCCCCAAGCTGTTGTTTATTTTAGGGTCTCCTAGCCAAATGATGTATCTGCCACACTTGAGGATGTGAACAAGTAGATGACTAAAAGCACATGTGTTCTTGCAGAAAATGTGACTCTATAAAAATGATGAAATTTGGCACTTATGGAGTTTATGCAATATAGACTTTTTGATTGACCTTTGTCCAAGGCACCTTGGAATGCTTTGTGTCAGCCGCCTCTCTCCAGCAGCCGTGCTCTGTCATTTTCTAATTAAGTCTGTGCAACTGTTCACATTGGAATTAAAACTCAGCAAAAGGTTGCAGGGTGCTGTGTCTTCATTATCTATTTTTCTCATCTCGTGGCTCATGCTGAGTTGCATTCTGCTTAAACAAAGCAATATGGTTCTTGCTGTTGAGAGCATAGGACTGCAAACAGCAAGCTAGTCCATGGCTGTTCTGTTGTTTTGTGCAGTACCAGCTGGTTTTTATTGAGGAAACTGTACTATGTAGTTGAATAATTTTGGTCTCTACAGTCCTTATTGTTCTGTTTTGGAAGGGGTGAAAAAGAAAGTACTAAATCCTTTGAAGAGCTAGGAACTGACAGTGACTGGAAGAGTATGTACTGCACAGCTGATGAAGAACCAGATGACTTTTTTTTGGGGGGGGGTTACTGAAAGCACTGATTGACCTATGATGGGTTTGCTGAGGAAAAAAAAAATAACTTTTTTCTATTTTTCTTCTTCTGGCTTCAAAACAATTAGAACATAACACTGCTTTTCCAGAAATCCACCAGATTTTTCTTCTCAGAACTGTCCCACTGCTGCCTAAACTGATCCCCACATTTGCAACATCTCAGCATGCATCAGTTTCCTCCTCTGTTAAATATCTTGAGCTCTTAAAAAGAATTCTTTCTCTTAAGTTTATGACTTGCAAACTTAGAGATCTGAGGTTGAAAAAGATGAAGGTCACACTGTAACCACTCAGCAAACTGATCATGGGGCTTCAGTTATGACACTAATGCTGACAGATATTTTATTTCTTTTGCATACACATTTCCCTGTGCTCTACCCTGAGGACCCTAAATTTTTGCTCTGTTGAGTGATGAATCTTCCACTGAAAAAAGGTCTTTTGCACATATTGGTAGAGAATTGGGCTGCTGCACTCAGTGAAACTTGTTGCTCTGTTGCTATCTACTCTTAGGTACAGCATGCAGGTTGGAAAGTATGTCAACCATGTTTCGTGACATCTTTTGGCAGCAGCCATGAGTTAAACGGACTTTGGACTGCACCTCCCTATGATGTGGAGTCCTTCTTTGAGTCAGGTCAGTGGGAGAGAATCAGCCTGGGATCTGACAGAGGTATGAAATGTCTCCTTCTTCTCTGCCAAGTGAGTTTGTTAGGAGCATATCCCAAAGCAACAAATGGTATGAGGTCAGAGCACAGCTCTAGGCTTTATCAGCCAGTTTCTACTGTGCTTGTGCCAAAGCAGAAGGTTTGGCTTGCTGGAAAGGAACATCCTTGTGGAATGGGGACTCATCTTTTAAATGAATGTGGTTGGATGGGGAACATTGGGAAGGACTGAGTGCAGAATTTATCCTGGTGCACATTTCACATGGTGAAATTTCCCTTGCTAAAGCAAACCAAGCAAA
>VWZP01007817.1:260164-329049 GCA_013396995.1 Dicaeum eximium | reverse complement strand
AAAAGGAACAGAAAGAAGGGAGGGTTTGTTTGGGTTTTTTTGTGGTAGAGCTGTGCATCACGTGCTGTGTTATGAAATGGATCCAACTGTATGTAGCAGACTTTAATTAACTTTTTATTCAGAGGAAAAAAAATCAGCTCTACAATATAGAAGACTATTTTAAAAATTAAGTATCTTGGCTATATTTGATCCCAAATGCACAACAGAACCAGACTACAATACATTCCAGTGACTTTAAATATTTTGATTGGAATAGAAAAGTGTAGCTAGTTTTGAGCCATACAAGAAGACATCGCCACATTCTTAGGTTTTATTGCCTTTACTTCCACTGAAATAAATAGAAATAATTTGTTTTGAACTCATGAAGAAATTACAGAACTAAGAATGGCATCTTCACAGTGAATTTCTGCTTTGGGTGAAACATTTAGAGCTAAATTGCTAATCCCTTCATAAAGTCTTCAACTGAATAAGACAAGTCTGTGAGGAAGAATGCTGATTTTGGGCTTCATATCAGCAGTATTTGTGTCCATATAAGAAATTACATAAATAAACCAGGATGCATTTGGAGGTCCTCATCATCTGGTTCCCACTTAAACAATGGCTAAGTTGCTTCTAACCTACCCTCACTTACTTCAATTTTTTTCTGGCAAAAATTCTGAAACGTAATGTTTTCTTAATTTGAAGTAAAATGAGGTTGAGTTGAGTTAGTAGTCTATCTTTCCTAACCCAGGCACAGGAAATGATTTGACATCCAGGATCCAGAGAACAAAAACATATAAACCACTTCAAGCATGTCTTCTCTCAAATTCAGTTATTCCTGAAGCTGAAGTATATTATGTGATAGCACATTTGTCTTCTTGAAGTCTGCTACTCCTGGGTAATTTTTATTAAGAAATAAGTTTCTGAGAGCCATCTTAACTTTTCCTTAATGAAGCCTAGAGGAAGACTGTGGGAAAATTTTCTTTAAAAGATAAGCATTTCCATTAGGATCGCAGACTGTTCTGAGTTGGAAGGGACCCACAATGATCATCAAGTCCAGCTCTTAAATGAATTGTTCATACAGAGATCGAACTCACAGTCTTGGCATTAGTAGGATCATGCTCAAATCAGCTAATCTCAAGGGGGTGAGGGGTTGCCCAATATTAATAATTTATCACCATATTGTATTATTTAGGGATTATTGTCCAGAATAAACCATAAATTTATGAAGTGCAGAACAGAATTCAAAAGCATTTTGATTCTGTGAAACCACTATGCTGCCAAGGGGCATATTTTTCCTCTCCATTGATAACTTCATTGCTTCTAAACCACAGAATCCATACTTTCTTCCCCAAACCCCCCTCCCCATAAACAAACATTTTGTGTCAGTGTTAGAATACATATTGCATAAATTTCTCCAATACTCCCTGATCTAATGTAGATATAAGCATTTAATACTTTTACAGTAAAATAGTGCATCAGATATTAGGCCATAAACATAGAAAGGGCCCATAGTTAAAGTATTAAAAAACCTCTACTTTTCAGTCTAAAGTTTAATACTTTAAATTTGGGGAGTACATTAATGCTTGGTGTGAGACAGGAGAACACGCCATGGGCAAGTGTGGAAATATTGCATGGCTGCCCACTTTGGGAGACAAATCCCACTGAGGGAGGCATGTGCCCAAAGCAAGACACAGCCTCTGCTGTGAGGAGCTCACAGCCTGAGACAAGGCTCTGTCCCCAGGGCCCCTGGCATGACTGGCTGACAAAAAGAGCCGTGCGTGATTTCCCAGCAGATCATAACTTCCTCACTATCACTGCCTGTGTGACAACAAAGGCTGGGGGCCGTAGGGATAAACTGAACTGGGAAAAAGGGAAACTGGGAGCTACTGGCATCCAGCCCAGGCTTCAAACCACATAGCTCTCCTATGTATTTTTTTCTGTATCTGAACAGGAGTTCTGTTTGAGGTCATCTTTAACATCTGTGTGTTCACCCAAGGACCAGTCCTATATATAGCACACTTGTTTATGTTGCCCTGCTGTGCCAGAAACCCTCTCTCCAGGAGATCTACATATTTGACTCATTTTGTCATTGTTCTTTCCCAGCTCTTGCTGGTAAAGGGCATAGTTGCTGCAAGCTGGTACACTACTGAATTTGCAGTTCATTATATATAAAATAATTCTGAAAACAAATTTCATTGTTTTTGATCTTTTCAGTTTCACACAGTCTCCAGCTTTGTGCTCCTGTTTTGTTCTTATTATAAAATAAAGTTGACTTGAAGAGATGGGGATTACTTAAAAGAAAACTGTGTGTGCAGGGGAATGGGAAAGAAATACCCCAGGAGTAGTTAATTGGGAGATACATCTGAGACTAAGCCATTCAGAGTTGCTTCAAGCCATTTATAAGTTGCTTCATTTCCAGAATTTTCACCTCTTACAATTCTTATGAGCTATTGCTCATCCCAATGTAAAACTCCATGGTTTATGGTGACTTGCCAGTGATGGCTCACTGGTTACTGCAGTATCTCCTGCCCTACAGATGGCACAAGTCTAAACAAATAGGGAATATAAGGATAATTCTGGTTTGGGCAGCTGGATGGATTCCATCCTGTGGTTTACTGTGGTCCTCTAGTTCTCTTCATCGTCAGAAATTCTGTCTGGCCTGATGAAGGCAAGCCCAGGAAGTCATGTGGCCACACTGGGGCTGCTCTGGACCTCAGGATAAAGATAATACAGTATGTGTGTGGCAAAATAGCATGATGTTCACAGAGATGTTGTCTGGCACTGGTGTTATGAGTGTACCCACAAAGGCTGGGGGCCATCATTGCAATGAGGATGGTTTTCCATGCTGAGCCTCAAGATAGGGAAGATTTTATCCATCTGCTTCTCTGCTAGGGCTGCAGTACTAAAATTTCTGGCACTACTGCATGACTGTTTCTCTGTACCTTTCTAAATCCACCTTTTTGAGCAGAAAACATTGGAGCTAAGCTGCAGCACAACAGTGGGTAATTACAGTATTTTGGCAGGGGAAGGAAAATCTGGCTGACCAGTGTCAAAGGTCTAGGAGCTTCTCTGCCTTCCCTGATTAACCTATGCCTGTACAGTGCAGGAACATACACATCTACATCTGGGATCTAAGCTGCACTCAAGGCTGTATCCAGGTGCTTGAACTGGAAGGAGCAGACACAGAAGCACCTCAGCAGTCTTACAGGACATTTCAGACAGAGGGATAAAAAATTTGGCAAGTTTCTCCTGTAAGGAGCATCAATTTAGACCGGTGAAAAAGTTGCTGTGGCGAACAACCTGCTGCAAAGTCTGCACAGCAAAGCATCAACACAGTGCACATTTGGGCAGAACAGATGGGAAAGCTGATGAATGCCTAAGGCTGTCAGGTTCAGGGACTGCTAGAAACAAGCTGTTCCCATGCAGAAAGGTCCCTGGTGAAGTTGTCAAGTTCTGTTCTGTTATTCTGAACTAGAAAAGTCAATGTTTGCTCATCCTGGCTCAGCTTCAGCAAAATCATCATAATAGTTTCCTGTGTGGTCTGAGATGAAAAAAAAAAAATAGCAGCTCAAAATGGTTTTCTGTTCAGATTCAGTTCAATACCCTCTCCAAAAGGCACTCTGGAGGATCCACTCATTCTCAGAGCATACCAGTGTGCCTGGATGGTAAGAGGAAAGGTTTAATTGCTCTTTTGGATTTTGACCTCAATTTTGGATTTTGATCTCAATTTTGCCTGGGCTCTGTTGTACCTACCATTGTGCAAATCACTATGTCACTGCTCCCTACTCACTCAGCAGCTTCACTGGGATGAGCAGGTGGGCCACAGCTTGATTTCTGGTAGGTGAAGACTCGTCTTTACAAAATCACTGCTGTGCTTGTACCTTCACAGAATTAAAGAGGCCAGTGGCTGACTGGGCCATGGAAATGGGCTTCTTGCCTTTAAAAAGGACCCTGGAGATTAGGGTTACAACACATCAGCATGTGCTGTTGGCAGTAGCCACTGCTATAGCTAATCTTTTAACACGTGGAAGATATCAGGCTCCAGGATCATCAATCATACATTCATTTATTTTTATGAAAGGAAGGAACGAAGGCTTCAGTTTCCCTGGAAAAGGATGAAGAAAAGCTTGACCTAATGCCAGGCTAAAAATTATTAAAGGGACACTGTTCCTTTCCCCTTCTCTGTAAATAGGTGTGCTGCCAGTTCCTGGGCCCCAGACCCTGCATTCACTGGAGCAAAACAGCCATCTTCTGTGCTATTCTTTGTGCAACAAATGCAGTGTTTAGACCAAGGTCAGGCTGGAATTAGTGCTTTTCCCCTTGAGGGACATCACTGCTGGATTATGCCAGAGCCAGTCTGCACAGGGTGAAGTTCCTATGCTGGATTATCCCTTCCCATCCTGTCTGCCTCCCTGCCCTGTGACCCTCAGCCTATTCACAGCAGTGTCCTTAGGGTGCCTGCAGTGCTGGATCCAGCTGGCAGCTTACCCAGAGCTGCTCTGCTGAAGGTTTTGCTGGGCTGTTCTCCTCTGCCTCGCCCCCACCCTAAAGCCACACGCTCTCACGCTTAGTGTGTGCACAGGCACACCACATATGGGCTTGTACAACCATCTGCTTTATCAGCCTGGATGTTTTCATACATTGAAGATTTATACTCCCAGCTGCCATGGTTACAGCCTGACTTCGCTGGCAAGGAATTAGGCTACTGTATGTCTCCTAAACTGTCAAGGCATTTGAAAGGCAGCTGCTTTGCAGTGAGCAAATTTATTTTGTGCAGAAGAAGACAAAATTATCAAGTTATCCATTTTATCTTATTTTGGGCCAAATCTCCCCAGATTAAAGCCCTGAAAATCATTGTGCACACGTAACAAAGGAAAGAATTTGGACCACAATATTCAAGGCTATTGCTATAGATAGGGTGACAGAAGCTCTCTGGTTATATTGCAATGTACTGTGTAACATTTCCTTTCAGCTGTGTTTGGGTGGTAGAACACTGCTTTATTTTATAGAGAGGATTCCGCTTTGATTTACAGCTGAACTTGTTCCATTGCTGTCAGTGAGATATTCCAAAAGAAGCTTTATTTTCTCTTGTGTCCTGCAGTGACTCTTCCTTTTGCTGGTAAAGTTTGTAAAACATCTACTGAGAATAGTGAAAAGAAGCAAGGTTTGCTGGATGCATTTATTTTCCATTCAGACATACCACAGGAGAAAGCAACAAGAAGACAACAATAAAATAATAACGGGTGTAACTGAATACAGAATTGGACTTCCCTGATTTCAACAATTATCACACTGTCTTTATTTTTAGCTTATTTTAATTCTTTCAAAATAACCTGTGAAATCAAACATAGTACACTTGGGAAGTGGATTTCTCTCATCATTTGTTCTACTTAATTTTGTCTTCTGTAAGCAATTCTTTATTTCCAAAACTTTAAGAAATGACACATAGAATTAGTTAAACCTATTCTGATCTCTTGTATCCATACATTACCCCTATTAATTGCTTCAGGAAAGCTGCTACAGTATCACTAGTCAAGGCTAAATACTGACTGTCACTTGAAATTATGTCCTTCCACATTTTTCCCTCCATTGCTGAGGAAGTAGTTGTGCCTAGCACAATATACCTCATAGTGTATTCTCTCAGTCACCTCCTCTGCCTCTGTGTGGACTTTTTCCCCTATGAAATTTTCATTTCCTTTCTGTATGCCACCAAATTCCTGGCTACAGTGACTGCCTCAGTGGCTGCCGGGGTTCATCTTTTCTTCTCTCTCAGATGTGAACTGGACTTTACAGCATACTACTCACCTTTTCAGTTTGATGTTAATCTGGGCCAAATTTCCCCCCACTTCAACATTCCTCAAAATCACTGCACATATGTGACAGCAATAAGATTAAGTCCATGGTACACAAAACTGATGCTCCAGATTTACACGGCCTCTGTGTCAGTCATCCAATATTCAGTAATAATGTAATGGTTTTGGATAATTTCCTGATTTTTCTTAAGCATCTTCATTCTGACCTCAATAGCCTCAGTCTCCCCTGTACAGAAACTTTCTACTCCTAGTCACATTTGTTACTTAACTCTGGTAAGCCCTCTGTGGCTCTTTTGGAGGTGAATACAATATTACAGGCAAGTGTGTGCCATTGATTCATATAATGCTTCTATAAAATTCAATGCATTATTTGTTATTCCGACATAATAAACACTTTTTTAAGTATAAGGAAGTTAGCAGGTAGTGCAATATTTATGTCTTCTAGTCATCCATCATAGAAATTGTCATGCATAAAAAAAAGCCCATTGTTTCATTTGCAATTCATCCATTCTGTCCTTTGGTCCCATAAGGACTTTTGATGTGTTTGTTATCCAGCCTTGGTGGTTTTTTTCTCTTTTATTTGCTCTTTCAGAGCTTCTAGTTTCTGACAGCATATTATCTTTATTGTCTGAAAAGGCTAATGGCAGTCAGCTTCTCAACACTGTTAATTTAGCCAAAGGCCAAGATGATGACTGTTTTCTGCAGCCAAGTCCCTTAACCATGCTCCACTGGAAAAATGGAAACATTGCAAACATCCTTTTCAGAAGCACCGTGAAAAAATTGATTACAGAAACATTTTGTCAGAAGGAAGGAGGGATGAGAGGAATTGCTACTAACATAGGGAGCCTTTCACCTGGAAGTCAGTAGTTCTAATCTGTGATAAACAAAACTTGGTTAGTCCTGAATCTCTTTGGTTGTTTTGTGCTCCCTGTCATTGCAGTGAACACCTGTATCATAACAAGCACTGACAGCTCCAACTGCAGCTTGTTCTGCAGCAAGGCACACTGTGCAATCTATGGGTGACTGAACCCTAAAGCTAGTCCTAAAGTAGCATTGAGATGGATTTACACTGCTCCTGTGCAGCTTTCATAGTGGGGAAGAAGCATATGGAAAGCTGTTAAATTAGTGCTAAACAAAACTTTAAAAGAATGCCCTTCCTGCTCAGTGCGAATTCTTGTCCTAATGTAAACACTGGAAAAATTCCCCCAGAATTATTCTGGATTTAACCACAGGACCCTGGAATATTCATGTGAATAAAAATGGGATCTGTTAAAGAAGGCTCCTGGCCAAGGTGATACAGGCCCCTGCCTTACAAAGTGGTGGTTAGACAGGCTTTTCAGGCAAAGTGTCTGTTTTTGGTGTTTATGCTAATTTATATTTAAAGTTGTTTGGGAGGGGAAACTCAGGAAGAAGTAGACAGGCTTTCACCTTATCTGAGTTATAGTCTGGACCTGATTGCTGTTCCACAGCTCCAATCACCACGACTGATTTACCCTGATTAAGAAGGAAATACTGCAGCCGAGTCTGTATCATTGCCCTGACCTCAGCCAGAACCTCTCCCTGGGTATGAGCTCACATATGCCTTTATGGTGCCTGCTCTGAATATTTGCAGGCAGGAACAGCAGCCTGAAATGCTCCCAAGTTGGAAGGGAGAGCCAAGGTGCATAACCTCATACTTTAGTAATTCAACCAAGAGGCACTTCTGCCAACACTCACTGAATTTCTCTTTTTCTCCTTCTACTGGAAAGAAAGCAAATTTCTATTGTACCAAGTTCTACTCACATTTTGTGACTTTTCTGGATTGCTCAATTGGCCTGTTGGCCTAAGTGAGTTAGGGAGTAAAGTATCATTATAAAGTTAAAAATTAATCACAGCAGTCTAGTCAGATGAAAGGTGCTTGATCAGTATTTTCCCTGAACACAAATGCTCCATCAATAGCTGTCACACTGGCATATACAGTATTTTTGTGGGAATATGTAGGTTTGTGTGGACTCTTGTAGAGTCTCAGGATTCTGTGCAACCAGTCAGTTGCTATCTATGTAAACAGATGTTTTGCAGAGAAAAATCTATGATCATTACTTCTCTTCCATTCGATGTGGCCAAGGATTTCACAACAATCCTTAACTCTATTAGCTAGCACTTACCTTCAAGAAAATCTTCTGACTCAAAGTCTTCAGCAAAGGAGAGGCTATGACACATCCAGTCAAAAGGTTGATATCCCTTTGCAACACATACAATGAGCAATATGCAACATATATTTGTTGCATATTATGTTTAAACTAAATTTGCCCGAACATTGATTTCTGGTAATGAGATGCAATGAAGCAGCTGGGCTAGGATTAAGCTCATACTGCTTTGGGCACAAGCACATTGTTACATGCAAGCCATAAATCTGGAACCTTATTTCTGCCTACAGATTCTTTATGATCCAGTGTTTAACTGCTGAAAATGTTGTAAGGAATCCTGAAGGTAAGGAATGTGCCCCACAGACCCTGAGAGTATGTTGTCAGTGACTGAATTAACCAAGCATTTGTTTTCCCATAGTAGTGCCATTAGGGAAGGCTTCCTGGAAAGTCTGAAACAGCATATGTTAATGGGAGAAGTAGACACTTGCTCCAGCATCTGGCTGGCATCAGTCATTTATTCATTTGTTTTGTGCAATGTAAGGTCTGGTCGTTTTTACTTTTTTAATCAGCAGCTATTATAAATTAATCCTGGCTTCGTGCTTGAGATGTAGTGTACTGTAAAAACGAGTATATCATTCTGTAAGAGACTTACATTCCCTCTGATTGAGTTTATCTTATTTTCATTTGTGCAGGAATGTCTTTGAGGACAAGACATTTTAACACTGGGAGATGGTAAAGGAGAGGTAAAGCTAGTACCTGAATACACCACAGGAGAGGAAGTGAGGAGTTTGTAATTAGATCTCATCTGGCTTTACATCTACTGTATTGCATTTACACTTCATGCTTGATCAAAGCACTATTACATTCACATGGAGAAGAAGAGGTTCAAAATCATAATCTGGATCAAGACTGTGTTAAGTTCCTCTCAACAGTAGGGATTTGCTTTTATCAAAGCTGATGGCTTACCTACTGACACTGATATGGAGAGTATCCCTTTTTGTTGTGTTTTTATTGTTTTTAATGTTCTGGCCTCTTCAGAATATTTTAAGCTGGGACAGAGTGCTTTCCCAGATGAGCACATACATTAAGCATGTGGAAAAACAAGGCATCTTTTTTGTACCCAAGCCTTTCTGTAATTATTCTGTGCATTCTATACATGCCAGGTGAGTCAGTCAGACCCACTGAAACTGTCTGCAGAGGCAAAGGCTTTCTTTGTTTGGTGTTCAACATAAAATGACTCACATTTTTTTTTGAGAGCTTTTGAAACCTCTTACAGAGCATCAGCCCTGGTGACTGATCCAGAATTGCTGGCACATGGCAGTAACACCTGAACTGCTGTTACAGAACTGAGTCACTGATGCATAAACCAAATGAATGCAGAGGAAAAGAGGACCACAGTGATGCTTAAGATTTGCAGACTCTCTTAATCTGTTTGGGTTTTTTTGGTTTTCTTTTTATGTTACCCCCTAGTTTTTCACTCTTCATGAAGTCATCGAACTCATCTTAAAACAGCTGTTTACATTATTTTGACATCGCTAAAAGTGATTAATGACAACCTACTTTATTGACTTCTGTACAGCACTGCAACAATTAGGACAACTTGGAATCAATACCCTCCTTTATGTGGGGTCCTGTTACTCACCTGGGCACTGTTAAAAGATGTACCTAAACTGAAATGAGTGCATTAATCAGTGAGTCCACCACTGTTCTTCAAGATATGAATGTACTTAGCACCTTGTTGAATTTATGTCCTTACTTTAGATATGCAGGCTCCCTTGTAACTAGTTCTGTAGGGTTTTTCAGAACATTATTAGAACCCCTAACAATTCCAAAAGGTAGTAAATAAGTAGTAAAGGTAATAAAGAAGTTCTTTTGAGGTGACAGAAAAGGAGTTGAAACCCTTTGCAGTGTGTGAGATGGTTCTGCTGTCAAACAGCAAGCTGAGTTGCCCATTCTGCACGATTATGTAATGAAAGACCCTATTGTAACAACATGATACACCCAGGGAGAAGGGGTTAGAACTGCTCTGCAAACCTTCAGTCTTTCTGCAATTAAAATTTCAGACAGCCTTGCATGTGTGCATTCTTTAGACACTGCATTCCCAGAGAGGGCGTCTGTTTGGATTTTGGGCAAGAGACTTGAAAACACTGTTGGATAAATAAACGTAAATCAGCTGCAGATGCCATTGTGTAACTATTTCTCCTCCCTAAAACTCCTGTAAATACTAAACCTCTGTGTAATGAATGAGTGGTTTACGTTAATAAGGTAATTTGAAAGGTGTTAGGGTGAGGGAAGGGAAAACAAAGCGAGGGATCCTGAAGTGCTTATGAACTTGAGTCTGTTTTGCCAAGTGCTGCACAAAAAACACAGTTGTTGCCCTCCGCTTTAACTCGTTTTCCTTTACAAATTCCAAGCAGGCCTAACACTTCTGACTGCTAAGCACAGTCCTGCTCTTTAGTCTGTCCAGCAATTGCCTTTCCAGTTGCAGCTCTCAGTCTCCTGTAATGTGTTAATTACATGCTGCATATCTGAAAATGCTGGATGGCTATGTGATCTTTCTATGACTTAATACTTAGAGAGCATGAGGTCCCTCATGCCCAGTCTGAGTTTGGACTGAATAACCCAATTTTGGATTATTCAATAATTTTTATATATATATATTCAATAATTTCTGCCACATAATGCATAAGCATGCATCAAGAATAGTATTTTGGAGAGAGATCTGAGCCAGTTCCATGTATAAAAGAGTCTCATCTTCTCAGCAAGGCCAATTAGCCCAACTAGATTTCCACATTAAAATGTTTCTGAAGTCATTTTGGTATCTGGACAGTGCCAGTATAACTCTCTAGAGGCAAGGCCTGAACCTAGGCTGTGGATTTCTCTGCTGTCCTTTGTACACAGGCTTGTAAAAATTGCAAGCCTTATCTTTGTGCCCTTGTACCTCTCCCAGGCACTTTAAAGCTCTTGACAATGTAAGACTGCAGGAACATGAGAGCAGGAGACAGTACAATTTTCTGCCTGAGCAGTACTAAAGACTTTAGTGTAAATGGTGATTAAGCTCTTTGATTCTGGATAATGAAACACAATCAGTGACACTAAGTCTTTGGAATTCATGGAGGTTTTCTTTTCTTTCCCCTGAAATGGGGGCAACCACCTTCCCAGGTCATGGGCTTCTAAAAGGGGAATATTTCCAGATGGAAAATGGACTAAGCTCTGCTCAGAGAGAGGCCTCTCTAGTATGGAAAGAATTAATAAACTATGATACACATCCTCTAGTACAATGTTACTTTAGTAAATTCCAAGTGAGATAACTTTTATTGTCCACAGCACAAAGCAATGCATTCAGTGACGAGGTTCACATGTTCTTCTCCCCAGCTTCTCCATGAGTCACTCTGGTTATGAGTCATCCAGGTCATAATCAAGGCCTGGTAATACCACAGTAACATTGTCTTATGCAAGGTGTAATTGGGATGCAGAGCCATGTAGTGTTTCGCTCATACACTTTCCTGTCCTTACAAAACATGTTTTTGCAGCCCAGCTCAGGTCTAGACTACTGAAAATCACAACCTATGTAATATTCCTAATCTGAGGGGTCAGGGAAGAAGGAAGAATTGAACCTCTATTTGCATATGGTCTTTGGCACAAAATACAGCTGAGAATTGCCTGGCAGGGCTGAACTACTCTGTTGTGCTCCTTAAGGAGAAATGCAGGTTTTTTTGTAAGTACCTAGAACACCAGCACTTTACTGGATTGTACAGGTAGGGTAGGGCAGAAAATTGGTTTGGCACCAGGATTCCCACATCCTGCCTCCCAATCTGCTTTGGATTGTCTATATGGCATCTTTCTTTTCTTACAGAAGAGCAAACCACTATCTCCCTGGACTCATAAAGTTTAATTTTGGGATCCTATGCAAGAAAGACAAGTAGTGAAGACACAGATAATCTACTGACAGTTACAGAAAGGTTATAAATGCAGAAGAAAGCATAGTTTCCTATGATTGCTTCACATCAGATTTTCCCTTGTGATTAAGAAATTGTAGCATCAGCAAGGATGTTGTCACATCAGGAGGTCAAGCAAGTTGCTTTTTTACCTCCTTTCTAGTTCAGGTTAATCTGGAACTTAAATTGTTCCTGCTCAATTTCAGTTCAGACACTAATAATTTGTTTACCTCTTGCACCTGACTCACAACAGTTGCTGGAAAAGATTCAGTAGAACAGAGCTTCAGGCACAGAAAATATTACCTCCCCTTGCTAAATAACTGAAGTAAATTTTGAGAGGGTCTAGTTCTAGTTGAGGCTCCTCAAGCCTCCAAAACTACACTCCAATTCTGGTTCCAAAGAAAAATGACATTTCTAGGTGGCCTTTGGCTGGGTTCATTTCTCTGGCTGCACTGCCAGCAAATATGGTGTCTCAGTCACCTGCTGTAGGAAGTGATGGGTGCTACAAACACGAAAGTCCTACTGACTCATTTGCTCAATGTTTCAGGTGAAATACGTTTATTTGATTCCTTGTATTTGCAATTCCTTTAGTCTAGTTAATTGTATTTGAAACAGTCCATAAAGCTTCTGCTGCTTAAAAGACTGCTGTTGCAATTAATAGATCTTCCTATCAGAAAGGTCCCTTAATTTTCTTACTATTTCTTCCAGCATTACCATAGATAGTTTTTCCTCCAAGGAGGCCAGACCAATAGCTTTTTCTCCCTCTGTGTGACTCCATAAAGAGGGCCAGATTTGCTCTCCCTCTCCCCATTGATAACTTCCTCACATGAGTAGTCCCACAGAAAGGAACACACTTGTATGACTAATCTGCTCAGCAGCTCACAAAGTTCACTGTCTGGACTAGAATTAAATGACTTTTCTGTAGAGCACTTCAGAGATTGCAGAGGGGATGGATTAAAACTCAGGAGTCCCTAGTGGCAAATGCCTTGAGAACTAGACCATTCTTCCTGTCTAACTTAACGGAGTCTGGACATCAACATTTTTTCTCAGATACTTTGTTTCCCCTTAAAAAATAAATAAAATGCTAAGTTTTTCCTGTAAGGGTCTCCCCAGTTGTGCCACTCTGTCTTTGTTGGATTAAATGCCTGAAAATGGTCTTGTTTTCCCAGACATTTGCTTGCCAAACTTGTTGAGCTAGCAGACATATTGCTGTATGTTGGCACATACATTACCTCAGCTTAAACTAATTTATGGGATGTGGCACCTCTGACACAGTTCCCCTGTTCCAAACAACAGTCTTAATCAGTCACACTCAGAAACATGTATAGTGCTGAGGAGCTATAACTACTAGTAGCTTTTCTCTTGATTAGGACTTTGGCGCTGGTCCATTATTCAGCCCTCTGTGAACGAATGCGTGAAGCAGCTCAGTGAAGCAGAGATGGCATTGACAGATGGCTCAGTGATTTTTTTTTTCTGTCAGGAAGAACAAAAATGTGTTGAGACAACTGGGAGACAAGGAAAGTCAGACAAGAGAATCCTGCCTTCTTAAATTTCTTCCTTGAAAAAAGATGTCTGGAGTGACCCTGCACTAGAACGTGGTAGCATTTATTTGTTGTTTTTTGGGATGCTATAGAGAATAGAGCTTCCTGAGGTGCTGGAATATCTCTACAGTCATTTTGGAAGATAGGGATGCTGATTTTGGCTCTCTGCTATGCTCCCTGGAAAACTGCAAAATGTGGCCCTCAACATAAGCATACCCTAGGGGCTGCTCCAGGTTGGAGCAAGGTTACACCTCTCTTCATGGGCTACTTTGAAGTGTGTGAGGACTGACATCTCTATGGTGTCTCTTTCCTAGGTGTAATCTGCTTCATCTTTTCTAAGCTAAGAACTACATAAGAGAGCCCCTGGTTATGCACCATACTTATTCCTGCATAGGCTGTGGTTACTTTCTCAGCAGAGCTGTGAATTTAGCCTGATATCCCCTTCAGCATCAGTTTAACCGAGGAGGTGCAGGAGCCGAGGGCTAAGAATTTACAGAGAAATGCTAGATACAGCTAAGTACAATACTCTGTCCATCTGTTTCTGCAGCTTGTTTTGTAACTCAGGAAAAGAATTAAGGTCATTAGCTAAAGGAATTCACTTTAAAGAGTGATCAGCATTTAGAAGTATTTTCCCTAAAGTTTGCAAAAAATATTTTTTCTCATTTAACTCAAAACTTCTCACTGCCTCTTCCTTTACTTTCTAGTTAAGTGAGCTGTTTAAAAAATTATTTGCTTGTCCTTTACAGGAAAAAGGAGAAAAAAGGCAGGAAGCTAAAAAGAATGGTCATCAAAGCCAAATGAAAACTTGCAAGTTTTTTGCATTTTTACTAAATAACTTGAAACCTAGGAAAATAAAATTTCTCTGAACTTTGGTTTGGCCCTTTTTCCACCCTAAAACATGTGGATGTGAATTAAGATGGGTGAAATCTTACTGTGGGAAATGGTCTTGTGGTTAAGGTCCCGCTGGCGGGTCTGAAGCAGCTTCTTGCTAAGCTGGCATAGCACACCCTCATGGCTGGCAATTTTACCTTACTTTGCCCTACAAAGGACACCCTGTCCTACCAGGTGTTTCACCCCATATTTGAAACAAAAATCAATTAAAAAGGAAGGAAAACATTACTCTGGTTATTTTTGTCAGCCTGGGTAGGGTGGAGCTGCTAGCAGTGCACCAGACACTGCCAGGGAGTTGGCATGGACTGCGCTGAGCTGGGCAGGGAGGGAGACAGAGCTGTTTCCAAGCAGTCTTGAGTTGCCAAACCACCACTTCACATGGCACTAAGGCTGCCCTGACCCTCCTGCTCAGCAAAAAAGGCCATTCTGCCCTACCCCAGGGCAGCACTCTGCACAAGGTTTCAGCCCATGTGGATGTGCAGGTTTTGTGGTGGTGCTTGGACAGGAAATGTGCTGGTCCCACCGCTGTGAGGGCAGGGAGAGGAGGGCACCCCATGGGCAGGGCATGGGGAGCAGCTGTGAGGCACAGGCACGGGTTTGGGGAGCTGTTCCTGAGGAGCAGAGGAGGGGACTGGACTCCCTGCAGCCCTTGCTGAGGGAAGAACTGGTGGCCATGGCTCCCTTGAGCTCTCCTGAAGCGAGGAGAGAGGCCCAAACTAACCCATGGTGGCCAAGCTGTCCTGCAGGCAGACAATTTTGGGCACTTCCTGTAGGATCCAGGTGAGGCTCTGGCTGTTTGGGTGAGGAGGGAACTCCTGGTTCATCCCACTGCTTCTTTCAAGCCTCATATGCCTTGGTAGTGTTTTTAGGTGTCTGACAAATACCCTGAAATCTGCCACTTTCACCAAAGAATTATGGGATGTGTAAGTATGTGGGACATCCATGTAAATGTTCTGGCTGCCTGAAATAAGGGGATTTTTTTCATCTGACTAGAATGAGGTAGGAGGAACAGAGGGAACACTGTCTGATTTTTGAAAATATAAATAGGCATAGATTAGTCAGTTTTTTCTCCGTGAATAGTGTCTTGTCACCTGGGAATTAAAATATAATAAGTAAAAGGTGCAAGTAAAATGGTGCCTGGAGGAGAGATTGGAAGTACCTCTGGTTTTCTAGATGTACCCTTTCAGAATTACATCCCCTTAACAATCTCATCCCTCAGATTTAACGGGTTTACAGAAAATGTATTTGTGTACCATGGGCTGAAGATAACAAAACCCAAAAAGATTGTCAAAAGCCAAACCCTAAAGCTTTGTAAGTTCAACTTCTCCTCATACTTTCCTTCATATGTCTGACTTCTGTGTGTTAAACTAACCTGGAACTCTCTTCTCTCTGGTAACTCCAAGGAGGACTAAGAGGCTCAGGATTCCAGGTTTGTTTTGTTCAGTACACTGTGCTCTCTGGCTGTCAGCACCCCATAAGAAGCAAATTGCCATGACTAATAAGTTCCATCTCACAATTCACATGAAGAGGTTTGGTAGCTTTTTCCAGAACCTTAAACTGCATCAGGGATAAGCCAATGAAGAGGTTACAGATATATCAAGAGTTTACTTTGCACGATTGCCATGTATTTGCTGCCAGATACAGTATCCTGTTTTCACTCTACACTTCACTTGGAGATCAGATCAAATAAATCTCAACTTCTCAGTTATGTAGAAATAAAGTAAACTGCCCTCCAGTTCTGAAATTCTTTTTATTTAGCCAGAAATGAAAAAAAAAAACAAACCAGGCATTATGCTGAGAGAATTCACTTGATTTGAAAAGAGATTTTGGTGAAAGGTTTTTTCAAGTCTTTTCTGGGAGATGAGCCTGTGACAAAACCATGACAAACAGGACTGGGGGAGAGGAGAGAGAAAAAACAAACTTCTGCAGACTTTTTCACTTAAAAGTACTTTGGTTGTTTTCTGAGAGCTTTTCCTCTGAGCCCTGACCTATTTCCACCTGCTGCCTGGCATTTGATGAAGCACATTACTAAATGAATCCATTGTTATGGCTGGAAATAAATTTCCTTACTGGCAAAAGTTGGACTTTAGGATGCTTTTTGTGGCCTTAGACCTTACAGTCAGCACATATTTGGGTGGATGCTCAGTTTTCAGGAGCAGCTCCTGGTGTTGCCTCTCTTCTTAGGTCTCTTGATGTGACTGGGCAGAGGTGACCTTTCTTTGATCTACAGAGACCAGTGTGAGCCTCTGTAGAAAAGTGGTTGCTTGTTACCCAGTGATTATGAGTCCATAAAAAATGCTTCAGCTTTTACCTGACACAAGGAAACCCATTGTGTTGAATTGACAGTAAAAAATATCTTTGAGGTAATTATGTTGCAAACAGTGATATATTTTGAAAGTTCATCTGTCTTTAGGCCTGGTGAGTGAACAGGAGGACTAAAATAATCCTGCTTCTGAATGCTTTTGGAATGGTCAGGTGCTGGTGACTGCAATCAGCTCTGGCAAATAATGTGTAAGTCTGTGGTCTCCCAGGACATTTACCTGTGAGCACATGAGCCCTGACTGCACATCAACGTGCCCACCAGACTTACCTGCCTCTTCTGTACCCTTCCATATGCACTGCTCTGCTTATAACTCAGGCCAGGTCAGAACCTGGCTTCACTGGAACTCAAACAAATCCATTATAAAGCTGTCATTCCAACAGCTCTTTACTAATGAGTGAAGTCCTTTCTAGCTGCTAGTGGAAAAGAAATCAGCTGATCCTATGAAAAGCAAATGTAGGCTCTCCAAATGACCTAACTGGAGGAGCAGGAGTTGTGGACATTGTGATATGGAGGATTAGAGGGAGGTGCTGAGGAAATTCAGTTTATTGGGTTTGATGGATGTGAGATGTTGGGATGCATTTTGCAATGGATCTTTAGTGCAGGAACTCTGCAGACACTGTAATTTAATTCATCCATCCTCTGTGAAAATCACAGAGTACTTAACAGCAGAGTCTGAAGGCTTTACTGGCATAGTAAAATGCATATGTAGATGTATAAAAATGTTTTGTACTGTACATAATAAAAATAAGTCAGATTCCTAACCCAGGAGCTCATCAATTAGACTCCAAATGCCCCTATTGAATTCCAGCTTTCAGAATTTTGAGTGCCAGGCAGGCTTTCCACATGGCTTGAGCTCAGGGGTTTGCTGGGGCCTCAACTCTTGCTGTAGCTCCAGCCCTTTCTTCTTCTGCTGCTCTGGGCTGTCTTAAGAGGCTGTTGCACTGTGAGGTGTGAGAGAAAGAAATTATTCCACAGGCTATTCCAAGATTTGTAGGGCTCTGAAATAGGTTCAGAACTGAGAAGTGAATTAGCAAGTTTGTACCCTGGCACGGCCTCTGTAACTAGCTGAGCCTAATAGGTGTGAGTGGGGCATTCCTACTGGAATGGGCCGTCTCCAGAGGAACCAGCAGTGGCTTAGGGCCACCACACACTCAGGAACAGGAATGAGGTTGGGGCAGCTCTACTCACTGCCTTTGGTACATACACTGTAGAAATAGGTCAGGATACTGGGTGCCTTCCCAATGATCCCTAAGGCCTGACTTTGTTGTTTCTGATTAGAAATATATGTAACCCGTGTCTTCACATCCCAGAGTTTAGAGGAAAAGCTTGAAATTCACTGGTAATCTGAATTGGTTGGCTCTGACTCAAATGTAATAGAGAAAAAAGTCTTAATGGATATAAATGAATATCAAACCTGAAGGAGAGGAACTTGACAGAGGGAGATGGAGATCACTGTGGCACACTGGGGAAAATTTCACTTGCTCTGACCTACAATTTTTGAGAAGTGCTGTTTTTTCCTGAGATCCATTTCAACCAGACAATCTGACTATTCTCTTCAGTGATTTATTTTCATGTTACGTAAGCTAATTCTGTTCTGCATGTCCTGATATAATTGGGAGACGGAGCCTTGTTGCATAACCTTAAACTCTGTCCAAAAGATAAAAAAATAAAAAATAAACAAACTTCTGCTTTGTTTACTCTTACCAATATATAGCATGGATTGTTCCCAAGGTTCTGTGAATGACAGGAATCAATCTCAATAAAGTGCCTAGAGAACAGTCATTGTGATGCTGAAGAAATCACCACAGCAGAAGACTTCAATTCCTGTTTCCCAGCAGAGGTTTGTGGACTCAGACAGTTGCTGTCTCTTAGTATCTTATCCCCTTACTAAAATTTCTGTGTGCCAGGCAAGGGCTGATTAAGAGGACATAATGAGAGGGGCTATATTTTTCCTAATAGGAGCTTCATTTTTAGAACTCTCAAGAATGCATTAAGTTCATAACAAAAAAATATTGACATTATTTTACAAATACTTTTGTCTGTTGCCAGGCCAGAAAGCTGCTTTTCTGAAGCTTAAACTGTAGCCCTGGAAGCATGTAGGCTTTGTGAGCCTGTACTATGTGGAGAACAGGCTTGCCAGTGAAAGTCACAGGAATTTGCAGTTTATAAGCATGTAGCGCTTGCAATAACATCATAAATATTTCCTTTCACATCACACTTGCAGTTCCCCACACTGTTAATACAGATGTATTGTCAATCCCCAGCCACTGAGGAAGGCGAGCTTGTCTGGAAACTTGTTCATTCCTTTACTGGAAAGCCCATTCCTTCCAAAAGTCTGTAGTGAGCTGGTTGTAAAGTGTGGGCCCCTGGTTTCCCTTCCGAGCACACGGAGATTATTTTTGTTATTTCTTCTCTAGCAAAGACTCTGGGGTCTCTCATCTGATTTCCTGACATGTTTGTTTATCCTGGACTGGAATATGTCCTCCACCTCTCAAAGCCACAGACAGAAGAACATGTCTCAGCATAACATCTCGATTCCTTTAAATCTGTTGATGATGGAAACATTTGTTCAGCAAATTTGCTCAGTAATGCATTGAGAACTGAACTGTGGCAGAAGTAAAGCAACACTGAAAATAATGACTATTTTTCCCTTGCAAGGCGATGTCTGTATACACACATTAGAATCCCAGCGAGCTTCCTTAATCCTTTTGTGCTTCTTTATACCTTAGCATGCTTAAAAGCTGTTCGTTATGAAGCAATCTGAAAAGTAAAGTGTTTAGCTGAGAAATTAGCACAACTTTAAATCCTCTTTGTTTTATGTGTCTATAATAACAAGAATTTTTAAAATCCACTTTGCATTGAACCTGAGCAAAGAATGAATTTTAAAAAGCTGATTTTGCTCTTTAAAGGTTTCTAATGTGCAAAGTGTGAAGGTATGCCAGAAGCAAATGATCAGATCTGTGACAATACAGGTGCAGACATCAAGGCTCTTTCTGCAAATTTTGAGAGATTTGTGCTCATGGAACTGCTCCATCACCATATCCAACAGCTGACTCAACACTTTAGCTGAGAGTTCAGCAAACAAGATTTTTGCTATGTTGTGTTCACTCACCTCTGCTCATGTCAGATTGTGGTCCAGGAATCCTGACTTTCATGGTCCAGCCCAGCAACAGCTGTGACACCATGTCTGGTGGGGCTCAGCTGGAGCTGCAATTGCATTGGCAAAGCTCCATGGAAATGGACAGTAGAGATGATGATGATGAGTTTTGCTGAAGAGCTGAGGACATGGCTTTAGGTCTTAAATCTTTGAATACTCTTGAATGCAGTCTGGAATGGAGCCTGCTGGACCTGCTTTTTAAAGTACGTCATTGAAGGAACCCATCGGCTTTGCAGCTTTAGTCTTGCACAAATTCCATGTTCCATAGGGTAGAACCCAGCAGAGCTGCAACTCTTGTTGAGTACCCAAACTCTACCATGAACTAAGAGTTTTAGTGCATCCTGTTTTTTGAAACCTGCAAGAGCAAAATCTTCAGTGGAACCCTGCAAGGGGGTTACCACAACATCCAGTTTTCTGCATGGAACTTAGATTAGTAAGATTTGAGTGTCAAAACACCATTGTTTCTGAAGAGATCATTATCCTGCCTAATGACACAAACACAAATTATAAACCTTGGATGTCATTTTGTCTATTTACAAAGTATGCAAAACCAGGAACATATCCCCCCAAACACAGTAGGAATCGAGGTGTTTTCAGTTCTTATCTTTTCAGAGACAGCATGGTGAAAGCTGCTTTTCTAGACCTTTTCAGTTTCCAGTGTTTCTACTTCAGTGTTGAATTTTGTTTCTTTTCTTTGCTCTCACTTGTGTAACTCTGTCCCCTGCTCTAATACACAGAAGAACATGCATGTCCTTGTGTTACAGATATGTGCCTCATGAAGCCATTCTGCTGATGTGTTTGAGGTTTCCAAATTGCTTTTCATTTGCCTGTGCTTTGGGTGGTTAAGGTACCTGTGCTTTGTGGCTACTATCAGCTCATACTGTTAGTTATCAGACTTTGATAAATTGTTCTCTAATGACTTCGTGTTCATTAACTTTGTCCAAAGGACTCAGTTGAGCTTTAAGGCAGATTTTAAGAGCTCCATTAATATCACTCTTTTCCAAATCCAGATAATCAAACTAATGAGGCAAATGCTGATCCCTCTGAAAACCCAGCTGGACTTTCTCTATCCCTTCCCATACATTACCACTAGGAAATACTCTGCTGGAAGTGAGACAACAGCTACATGAGCAGTGGCTGTTGCAGACTATACCCCACCTCATCCTGGCTGAGGCTGGATGTGTGGCAGGGTGGTTGGGTGTGGAACCTCTCCGAGCAGGAAACAGAGCAGTCCACAATCCTGGCTCCCGTGGAGTGAAAACTGTTCTTGGAAAAGAGCAGGGGAGAGCTGTGGGGCACTTCGGACTCTTCACAAGGGCAAACCCATGTCAGTTTACTTTGTTGCTTTGCTGCAAATAAGCACGTTTTGAGGGAGATTTTATTTCCTCTCCCAAAGCTTGTGTATTCAGAGTAGTGTCTCCTAACACAAGACTCTGTGCTCATCCTGTGTTCTTTGTCCTTTCATCTCCAACAATCCAGCATTAATAGTTTGGTTCTTGGTTTTCCAACTATACTTTCGTATTACACATGGATGCCTCCAGTTTGGCTAATGACGTGTGCCTTGAATTATTATTATTATTATTATTATTATTATTATTATTATTATTATTATTATTATTATTATTATTATTATTATTAATGATGATGATGATAATAATAATAATAATAATAATAATAATAATAATAATAATAATAATAATAATAATAATAATAATAATTCCAGAAATACAGAGTTCCTATACAGAATCAGAGCCCTTCTGGAATAAGTGTGCTGTACAATAATGTACTGTCTTAAGAACAGGTCTAGTTTTCTAACTATTACAATAAATTTCTAATTGCTAGCAAACCAAAAATTTCATTATTCCTTTAAGTAGGCATTTTGTTCTTTTTTTAATATGAAACACTACTTCTCATTGCTTATTTGCTTTGTAGGGCTTGTTGTCACTGAGTTTTGCTTTCGTACATTTTCATCCTTATCTCCTTGTCTCATGGTGTTCCATGGTATCTTGTCAGCATTGTCTTTAAATTTATTCAGGGAGAAGACCAAATGAATGGGATGAAGGTATTCCCTGCATAGTTCCAAGTATAACATTTGTTTCTGAGACTGCCCTGGCTTTGGTGCACATGGCTGCTGGTCTTTGGAGCCAACAAACTCCTTATATTTCATTGTCTAACACACAAGCAAGCCCCTGTTGCATAAAATACCATCATGAAATGCAGTGTAGTTTTGCAATGTATGAATCAAGTTGAGCTTGAAGCAAATCTCCATTTCCTGTGAACCTAAGCAATGGTGAAATTTTGAATCCATGTGTGATTCTGTAGTTCAGGCTGATCTGTAGCAATTTAATTGCTGGATATTGCTAGGACCTGATTAGTACCTGAGGATTCAGATGCTGACAGTGACTCATTTCCTGCTTACTGCCAAAGGAAATGTGCTTCAACATAAAGCAACAGGGAGGAAGAAAGGATAGGGAAAAGTCAGCCCACTGCCATTTCACAAATGGCATTAGACTGAAATCTTTTGTCCTAGGAATTGTTTAAAACAATGCATGGTCTGTAAAAAATAATCTGGAGAATCTCCATTAATCTCTACAGAGCAGAGCAGACTGTGAAAGCCAACAACAAGTAAACCACAAAGCTTGTTTTAGTGAAAAAACAAATAAGCAAAAATCAAAATCCAAAAATCCATTCCAGGGCTTGTAATTTAGGACAAAAAGTGGAAAATGCTTTAGACTGACTTTAAAAAAAATTAAAAGGGCATGTTCTAACTAGTTGCAATGAACCAAGAGTTCTATCACTCTGTTCTTTCAGGGAAGCAGACTAGATTTATATGTAGTTTTGGAAGGGGGGAAAGAACAGATTCTCTCTCAAATCAGTTTAGTTTAGAGTGCAGCCTGATATAGCTCTGCTTTCTGTCATCAATGGATGAAACAGCATTTTTTTCTTCACACACAAAAATAACTGCTAAAGGGTTTTACTTTCTCTTTTGTTGGTTTCCAATTGCTCTTTCTATTATTCTAGAATTCACTGATCTTCTTGGAAGAGCTTCTTGAAAGTGCTTATGCAGATCATAGGCAGGTCTTTATGTCTTATGCCTGTAATACTAACAAAATTTCCTCAGGACATGGTATCTCATTTGCCTCTTGAAGTCAGCCAAAAAAGCCTCCATATTTACTTTAGTGCTGTTTGGCTCAGATTCTGAGCTTTGATTTACTAATGTCACACCAATAAACACTGCTAGAGTTTTCTGAAGAACAGCTGAAAGCTGTATATTTACTCTTCCTAACTTTCCTCTTAGAAGATGACACACACATCCTTAAGCCAAGCCTAGCCTGAATTAACTGCTGTCTAAGAATACCTGAATGTTGTGTTAAAGGGAGGAATTTTTTTAACTCTCACACCATTCTCATACTCAGACTTGCTGTATTAACAGGACCTTGTACGTCCAATTTTGACTAACACATACTAAAAAACTCCATCAAATTGGCATTATCCCCTTTGGACTGCCATTTCTCACTGCTTCCATGCTCTTCATTAGAAGAAATACATCTGATCTATGGTTGTACTCCTAATTGGTTTTCAGGCACTTTCTCTGCACATCACCAGACAGCTGCCTTAAGATAAAAGAACCCACATTTCCTTAGAGAACCTCTAATGAGAGCAATTTGGATCAGAGAGCAATTTTAAAGATATTTAGTGTAAAGCATAATGGGTAAGTGATACCAGGGTGGGGTTGTTGCCATGGATATTGAGCTGGCTCTTTAGCAGAAAATAACTGGGGTATTTCAGGAGCTGACTAGCATTTTGATGATGCTGCCTCTCATGAAAATGGTTCTGTTTCACTGTCTCCACAGAAGTAAATCTAGCGACAGGTTTCAGCAGTGATGTAGGAATCAGCTCTTTTCCATCCTAGCTTAAAATCAGGACTTTATATGCTACTCTGCTGAATGAAAATACTGCTGTTTTGTCCATGCACAGATGTAAGGAAATGAAAAACAATTGAAACTATGCAAAAGCCATTTATGTCCACTTTTATAACATAACTCCTCCAATGGTCTCTTCTAAAACAAGAGGTTTATATACTAAGATCTAATTTGAATTCAGAAATGTGCTTGATGCTTCTAGTCAACTGTACACATATTAAAATACTCCTAAATTAAGATGTAAAGATAAAAATATTTGTTGTAAATCAGGCTCACAGTTTTGTGACAAGATTCCCTATTATTGCATTGTTACTTTCATGACGTAAAGAATGCTTACTGTAAATTTAATGCATTATAGTAACCTAGAAATGATTGCCCAGGTTTCTTTTGGAAGGAGTAAACTTGGTTTATACTCTTCTGTATTTTTATGTGGTGAATATTCTTTTCAAAACCCCTCTTTTGGCCTTGGTTTTCCTGTCAGTGTGGATTAATGAAATTGCTCTATCATGGGCATTGTCACATAGATTGTCATGGAGTTTCTGTTACAGGTATAAGTTGAGCAATTTACCTCTGCTTCTAAATGACAACCTGCAAAGGGTTTTACTCATGTTCCTTGCATTCCTTCTTCAAGAAGACCTTCTATTAGTCACTCGCGGCTTTACCAGAGTGTGTCAGGTACAGATAAAATACAGGGCTCTCACCCTCAAAGAAATTGACTTCCACAGCAGTATCAGCCATTTGAGTTTTATTCACTTTGTTAAGCTGTTTCTATGGAGTCTACATCCTGGATCTGACAAAACAAAATGCTGAAGGGAGAAGCACACAGGTTTGTAGAGTTTTGGAATGATTCTTCAGCTGCCTTGACCTGAATGTAGTTCCTAACAGATGAAAAACATTTTTGTTCACTTGAGATAACTGCAAGGCAGCCAAATGATTACATTCAAACTTTCCAAAGCTTGGAAATATTTGCTTCTGAGTCACAGCCAAACATGAGCAACTGCTGCCCAGAAGGGATATTGTTGTTTGGAAAGAGAGAGACAGCTATAACTGATTGCCATGCTGAGCCTGGAAATTCCATCTCAACCTTATCTTCAGCATCATGCTTTTGCAGCGCTCTCACGAGCTCCACCACTGCTGAAGCAGCAATCCAGGGGCAGCAGACCCACCTTCACAATGAAACAAACTGCTCCAACACAAATTGTGGTGAATCCCTGCACTGAGAAACAAGTAGTCTAGCAAGCAGGTAGCCCAGAGAACAGTCATCAGTGTTCCTTCTAAAAAGCATAAATGTACTGCATAAACTCAGCAACTTTTTTTTTTTAAATTTGATTTTGATTTTTTTGTGTGGTCAAACAAGATGTTCTGCCAGAATTAAATACAGGTTAGCCTTTATCAAATGAGTGTGAATAGTTGGCTATTAACAGAGAATTTGTGACTTCAAATTGCCTATGGCAATTTATTTTTGCACGTTGTGAATGATAGTCCATCTGTTTTTTGAAAAACAGTTGTTCTTGGACTCAGAATTAAACATTCCAAGGATCTACCATAAATTAAAAAGAAACATGTAGAGTCTTTGCAGAAACAAGTCAATAAGAAATGCCTTCAAAATAGTTTTGTAGACTGAGCAAGAGATACAGGTTGGGATACTTGTGGACAATCAAAAGTGACAGATAAGCAATATTTGCTCTTAATATGTAAGGCACCAATATGTCTCTATCCAATCTTCCCTAAGAAGGCTTTCTTGAAGATCTTGTTATGATCTTGCCTCCTCAAGCATCCTGCCATTTTTGTAATGGGAGAAGATATTAACTTTAGGAAACAGTAAAAAAACTCACTCCCAACTTGAAAACAGTGCTTTTCCTGTGGTGCTTCAAGTCTATGTATGGATTTCACATACCACCAACCAAAATGTTCCTTTTCTAAGAGGAGAAAGACTGACTCTTGGAAAGGACTAAAAGATTCTGGGCATTTGGAGTCTCTCCTTGCTGCCAGCTTTTCAGCTAAATACAGTTGCAGACTCTCCACTGTGCATGTGGGGATAAAAAGCAGATGTTCTTTCAAATCCCCTGAAGTTTCTGTAACTGTCATTTAAAAGTAAACACCTTTGACTTGTGCAGCAGGCAAGCCTGACCTGAAACCACAGGGAGAGAGTAAATATGATCCTCCTGGTGTCATTTTTAAAGCCTCTTTTCTTTCTGTAACCGCTCTTTAAATGTAAATAAACACTGTTCTCTTAATATGTGAGTTTCTACCCCAGAACTCTATTAGTGATTGCACAAATATTACCTCAGTGTATATTCAGACATTATTAAAACAAATTACTCTATTGCAGTACAGCTAAGGCTCATTCATTCATTCATTCATTCATGGTGGTGGTGGACTGTGCAACGTCCCTGAGGTATGCCAGGAACAACCATGCTGTTGTAAGCTTACACAATCAGTTATTTAAAATTGATTTATTTTGTTAATATCGTATAATGGCTCCCAGGAGGAGATGAAAACAAACAGATCAGAGCTGATTATGCCTCCAGGTTATAGCCTGAGACAAGGCAGTAACTCGTGGGTCTAGAACTCACAGCTACAGAAAGACACTGCTTTGTGCTCTGTGTGCTTTTTTCTTCCTGCAAACCTTTGAACCTCACAGTTTTCCTGTGCCTCAGGTCTTAAACCACCACAGGCCTGCATTGTACAGCTTGGCCCAAGGTCTCCAGATTGCCTGGACTGTACCTGGCAGAAGTCTAAAGGGGCCTGTCCTGTACACACAGCTATGGTAGTTTTAAATCACCCTTTACAGCTTCCCTGTTCTTGGCTTCCTCTAGTCTTTGGCCAACTACTGGCATTGGATAAAACTGGCCAAAGAAAAGATATCCAACAGCTGAAAATCCCTGGTGAACAGAGACAACTACTTTGTTCCCCCTTTTATACACTGTGTATTGAAAACACCAAAAGTGTGACCTAGAATGAAAAGGTCTGTATTGGAATTGGCTCAGCCCAGATAATTTGGAGCCATGGTCTGATTTGGCTTTCAAGAAGCATTTTAACGTATAGACATCTCTCTTTCTCTCAAAACCCTTGTTCATGGTTTCATCATTTCATGGTTTTCATCATTCATGGACATCGCTTCATGTTCCTGACTCTCCATTTGTTTCCATTTGCCTGTCACATGAAGGTTTCTGTCGGCTTTAATTAGCTTTAATTAGTCAGTGGTGTGTCTGTACAGCAGCTTTCTCTTGCCACAGGAGAGGGGTCATTCCTAAGCTTGCTGCTGGGCTCATTCCTTAACTACTGCTGCTGTGAACAGCCCATGAATTACTTCTGTAGGAACAAAGCAAAAGGTCAGAAACATGATGGCAGCAATATGTGTCCTGCATCCACACTCACTCCAAATTGCTGTGAATGCTCTCAAACCAGAGGCTGTTCAGCCAGCTGGATGAGGCACACTAGAGACAATGGCTGAGAATGTAATTTCTGAGCAGGACAGTTTCACTGGCTGCTGTCACTGTGGTCAAAGTGCCTTCTGGCTGCAGTCACACGTGAAAACCTGCCGTAGTGGGAGCTGCTTCGCTCATGTGTAGTGCACCACAAAGTGGCATTACCATACACATTCCCCTTCCCAGCAAAGCTGGGTAAGGGCTGTCAGATCTTTGCTCTAAATCTAAAATTCTTACCTTGGAGCTACTTGACTGCTGATCATTACGTAGCCCCACAAGACTAAATCCTTGGGATTCTGTTGCCTGGTTGTATTTGCTTCGGCAATCCACTCTTTTAGATAGCCCCTGTGGAGCAGAATCTGCCTGGCCTGAATGGTGATAGATATCGAAAGAAAAGCCATCCACTATCTGTAAGAGAATCACAAATTTTTCTTATGTCCCTGGATCTCTGAGGCTTCAGTGGATAACAAGTCCTTATTTCAATCCTTTGGCAACAATCTAGGGATCTGTCCAATTAAACAGTTATTAGTTCAAATAAAAGAGGCCAGGACCAAGGATGCATTTCTGGTTTCTTAATGCCTAGTTCAACTGTTGGCGATATTAATGGTGTTTGGCCTTCAGATCTAGGCCTGATTCAAATCTCTGGGGGCTGAGCTTTCCAGGCAGAGCTGTCCATACACCTCTTGGGTAGCTGTATCCAGTGTAGTAGACTTTCACAGCTGTGACCCTGGAATGTACCTACACCTGTGGCTGAAGGCGCTGTGGCCTATTTGGAGAAGGCCTAGACAGCCTCTGCACATTTAAAAGCTGTTGGGAATCTCTGCATAGTCTGAGGTCTGCCCAGCCCTAGCTAGGGCCTCACAGCTTATTTTAACTGTGATCCTCCTTGCATGGATGGCAGGGCTGTTGCGTGCTCCTAATGCAGCTGTGTCATTCTGTGTTGACAATGACTTCATTCTTTGGGCCCTGCACAAAGATACTTGGTTTTTTGGGTTTTTTTTGATGATGGGTATAAAACTCACTGCTGTTTAACATTAAATAATAGTAGTGTTACATACATATATGTATAAATACATATCGTGTATATATGCCACAAAAGTGTTTTGCAAATAACAATTTGAATATCTGCTTTTTATCAAGGCAATCATTCGGTTAAATTTAAAAGCACATGAAATTTCCAATAAAAGACAAACTCTAGAAAAATAATAGAGCAGGCATTGGGACAATGGATGAGCAATGGATGCTCAAGAATGAGCAAATAATAAAGTTTATATGTAGAGTATGGATCAGATTTCAAAAGCAAATGGAATAAACTTAAGCAAAACAGCATGTATTCCAAATTGGAATCAGCTATAAGATTATGAGAAATCTGTGTACCTCCTATTGTAAATATTTATACTTTTGAATTTCCTTAGTAAACTGCCAGATATTATTCCCCAAAGAACATTATTTACTTGTTTTAGATTTTAGCTTATCTGCCCTTCAATTCTCTTGTGAGATCAAATTTTCACATTACTGACACATAGGTTTTTCTTAATTGCAGATCAAAGGGGGATACAATTCATACACGCATTACAGCATCGTCTTTTAACACCTAGAAGACCACAGTGACTAAAATTTGACTTCATAGGGCATTACAATTTGAATATGATGCCAGAAAAAGTTCCAGAAATCTCCCTGGAGATGAAATTCACTTGTTATCATCATATGCATAACTTCTGCACGGTGTTCTCTATGCTAAATCACTGCCAGTACAGCAACACAATTTCAAAGGGAAAATTTCATGCACTCGAAGATCAGGGGATTATTAGTGCAGGAATTATTCTATTTAAATTTACATATGAATTCTGCTCGCTCTCAGTATACCTGCAATTATTAGGTTTCTGACAATACAGAGTCTATTGACCAGTCTTGTTCAAGATGATGGGACAGACCCTGAATTCTGTCCTACTAACATAATTCCAAATTATTGTGTATCTGTAGATAATTTCTGTCCCATCTTTCATGCTTTAAATTTTATCTGCTGTCTACTTTCCCCAGTCCTCAAGAGGGACACAGTGAGGCTTACATGCTTTACAAGACTTAACTGCCTTAATGCCTGCTTGATAAAAGTCATCATAACAATGTAGTTTGTTGGTTTTGCTTTGAGCTTTTAAATGGAAAATGCCCTATTGACTTCAATGGCACAAGATCCAGCATTTGTTTCTACAGGAGGCTGCAATGGAAATGGAAACTCTCAGTGAAGAGTTTATCTTTTCACTAGCTCACAGAGTCAGTAATTTAAGGTGAGCTTCCTCTATGCATTTGTGTATCTCACACCCTTTTGGAAAATTTTCTCTTTGATCCAGAAAGGTGTGACTGGGCACTAAAGTATGAAACATGCTGCTACAATTGCACATGCTTTCCAACATCACTGATAACATCCTGTTCTGTCATGTTGGTGTGCCTGTTTAACAGGCATTCTTTAGGTCAAGGACTGTCTACAGCTCCTTGTTTGTATGGTAATTACTAAATCTTTGTCCATTTTGATTAGTCCCTAGACATCACAATAATAAACAAAGCAATCAGGAATCATCAGTCACATCAGATTTGAACCAGAAGCATAAAGGCAAGGCCTCATCATCCCTTGTGCCATTAATTCCATCTTTTTTCAGCACAAGACATTTCCACCTCCTCCTCCCCAGCAATCTCCATCTCTTTTTTTTTTCTTTATGTGGCTGAAAACAAGGTAAGAGAATAGTCCCAAAAGTTCTTGGAAAAAATTTGACATCTAAGCCCCTCCAAGTCCAGACAACAACACAAAAACAGAAAAGCAGGGGGGAAAAAAGAAAAGAGTGTTTAGTTTGGTAAAACAGTTTTGATCAAAACAACTGCAATTTGCACGGATTAGGTCTGGTCCACTGTTCTATAGAGGTAAGAACTGGACAGTGGCTCTTTATGATTTCACAGTCCTCTGTAGGCTGCCAAATTAAGTATGTTTTGGATGAAAGTCTGAAAAAAGAGCTGGCATCAAAAATAGTTTTGGTGTCCACTTCCAGCCCTAACAGTTTTCTTTTAATCTTTAGCCAGGGCATGGGAAATACAGTCCTCCTTCATTAAAAGTATTTAAGTGATCATCTGTTGGACTGTATGTGACTTGAAATTTGCCCCCTTTATGGGATGAATAAGCTGCATGGAGTCTGGTTATAAGCTGAAAAATCACCATGGAAATTTTTACGAACTTTCTCTCCTCTTTACACCCCCAAAAGTAACTTTTTCACTTCTAGAACTCCTTTTCCTTCTTCTGATGGTATGTGAGGAGTAAACCAAGGAGAGCATATATCTACCTGGAATAATACCTAAAATTCTTCAAGGTTGTCCTACTGTATTTTAGTTCCCTAAATCACTCTTTCACTGTCATGTGGCCATCTAAGTGATTTTCTGTGTCCTGTTGTATACTTACACATAGGAAAAGGAAAAAATAATTGTTTACTTTCGGCTGGTGCAATAGAGCCTGAAATAGTAAGTGAAAGCAGATGATGAGCAACCAAAGTCTCAATACTGTACATCGGTTTTGTGGGATTTTTTCCTAGTTCTTTTGAAATCCACACTCCCAGCCCCACATACACGTGGCAGGGTTTGCAGGTTTTGAGCCTTAGGAGTGTTAGAGCTGAGTCTTGTGTAACCTTTCCACTCCAGGGCGGGAGCTCCTCAGCTTGTGCAGCTAAACCTCTGCAGGGCACTGGTCAGTGTGAAGGGAGGAGACCATGGGAAAACAAACAAACAAAAGCCAGCGTCCTGTGGGAAGCATTGCCTAACAGACAGACAAAAGACAGCGATTTATTTGCTGCAAAGTGACATCTTAAATCAAATACCGAAAGACATTAAAACTCTCACCCTTAAAGGCTGAATATTACTCTCTGGAAGGACATTATACACACTTCCATGACATGGTGCAAATGTTAGGGACTGAAGGACAGCTTTCCCATCTAAACTTGATTTGCCAAGTTCAGTTTGACGATACAATTTTCACTTTCTATTCTGCGACTCTTCAATAAATTTGCAGTTGTCTCAGCTTTCTGTGTTCAAGCTCAGAGGTGGCTGCGCTTTGATGATAAAAGTAGTATTTCGTTTTTACACAGTATCTGTCACAAGTAAAAGACAATGCACTTCACAAAATAGATCTGAATCACTATCCTTTTACCTGAGGGAAAAGCAAAGCTTTTAGAGGTGAAGAAGTTTGATTTTGATTATTAAAGTATTACATATAAATTATAACATATGTGTATTACATATAAAGCTTTTTTTTTTTTTTAAATTTACTCTTGTTGTAGATCTGTCCTGATTTTTGAGTAGGCAAAATGTCATTCTTGGTGGTTGCATGCAAATAATTGAATCCTTCTTTCCCTTTATATTCTTGTCTATTGAAAATATTGATGATATTTTGATTTTAATTTTAAAATACTGATGATAATTCAAAGCAGATTAATAAAGTTACATTTAGAAGTAATGGTGAAGTGCTGCAAGATCTTTGGCTAGGAAGTATTTAATGACAGGCAAGGCAATATTATTCGTCTGCTACAATATTCTGGACTGCTTTTGAAACACTGATAGTAAACCCAGAGAGCCATGATTGTTTACTTACATGAGCCTTATTGGATTTACAAGGTAAAGGAAATTATGTTTTTTAAAGAATCACTTTTTTGTCACCTCCCATGCTGCTCTGCTGTGGCAATGGCAGTTCCTACATTTACAGCAGCATCTTGGTTTGGATATTCTCTAAATCAGATTTCACCTTGATAGCAGATTTGTAACGTATGTACTGAGTTGCTTTCCTCAAATAGAGATTCTGGAGCTGGAAAGAGGCAGCTGCACTGCACCCAGCCAGTAGTAAACACTTCTAAAAATCATGGTACTACATGCTTTACAGTCATTCATCTATAAACCACCTCCATATGACCTCCCCTTAGTTTCTCCTGCAGACCTCTGCTGGTCCCACCTTTTAACAGGACTAGCTAGCCCAGATGTCCCTGTTCTTTGCTGGGACCTCACACCCACGTACTTCCCTTTCCTGAAACATCATGCCAAGGAGCGTGATGGATCACACCAGCCCATGCCCAGACATCTGTTTGCTTTCTGTTTGGAAAAACAGCTTTTCACATTACACAGCCCAGTGTGCATGTCATCAGACATCCGCAGTGTGTCTGTGATGTGACGGTACAGGAGCCTCTGTTGGCAGCATTCAACATTTTTATCAGCAGTTCAGTATTGAGAGGTCTGAGTGCTGAGAGGGGTGGGTTGAATTGGGGATATGAAGTGGTCACTCACTAGGAATGTGAAGGGAATTCAGGTGTGTGACTGTGATGGGATGCAAACTTTTAATAGCATTTGGTCCCTGGTTCTCACTGTGAGTGAGCCATAAGGGTGAAGGGAAGGGGTCAAAATAAAATAAAGAGGAGGAGAATGAACCTTTCCACTGTGAAGCTGGAGTGCTGAAAAAGGAAGAGAACTCCTGTTGCTGTCTTCAGTCCTTTGAATTCTCCTTAATCACTCCCTCATTTGCCTTTTACAATGCCAGCCCTAGAGATCCCATTGATTTTTTCCCTATTCTCTTCTCTGTTCACTCAGAACCTACTTACCATTGAGCATTCCGGTATTGTGTATATCATGGAGAAATCTCCAATGATTTCTGAATTAGTTTTTGGTGTATAGTGTGTTATTTTTGTTGTTTTTCCTTTGAATTGCCTTATTTCTCAATGTTTTTATGCACAAGAAAATTACTTTCTTTTTCTTTTTGTGAGAACATTCTACCACAAATGAAGCTATATGTAGGAAAATGTAGGAAATGTAGGAGCATTAGTCACCATCCCAAACCTAATAAGAAACTATGCAGAGAACTAATGCTTCTCTGTGGCAGAGTTTTTCATAGGGTGAGGTAAATCTGTCATCTAGTGGTCATAATCTGTTCCTGAGTTACTGTTTTCATTTGGATATAGACAGAATATTTCTTAAACCCAGGATGAAATATACTGAAGAATACCTGATAATACTGAGCTAGGAAAAAAAAGAAGTGTCTGAAAGGTTTTGAGGTAGAGTGAAAAACCTTAGAATTTTTCATAAAGAATAAACAAATTTATAACCTCATGCAGCAAAGCTGTGAAGTCCCTTTTTCCTCTCTCTCCCACAATTTACTGCAGTGACATATCACTTTCTGCCTTACTGAACAGCTGAGGGAGAAGGAAGATGTAGAGAACTGAAGCTAAAATAGGCCATCAAAATAACCTGTCAGTAGTTATCCTGCTGCAGTCATTTTACAAGTCAGTCTCAACTACTCTGCCACAAGCATGTGGATGCTATCAGAGTAAAGCTGACTGTGTGCATCCCCTCACTTTGAGCTTCTTTGTGTACCAATGATTTGCAGCTGCTGACTGGTAAAGCTAATGCTAGCACCTACATAATAACTACTGGAGTTCAGTGAATAAATGTGAAGAACAGTAGGACTGGTACATGGTGTAATAAGAATATGCTCTTACAAAAAAAGAAAATTGGCACAGCAAAATACAGTGTTATGAATTTGATGACTCAGGCTGGAATATAACTACAAAGCATTAGCACTTGCATGTAGTACCTGTGATACTGTGGACAGAAGCAGGTGTGATTCTCAATTTGTTTTTTAAATTGAGAAATTCATCTGTACTGATGAGTGAAGAAGCTTTTATGCAAACAGTATCTTCTGGAGTGAATTGGCTAGTATAAATCACAATACTTAGCAAACAAGCTTCCTGTCCAGTTTGGTTTCCAGATTCTGTTTATAATTTGCATTTTCAAAAGGGGGTTGATCCCTAGTTTTAGATTAGGATCCCTTTATTCAAGGTGCTTTGCAAACTCAGAACTTCAAGGTATCACCTGCCTTGCAATGCCTAAAGTTTTAAGCACATATTGAAAGACAGTGCTGACAGAAGCAGATGATGGGGACCACAAGGAAATTGCAAGACAATTTCATGTAATTAGAAATAATTTCAGTATGTCCACACCCTTAAGAATGTAATTTTTATTGAGCAGATGTCATTGAAGAGGTTTAGCAAAGACATTGAATAAAAATGATGAGGTACTTTTCTGGATGTTTTATGCAGCTTCCGGACTGAAGATAGCATTATCTGAGGTAAATGACAAAAAGCATGAGGTGGATTATTTTTAAACTTAACACATGGTCAAAAATAGCTGTCCTCTTTTGTCCCTCAGAAAGAAAAGATTTCTCAATGGTGAATGCAAGGGAGAAAAAGTTAGGCTGTGGAAGCCTTTCTTACATATTCATTATGAAATATATTTAGTAGTGAGTATTCTTCACTTAGTACTTTCTGTGAATAGGTTTTGATCTGACTGCATAACTTCTGTGCAAATGTATTTTTTTATCTTTCTTTCTAGTTATGACTAAATGCACAGTACAGTTCTATTTCCCTACCAATTAAATTTGAATCAGTTTTTATTCTGCTAGAGATTTTAGATTTTTTAAATTTCATTTTAATAAATTGGGGGTTTTGAAAAAAGTTATTTCGAATTCCCCTGCCAATACACTAATTCTCCACATTTGTATAAGTGCACTTATTCTTTAGATTTGCATGAAGAAACCCCTGTTACATCTAGACAGAGAATGCTCATGTGAAAGTCACCCAGCTGTAAAAGGAAAACTTAAATTTCTGTAGCCAGCAGGATAAACATGGAAGATCCTCAGGTTATTTCAATTCATAACTGAAAGCAAGCTGAGCAGGGCTTCAGCAGTCACACACTGAACCAAAGGGTTATGATGGACAGCAGGGTTACTAACCAGTCTGTAAGTAGTAAACCATCAAATATGAGTAGGTGATATTGGCAGGAGAATGTAGTTGTACATCCTGCAAGTTGCTGGGATGCAGAGACTGGGTAATGTCTGAAACACCACTTTTACTGGGCTCTGTTATTAGTAAAGCCGTTTAAAGCAAGTAAGTGAGGATATAATGACCTTTCTGTTGATATTTGCAATGTAACCAAATCTTATGTGTTGTTGTCACAGTGATGAAGGGCTTGACCTTGTTCCCATGAAACAATTTCCAGTTAGAGATGCCCAGAAAATGATGCGTGTATGGAAGCTATGTTCAGGATTTGTGGTGCATCCGTTTTTTAGTACTCCATTCCCATCCTAAAGACTCGGTGAGCAGCTGCTCTGTAGACGCACAGCAGCAGAGAATCTGCTGACGCGCTGTGTGTCTGAGCTGGGTGCTTGGGACTCTCTACAGTCATAAGACAACTGTGAGTATTTACTGCTTGTTTAGAGCAGGAATGGCAGTTATCAGCTGTCAGGAGACTGAAACATGCCTGTGAAGATAAAATATAGCAGGAAAAGCGCAAGATGCAAATTTACCAAAATTAAACCTTGCGGCACGAGATACAGCATTGGTAAATGTGGTTAAAGCCAAAACCTTTCTGTGAGGGATGAGCTGAAAAGCTGCTGACTTTCTTCCTGTGGCTTTGCAACATGCTGGGGAGTTTAGAGGGCAGGCTGGCCCAACTGCTAACAATCAGCCAACACAGCACTTTTGTGTGGAGGATAAGATCTCTGCACCACAACAGCAGCACGGTGCAGAGAGGAGCAGCAAGCACCCTGAGGGAGAAAGAGGAGTGCACGAAGGGACCCTCTGCTTTAGAATTCTGTGCTGCTGGAGGCCAAGGGCATACCTGTGTAGGTGTGTATACATAAGACTCTTAACTCAATATTATTTATCACAGTCACAAACTAAAATTCTGTCCTTCTGCCCATAGCAGGTCTGAATGTGGAACAAAGTAAAGGACAAAGAAAATAATCAACCAGTTATCAACTTAGCAATGTCCAGGTCTGGAACTTATGTGATTTGGTCCAATATGATAGGCCTGTGAAGGATCATAACATCCTACAGCTAGACAGTAGGTTAGTAGGTGATACACTTCTGTAAATATATATTGCTTATAAACTGGCAACAATCTACCTTCAAGAGTTGATGAACCCCATTTATGAACACTGAACAACATAAAACACTTTCCAGTCCACAGAAAAGAAGTCTTAAGAAGTGATGGCACTAATTTTTGAGTGGGAAAAAAGGTCACCGGTCAGTATAACACCTATTTTAAGTGAGGAATTTCAGAGAATTATGCCTGTGTTGACTGGCTCTCTTCCGTGGTCAGTCACTGGAAACTGAAGTTCCTTTAAAAGTTGTTTGTAGCTGCTTGATATTCAGCTTTGATCCCTCCCACTCTAAAATGACATGCAGAAATGGAGAAAAGCAATACTTGCGTGCAGAGAGCACCTGGACCCTAAAAGAGTGGCTGTTTGATAGCTGCTAGAGTGAGAGTAAATAACCAACTGTATCAGTTTACATGATAATACATTTAGGAACTGCAATCAGTTTAGAAGTCTGTTTTCCAACCACTGTGTCATAGCCCTTGGGAGCTTAGCTCAAAAGAAAGCTGTAACAATGTGTGTCAAAAGATATTTCTAAATCTAAAGGAAAAATCCAGTTCTTCTGATGCTGCAATCAGATGAAGTACCCAGTCAGTCTTTTAGAATACTGAAATAAGAGGTAGTCAACAGAGGTTTCTAAACATATTTCTTTACTCTTACTGTAAAGTCAGTTTATACTTTAGCTAGAAAGGCATCAATCAAAAAAAGTCGAGAACTGCTACTATATACAAGACAATTTATTTTACTTATTCCCAACGGATATTTTGTGAAGATGAGAATAAGTCAACTCAAAATGAGACACAATAAGGTATATAAGCTAATTTGCATACAAAAAAGTGAACTTGCAGGTACATTGAAAAGCATATCAGTAAAATATCTAGACATACAAATGAAACAAAACCTCAGTTTTGGTAGTAAAAAATAAATATTACTATAATTAGAAAGCATTTTATCCTTTTTGTACATTATTGCACATTTAGAGAAGATATATTTGTACTTGTTTTGGTTTTGATTAATGTAGCCTATGGGTTTGAGTAACATAAGTATTTTACAGTATCTTAATGCTTATACTTTTAAGAAAGACAGGAATGCCGTATCTTCATGGAATCTTGTAGAAAAATAATCATACCAGTGATCTGAAACACAGAATGAACATAGTTAGTGGAAATCACAAAATCATAGAGTGGTTTAGGTTGGAAGGGACCTTAAAGATCATCAAGGTCCACCCCCTGGCACCAGCAGGGTCACCTTTCACTAGGCCAGGTTCCTCAGAGTTCCATCCAACCAGTTCTTGAGCACTTCAAGAAGTGGGGCATCCACAGCTTCTCTGAGCAACCTTCTCCAGTGTCTCACCACCCTCAAAGAGAAGGATTTCCTCCTAATATCTTATCTAAACCTACTCTCTTTCAGTGTGAATCCATTCTCTGCTGACGTGTTACTACATGCTCCTGTAAAAGTCTGTTTCTGTCTTTCTTTCATGTTCTCTTCAGGTACTGGAAGGCCACAATTTGGTCACCCCAAAGCCTTCTCTTTTCCAGGCTGAACAATCCCAACTCCCTCGGCCTTTCCTCATAGGTGAGGTGTTCCATCCCTCTAATCATCTTGATGGCCTCCTCTGGATCTACTCCAACAGTTCAATGTCCTGCTTGTGCAGGGGACCCCAGAGCTGGGTGCAGCACTGCAGGGGGGGTCTCACAGAACAGAGCAGAGGAGCAGAATCCCTTCCTTCCCCTGCTGGCCAAGGTGCTTTGGATGCAGCCCAGGACACGTTTGGTTTTCTGGGATGCAAGTGCGCTTTGCTGGGTCATGGCCAGCCTCTCATCCACCCCCAAGTCCTTCTCGTGGGGCTGCTCTCAATCTGTTCATGCCTCAGCCTGTGTGGATACCAAGGGCTGTCCCAACCCAGGTGCAGCACCTTGCACTTGGTCCTGTTAGATCTCATGAGATTCCCATTAGCTCACTTATCAACCTTGTCCAGATTCTTCTGGATGACATCCCACAATGGCATCTTGAAATACTGGATATGAGCCTAACAAGTGAGTTAGTCATGCTAGTGCAGTCTCCTTCTTAGTGGATGACCTTCTAAATTTATCCCTTATTTCCATTTTCAGAACTAAGTCTTCCCTACTGTTATCTTGTGCTATTTGAGGTATTATTCAGTGATGATCAGTACCCAGGTCATGTGCTAGTAACACATGTGTTAGAAAAAAGTGGCTGCTGCTGGAAGAGTGTTTTGTTTTAGTTCACACAGAACACTCTGCTCTCCCAAATGTGTGCATCATAGTGTCGAGTGCATCAAAGTAACAACTCCAAATGACTGACAAAACTAGGATCTCCAAGGCAGCAACAGTGAAAGAGAAGACTCGTCGCAACTTCTTTTCCAGAAAAAACTGTGGTGTGTGGTCAGTCACATCTTCCCAAGGAATAACACATTTTCCCAAGGAAGAAAGCAAAACAGGGAGAAGTAAAGAACTGTGGACTCATCAGCAAGCAGAGGTGTTTGAATAGACCTAGTCATCTATGCTACCCCAAAATCTGAAGAAATCCTCTTAGAAGTTTCTTTCTATAACCAGTCTTCTATAAAGTATCTCTTTCTTTATTTGGTGTTGTTGAATCACTCATGTTTCTGGACACAGGTCTTGTGGGAGGTTCTGCCCCACTGTCAGATCAGACACTGAGTTGTAAATGACATTTTCCTTCTGCACATAAGTAGTATAAGGTTCCACTTCGGTTGCGTCATCCTAGCAAAATAAAACCAAAAACTGTGAATACAAGAAGGAGTTTAACTTGGCAAGACTCTGCAAATCTTTCATCTGGACTGAAGAAAATAACTGGGAAATAGTGTTCTCATATTTACTCCTCTTCAACTAAAGTAAAAAACCCCTCTATTTCTTTTTCTACCAAGCAATATGGATTGCTGTTTCTGTGAGAGATTTGAAGGGCAAAGCTGAGGTATTGTTTCACTTGCCTCCTTCATCTTCCCTTCGAAACTCACACATTATCATTCTAGACACCAAAGAGGATTTTTTTTTTGTCTTGGTGTGTGTCAATCTTGTTGCTTAATTTTCTTGTTCACTAATAATTTTCTTAATATCCCCCAACCCATGCTGTTGTCTCCATCCCTGATTATTGGTTGGACAGCAGTTGTGGTCAGAGTATCTGATGTGACAAGGGAAATGTGGTGGGACCCACTCCTTGTTAAAATTAAAGGATGGCAGTAGTTGACAATTTGCTGTTGGCACACACTTCTAGTGTTTGCTCCAAGTCAAAGTCATGGTGCATATCAGCTTTGTTTTGTCCCATAAAGAGCTAAGAGTAAATATATCAAACACAGTAGTACCTGCTGAAAGCTAAGAGTAAAAATCTAACGTGTTCCTTTCACTGATCATGTTTCCAGGGCAATCAGAATCACCATGATTTGGTGATGGTCTAATTTGCATTGTTCTCCTTACCTGTTGGGAATGTATAGGAGCAATTTCAGGAGGCTTGGTTTTGTGGCATGGTCTGTGAAAAAGAAAAGTATTAAAACACATTTGGCCAGATCACAGCTTGGTTTCTTTGATCAAAAGCTTACAAAACATTTCTTTTTCTTGTCTTCAAGAGTAAAACCTTCTCATGTCTGTCTTTCCTTGACTTTTGATCCTGAAATAATTGCACCCTACCTTTCTTAAGAGGTCTTCTCTTATGTTTGTGGGAGCTTATACATAAAATGGAAGCAGATTAGAATCAAAGCCCTCTATAAGGATATACATTTTGCAGTTAGTGAAATTGTATTGAACTAATTCTTCAATTCTTCAGGGAAGAGGCCTGAGATAAAAACAGTTTGTAACAGGAAAATGAGGAACCTAGCTGAGGTTTTCAGTACAGGTGCTAATTCAGCCTTCCACTGCACAAATGATTTCTGTAGTTTTCCCCCAGAACTAGTTTTTTTCTTCACAGGAAATCCTAAAGGGACTAGAACCCAGCTTCACTCAAGGAATTTTTTAGTAAATACAGATACAATCTGCTGTCCCTTCTGTTCATATGGCAGGCTGGCATTGCTGAGTCCTCTGGCATTTAGTGGAACTCATTAGGCAGCAGAACCAACGCCCTGGTCTAACCAAGAGAAACTGGCAGACTATCACAATATCTGAAGAAGGTTTACTCTCATAGATTTCTATCAAAATGAAGTGCTCCCCTTTAGGAGGCAACGCAATCAGGGTCTTTGGCCAACTTCTTCCCATTTATATTTTACTCAGGGACATTATTCTGTGAAGAACTGTGCAATGCACAGTGCACAGTGTCTGCAGCACAGAAATACTTGATGTAGTTAATTTGGTTATTCACAGACTGATGAAATCATAAGATTTCAAGATACAAAGAGTACTTTGACACTTTTTCTAGCACTAGACAATTTTTCCTTAGCACCTTAGCATACATACATACCTATCATTGTGGAGCTTGACATAGTAAATGACAGCCAACAGGGGGATAATGATCACAAGACAAGTAATGATGCAAGCATACAGGACAAAGTTGGTGTTGGTTTTCCCTAAACATAAAGAGACAATCTCAGTTATATCTTCTTCTCAGTTTCTGTATAATTTCAGTAGAAGATTAAAGTTGCTTTAGTGCATACATGGATTTTCAGCATGCTTGTAAAACAAATAGAATGTTCTTCAGCAGAAGGGAAAGTTAGTAATGGAACTTTGCTGAGAAACACAAATGGAGTCTGTGTCAGAGGCAAAAGTAGATTCCAAAAATCTCACAGTGGCCACTCATAATATTTTCACTAAGCATTTCTCAGTAGTCATATATATTCTCAGAAGCAACAAGAAAACCAAAGACGCAAGGGTCATGCAGTGTCAGACATTCACAACTTAGAATGAAGGAATGTATTTTTTTCTGCTAGCCACTCAAGACTTGGTTCTCCATCTCTCTTACCATGACATTAAAACTTGCATCCAAAAAAAAATTCCTAATATTTTCATTCCAAGTGATTATTTAAACACAAATATCATGACTGCTTTCTCTCTGTTTCCAAAAGCATTTCCATTACCAGAAGAATACTACCACATTTATATACATCCCTCTTAGGGAAGAAAGCATTAGGAAATAGTTTCCAGAACATAAACAAGCTGGTGATGTTTTTGGGCAAGGGCAGGCAGGGATGATACTCTTGTCTTTATAGAACTTCACTGAAGGTTTCTGTATCTTTTAGAGACTTTCCATCCTAGAAGGAACAAGAGCTGACAAAGCTGAACAGGGGTGTGAACACAGACCATACAAAGGGAAGCTCACCTGTGGGACAGCAGGCTATGGACTGGCTCCAGCTCCCAGCTGGGTGGGCTACCATGCAGGTGGTCACATTGCTTACATTGGTGCTGCACGCTGGGGACTTGCTGAGAACAGTCACTGTCCCGTTGTCATGGCTCTTCTCCTCTGCACTGGAGCTGCTCTCTGGCACCCATGAGAGCTGAGCTGGCGGCTTTCCCGCCGCTGCCTCACACACGGGGCTGCCCTGCTCATCACAGTACAGGCTCAGCCTCGGCGGGGCTGCAAAGCACCAGCAAGGGGACATGCACGGGCTTAGTTTGGCACAGCTGGGCTGGGCTGCTCTTGTTCTCCACCCAAANCCCATCCCATCCCATCCCATCAACATGGGCCCAAAGCACAAGAGGCAAAGAACAGCTCTCTTTTTCCCTTTTGCACAACTCTCCCTCATACAGTCGAGCCTTATCACAGCCATTCATATCCTCTGTGTGTACATGGGAAATTGCTTCACACCTGTCATTTCTAACTAGACAATGGAAAAAGGGAGCAGCAGAATGGAGAAGAGTTGTGGGAAATAAGGAGAAAGGAGACACAGAGATGATCCCAATGAAATGCATGAGTTTATCCCAGCAAGAATCATAGAATCACAGAATGGCTTAGGTTGGAAGGGACCTTAAAGATCCCCTAGTTCCAACCACCCTGCCATGCAAAGGGACAACTTCCACATGACTGGGTGCTTCAAGTCTCACCCAACCTGGTTTTTAGCACTGGGACGTCTACAGCTTCCCTGGACAATCTGTTCTAGTGCCTCGCTACCCTCACAATACCGAATATCTTCCTAATATCTAATCTAACCCTATCCTCTTTAGTTTAAAAAAAAAGCTCCAGTTTTGCACATTCCTTACCCAGCACAGTCAGGTGGAACATCATGTGGAAATTCCCTTCTGTTGATGCCAATTCACAGCTGTAGTTTCCCTCCTGGGCTATTCCCAACTGCCGTATCTCAAGGGCAGGAGCCAGACCTGGGCTGAATTTCCAGTTTATGTTGTCACTGCAGTTTGTTCTGTGTGTCATGTTTTTATCAGTCCTGTATACCAAGGTGCAAAGGCCTCCAGCCTTGGGGGTTATTGTCCATGTTAGCATACTTAGTTTTCCTTTCAGAGGGCAGGTGAGAACTGAGCTGTTACCTACACTGACGGTCACTGACACTGAGGAGTTGTTCCCTGAGGAGAAAAAATGAGAACTTGTGAGAAGGAGCCCAGGAGTTGTGGTCTGGACTTCACAGGGAAATGCCTGCAGTGCTACAAACAAGCGCGAGGCCATGGCCGTGCTCATCTGCACACTGTCTGTCATCTCCTATTACAGCTGTGGATTATGGAGCCAGTGGCCTATCTCAGACAACCCTTGCAGTACAAATTTCCCACTGAGGATCATCTTGGTGGATAAGACTGGATACTGGAGGAGGACCCTACTCCTGCCCACTGTCTTTAGCAGCTCTGCATCCAATGACTGCTTGTATCTTCCAGTGGGAGGATACCCAAAGACTGCAAATCCTCCAGTGGCTTGCTCACAGGGCTTAAAATACAGAAATATGACTATTGCATCTGACCACATGATAGTGGCTTTTCTCTGTAACTGTTGCTGCCAACTTTTTCTTCTGCATTCAAGTCAAATCCAACACTGCGGGCAAAGGCCTTGCCTCCACCTCTCAGGCATTACACAGGCACACATAACACTGGTGGAGCTTTGTGTAGGAGGAAAGGATTTTGCCTCATGTCTCAGGGTTTTCTTATATGTGCATTAGTGGTGCCTGCATGTACAAATCAGCCACTTTTCTTGAGGCACCTGTGAGACTGAGAGAAAAAAAAGAGTCTGAAGTGCAGTGTGACCAGTAATCCAGTGTGAAGAGTAGCTGAGGGAATGGGATTTCTGTGTCATTTGGCTTCTGCTGAAATTAAAAGCAAGCAATCCCTAGATTTCACAATGTATGTGAATGAAACTTTGCGATTAATGGGTTTATAGGAATAACACCCATGGCTGTAGTGCAAACAAACCTCTATTTACCACTTTACTCATTTCCTCTTTTAGTAGGCCATTAAACTTTGGGACAGTAAACCACTCATCTCTCAGTTCTCTGTGTCACTGGTAGAACACAAGTTGTTCTTTCCTTTGGCTGAGTAATGGTTTTAGTGGCAGGCTGAAAGCTGTGTGTGAGGAGAAATCCAGAGTACTACTTTCAAAACCTGCATTAATCTGGACAGACAGCTAAAGTTAACCAATCTGATTGGTACTGACAAGTTTTCCACAAGTTATTCAAAAAATATTAACGCCCTCCCAAACCTTACAAGCAAATACACTGAAGCAGCAATTGAAAGCTCATCTAGAATATGGAAAGAATTAGAAGATTCAAATTTTGCATGATTAGTCAAACCCTTGTCAGTCTTCCTCTGTGGTATGAGATCTGACTTTGCTGGGTTTCACTACCCCCTGCCCAGATCTGGAATGATATTATTTCTGCTGTCCAGCACATTGTAAAGCTTAGTTCTTGGACATTCACAATGCTATTAAGAAGTGGTCTTAATGAGCACCAACTTTAAGTAATTAGTCAAATCATTACTATTAGCCTCTTTGAGAAAACTACAGTTGGTTTTACCTTAATAATATTGTCTGAAATCTCATTACCTTCTTGAATCTAGCTGAATGAACCATTCCAGCTCAACTACTTTTGGTTTTATATGACTGTTTTCTTGGGAAATTAACACTGACTTGCAAAATGAACGCAGTTCACTGCATTTTAATTCTTATATATTCCTTCAAAGGTTTTTGCCATTTAATTTTGAGCCCTAAGTATCCCTTGAGTGAAGACACTTCAGCTGTTAAGGGTGTTCCGTGATGCATTATTACTCTGGAGATGTTTTTAAATAACAAGTATTTTTCTCCATAATGGCATTCCAAGACAATGTGAGGTGCGTGTTTTAAACTCAGATGATTTTACCAGGAGCAGAACTGAAAGAAGCCTTTTGTCTTGTGATAGTTTCTGGATGAGTTCAAAGAGTGTCTCTGAGAATTGGGCAACAAAGTGTTTCCTCTCCTAGTTTAAAATTGCTGAGAGCCTCAGAGCTCAGAGTCATGCAGAGTAAGGCTGACCACATCTGGAAATGACTAAGCAAACCTAAGCACTCAGCCTGTGTGTGGGGTTTTTTGGATAATGTTTGCAAATGTTGAGCAAGAATGACAGTGTTGTGCATATTGAACTGTGTACACTTTCATTTACATATTAAAGCAGTAGCATTTCACTCGTCTTTCAACTCAGCATCTCCTAAGGAGCTCAGTGCAATGTAAAAGTTTCCCAACACAATGGGTTTTTGTGATTCAAGGCTGTAAAGAAAGAGGCAGTGAAAGCGGTGCTTTTTGCTATGCCTTTCTGTCATATTCTCCTCTGAATGAATCAGGTACCATTGACTTCAAATAGGAAACCACATCAGAAAGCTTAAAATCTGCTGAATCAAGTTTAAATACAATTTTAGGTTTACAGAAAACATGTAGAAGGCTTTTGAAATCCCCTGTATCTTGTTATTAATTCAGAAGATTTTTAGCAAGACAAGAATTTTCCCCAGATGGCACTTTACATAGTAAAAACCTTCTTGCTTAGCCTAGCCACACAGCTTCCTACTTTTGCAAATAGGTCTTATTTTGTATTAACAAAAGGTTAAACTGTGTTCTCTTTACTACCTTCTTTTATTGCTAGGGTGCAGGTAAGCAGCATTAGTGTAAATATTAACTGTGAATTTTCTTCCTTGATTTGCTTTTTTTTTTTTGGTACATGCTTCTAGAAACATGATCTTTTGATTTCTTTCGTAAAAGAATGTGTCTGCCAAAAATCCTTAAAGGTTTGTTTGATTTGTGTTTCTGATGACTTTGAAGTGACTCACAAGCAAAAATAGGACTGGACCTGGGTAATAATTGATGGGGAGCTTCCAAACCATGAAGAATAATGTCATCCATTTTGTCCTAGGCTGATGGTGTCTCCTATCCCAATCGCTTTTTGGAATTTGTTTTGTCTAGGGCGGCGGGTTTCCCCCCCGCTGCCCCCCCCATCTCTCGCTCTCTCTGCAGGATGCTGCCCCGGCTGATTTACTTTCGCTTTGGCTGCTTTGCTGGCTGCCTCGGCTTTGCTCGCTTCTTGCCTGCTTGCTTTTTTTTTTTTTTGCTGGCTGCTTTGCCGTCTCTCTCTCTCTCCCTTTCTTTCTTCCCTGTTTCCCCAAGAATTGGACCGGCTCTGGACCGTGAGTCTGCAAAAGACGCGGAAGTGCCCTCCCTTCACAGCGACTGCCTGAGTAACATCTGGGGCTGTTTTTTTTCCTTTCTGTGTTGGGGAGTGTTATTTGTAAAATAAACAGGTTTTTTTCCACTTTCCTCCGAGGTTTTCCTTCCCAACCCCGGGGTTGGGGGAAGGGGGGGGAAGGAGGTTTGTTTTCTAGGGGAGGTTTTCTTCCCCAGTCTGTCCTAAACCAGGACACATTTTCATGAAAGTTTCTGATGAACTTTCTATTTCAAGCTAAAATATGACCTCAGGAAATGTCAAAACTTGCTAGCTTTTACCACAGTTACCTTTATTCAGAAGCAATCCAAAATGTATATTCCCAGAAGTTAATATGTAAATAGCTATGGGATCCCCAAGCACAAAGGCAGTTCTTTATATAGAAATTATCCTAATCTTTGTGCTATTCTTCCTGGCCAGCCTTGGCATTTTCTCCACTTTGGAGATGTTGCTAGGACCTCTGGTTGAACTGAAGTCAGATGTATTCTGCTTTCTCTTTCTAATGAGCATACCAAAAGCCATCTAAGTGTCTAACAGTATATTTTATTAGAACATAAATCAATATGCCATAAACTGACAGTTCTACAGGGGACACAGAATTGCTGGCTTTACTCCTGAAAGTAAAAGACATGAAAATAAATCTCCTCTGCTCCCTCTGCCCCTAAAGGACAGGTTCTTTCCCTCTTTCCCTCTTTTCTACTCCACAAGCTTTTGCTGACTTGTCAGGTTGCACATTTTTTACATGATCACATCTGAGCTCCTTTTCCCTCACTTCCATGACTTCTTTTGGGTCTGCTACAATCAAGCCCTTTGCCAAGGTCTCCTGATCTGCTTTCTTTGTCTTCCTCATGCTGCCTGCCCCATCCTGTGCTCTTGGACATGTACTCAGCAGCTCTGAGGGAAGGCGCAATCTCCCCTTTCCTCTGGGAATTTCACTGATCCTAGAGGGTGTATGTCTACTCTGCAGGAGAACTAAACAAACAGAAGTGTTTCTTGTGGCTTAATCCCAGCTGGCAACAAAGCCCCACACAGCCACTGGCTTACTCTTGCAGACTCCCCCTACAGTGGGGTGGGCAGAGAATCAGAAAGGTGAGAAAACTCACAGGTTAATCGGTAAAGCAAAAGCTATGCACACAAGAAAAACAAAATATCACAAGGGCAGGCAGATGTTCAGGAAAGCAGGAACTGTATCATGCGCAATGGTGACTTGGGAAGACAAACATCATAGCTCCAAGCATTCCTCCTTTGTTCTTCCCCCCAGTTTTATGTACTGAGCATGATGCCATATGGCCTGGAATATCCCTATGGCCAGCTGGAATCAGCTGTCCTGGCTATGCTCCCTCCCAGCTCTTTTGGACCCACAGTCCACTCAGTGGAGGTGTGAGAATCAGAAAAGGCCTTGGCTCTGTGTAAGCACCACTCAAAACATCTCTGTGATGTCAACACAGTCTCCAGCACAAATCAAGCTCCATAGTAACCCCTATGAAGAAAACTAGCTCTATCCCTGCCAAAAGCTAGCACAGTATTCCATTCTGTTAAAGAGAAAAGGTTCAGTGCTGCAAGTATTTTAATTCAGACCTCTCACCACACCACTGCTTTCTGGAACGGTCCTTCCATGCTGCAAAGTGGCTAAAAGTAATTTGCTGCTGTTTCCTCTCTGATAACCAATTGGTTTATGACCAGTGCATTAAGGCAGATACATGGCATCCACATCAGCATTTATCTGCTCAAAGGCTCAGAAACAAACCCGCAAGTTGCACAGCCACACCTCTCAGGGTGAAATCTCATCTTTCAGCTGAGCTGAACTGACAAATTGCTGCGGCTGAAAAAGGAGATAATTCATGCAGCAAGGCCTCATCCTCTGTGGGCCTGCAGAGAACAAGTGATTTGAAGAGGTGTGAGCTATCAAGCTCATCTTGGTACAGTGCTAACTATAGGATGATAATGAAATGTCAGCACTGTTAACTCTTTCCATTATATAACATTGCACACAAGAGAGATGAAGGGTCTCATATTTATTGTAAATAATATCTCATTTTCAGTCATGTTCTTCACAATTGAGTTGACTCTGAAAAACAGCAATCATTTTTTTCTCTTAACCAGAAAGAGCAAAGCTCAGGAAACCAGGAGTACGTGCTGTCTGTCACACTGATGTGGAAAACAGATGAGTCAGGTTCTGGGAGTTCTGTACAGCACCAGGCTGAACTATTTTAATTTGGTTGTGCATGCAAATCCAATGTGATCAGGTTTCACCTTGGAGACTCATCTCCAAGGTGATAGAGCAAGTAGCATCTCCAAGTAGCAGGCCTTTAGGCTGTGGTCCTCCAATTTGACTCCAGTCTCTGAAATCTATTTAACTATTCCATCTCTCATTGTCTCTCCTTGACTGTTGCAGAAGACTTCAAGCCTTCATGTCTGAGAAGGTTCTCAAGCTCTATTGCAGTGCATTGAGTGCACATTCCAACGCACTGACAGATTCCATTTTTATGTTTGAAAATGGACATATCCTCTCTCAGGAAAAAAACAAATTCAGTTGAGGAGTTCACATTTGTGTTTCAAAAACATGCTGGTTATTGTTGTCATGGTAAGATTACTGTAATTTGAAGAGACTGGGGGAAAGACTGCTTCTTTTTTTTCAGTGTGGCTTATGCAGTGTGTTTGATAGCTGTCATGAATAACTACTTGCACCAGCTTCTTGGTAATATCACTTCTTTTGTCATTTCTCCTATTTCTCAGAGACTTTCTCACACTAAAAGAAGAAAGGTTTTAAAAACAGGAATATTTGATTGTGAAGCCGCTAAACTTTTGAGGGGAATCATGGCAAAATCAGAGACAGCTATGCAGCCTGAAAGTGCTTTTGGTTGCTTTCAAACACAAAAGATTTCCAGCATCTGTTACTATTTTATAGCAGGTTTTAAACTTTTAGAACTTTTTTCCCTCAATTTACATGACAGCCTCTTGCAAAATGTAACTGTTAAAAGAGTATTTTGCACTATAAAGAGACTGCTTTACTTCCTCAGACATCCTAGTGGTTCTCTATTTCTTACAGTAAAAGAAATAGAGATTTTTGATGCACCTTTTCCCTTACACCCCCTGCAGATATTAAACTTAGAGATATAATGAACTGAAACAATGATCATCCCACAGCCAGTGATTAACTATATCTTGGAATGAATGCAGTATATGAGTCACAGCCAGTCATAATCAAAAAGGCAGCACCGGACTCTTGGAAGAGTTCAGATACAAGTCTGTGTTCTGCATCTGTTTTCCCCTTCTACTGCCACAGAGTTCCTGTGACACCCAGCAAGGCTCGTCTGGAATGAAATGAAAGATAAATAGAAGTGCTTTGTACTAGGTTAGGAATTGCTCATGTACTGACAGATTCTAATATAGCATAGCTTTGTGACTTTGAAAACGTGGTCACAACAGCACAGGACGGCGTGTAAGCTAAAAACCACCCCTGTGTTTTAGGTGAGAAGTAAGTAGTTAGATTGCTTTAAATTACATTATAGAAACACATCAAATAGCTGACCTAAGTTGATATGACTCTGTTTCTTGAAACCTAGATCACAGTCTTTTCAGCACGGATGTTTTAGAAGGACACATTAAAAGACTTATACCTCTATTGCTAGTTTCACACTCACACTCTTTTATCCATACTTCTCATTATTCCTTGAAAAGATGTCCTATTCTCATTTCATTCTAGTTAGGCTTTTTTCTTAGCTTCAGAAATTCCTTTCTTCCTCATACTCAAATTGTTATTTTGTTCTTCTTTTAACACATTTCTTTTCTGTCACCACTACCATGCCACTTGCACTTCTCCACCAATACTGTGTCACTCTTTCTTGGTGTTTCATGCAAGCTGAAATAGTAACCTCACGCTCTTTGTCATTGGTTTTACAAGATGAAGTGCTCATAGAATGGCTGGATTTTTTAAGACTGCAAACTTCAACATGACTTTATATGTTGCAGAGGGCTGAGGACACTGATAGCAGTCAATAGCGATCTCGAAGTTTCAGTCTTCCCATTAAAGTTGGAATATACCTTTGCAGTTGCCAGTTTCTAGTGTGTAATTTTTCTATGATCTTTCAACTCTCTTAAGCTTTCTCCAGTATCTTTTCAAGCAGTCTTTCAAGACAGCGGATTTTGAAGGCAATGAAAAGATGCTAAAACTCACTTAGGTAGAGATGTGTTTGATACAGTGTCCCCTTGAAAAAAATTAAGCTGAAAGACTAAAGGAACAACTACATGATGGATAAAGAACTTGCTTAAGGAGAGAAAGAAAAGGCAGTTAAGTGGTGGTGCCAGTTTTAAGGTAGTTTGCTGATAATGTTTCTCAGCAGATGATTTTTGCTGTAATTCTGTTTAACTTTTTTACTAATGATTTTGGCTGTATCAGGAGTGCGTGAAGAAATTTGTTGAAATCAGAAAGTGTTATTAGTGTAAAGAATTGATCTGTCCCACAAGAAGAACCAATTGACCTTGATGAGTAGAATGTTAGATGTGTGCTGAAATTCAGCAGCTAAAAATATCATAATAATAAAAACAGGCAGTACAACAAAATTTGACTGGTCTGTAGAATACAGAACCATGCCTTCATCAGTATTAAAACCAGCTTTTCAATAAAATGGGTGCTTGTTTTGGTGCTCAAATTGTTTATGAAAAGTGTTTTCTAATACAATTTGATCCAGTGATTCAGTGATTTATCCTCATGTAAATAGGTTATGTCTCAATATGATATGACTGTGTAGAAAAAAAAAGGATGGGTACACTTCTTAAGTGACGAAATTAGTTGGTGTTTAAATGATGTGTTAGAGTCATGCAGTTTAGAGAACAAACACTGTGGTCCAAATCCTCAGCTGATAATAAATCATCACTGAACTTAATAAGCTGTCACATAGTATACCAGTCTGGCTGTAAACTTCGAACTTTGCTACTTCTGAACTTGTGCAAAGTAGATCTTCCTTCTTGCAGAATGTGAGCTGGAATGGATGAGGCAAAAGGGATTTGCACTGGATGTCAAAGTGCCTTGGGTAGTACTGCTTTCAGAGTAGCACTGTGACCCCACGTGTAACAAAGTGCTTCCAGTTCTCAGTATGGAAACAGATACAGATTATTTTCTGTTTTGTTCTATGTGCTGAACTTGGCCTTTTACTCTTGGCCATGTGAGTAGAAAAATAAACCAAGTACTCTTCACTTATGCTTAAGCAGCGTTCTCCTACTATTCTAAATAAAAACAGATCATTGTCTGCAAACTGTAGGTTGTGTGCCTTCTTTTTCATACTTTGCAGAGAGCAGCTGAGGACCTGCTGTGAAAACATACTTTTGATCTCACCTTATATGGTTAAAATCTCAGTCATACCTTGTTAATGCTTACCTTTAGCATTGCAGTATTCATCCCAGCATTGTCTTATTCAACACCAAGATAAGGCAGCATAAGAAAATCCTCTATGCTTTTTTTGTTATGAATGACTGCACCTCTAACTGCAAAATATATCAGCTGTGAATTTTAAATAGCACGTACCTCTAGAAGTGCACTCACAGTTAAAGAAAATCTGCTTGCTTTGTAAGTCATGAAGTATGTGGCCAATTTAGAAGACTGAACGTCCTTCTATTCATGGTTTTGAAAGCAGGCAAGTTCAGACACGAACACACTCTGTGTTTGGACCACAGCAAAGTGAAATGCTGGTATCATAAGGACATGTTTGGAAGATTGTACTATGGCAATTTAGATGTGTTCTAAGAAAATTTTTTCTATATTTAATGGTACTGAATTATTTTTAAAGAATTTGGATGAGAAAAACTGGCTGCTTGGATTCAGATGTTTTTAGGGTAAAAGAAGTCAGAATTATTCCAGTTCACATTCCCAAAGGAGCAGCAAAGAAATGGTGAAATGGAGACAAATGTAAGTTTACCATAATAGATTTTCTGAGGCTATGATTTTTTGTATCTGGAGCAAGATTTCACCATAAACTAGAAAAGAAGGCAACAGAGACAGGTGTAGTGAAACATACTAGGGCAGAAGAGTCAAAAGGCAATAAAACACTAGTGGAAAAGAATGTACTGGTTTTATTAAGGAAAACGAAATTAAAGCAGTAGCATTCAAGGAAGTTATGTATGCAGGCAAACTTGAACTGTAGCTATGTTGCTCTGTAAATCAACTTTACTTTTATTCACCTCATAGTCTATTATTCCAGCACAGTGTCACTGACTTCAGTTTTTCACTATTGATAAAACTGAACAGCCATAGGGAATTGCATCTCATTACTGATAATGGATTTCTTGCAGCTTCCTGTGAAGCGCTTGGACACACCCATTGTCACAGGATAAACTACAGAGGCAGGATGTACCCAGTCAAATGCTGCAAATATTATTTCAATAAAAAAAGATTTATTGCAAGGATTTCTCGTGGAAGATCTTGCCTGTCTTTACCACTCTCCCTTGGAGTATACACACCCACTTGAGGTGTCATGTGTGCTTAGTTAAACTAGAGAAATCTTCAGAGCATTACCAAAAATATTTTAATGATGAGTCTTTTTCACTGCTGCTACTGAGGATTGTCACAAAAGGATTTTTTAGTAGCAATCATGCCCCAGAAGCTTCAGTAGCTTATTATCCAACTCTACCTGAGGGCAGATTTAGGTATGACGATTAGGAAGCAACCTCAGCCTTTTTTCTGAGCTGCCCCATCTGCTGTGGTAAAAACTAACCGAGTCACACAAAACAACACGCTAAGGAAATGTTAAGGAAACTGTTAATGGAGATAAAGTCTGGTTATAGACAATAAATTTTCCATGGCTTTATTTCTTTCAGAATAGCTTTCTCTAGTCTTCAGAAGGGGGGACATAGTTTCTTCTGAGCTTCATGCAACACTGAAGACTAAAATTATCTGGACAGAACACACCTGATCTCAGAGGGAAAAAAAACCCTTGCCACTAGACCTTACTCAGAAGAGCCATCCTAATACTGAAGGAAACAAGTTTCGGAGCAGCATTAGCTAAAATTCCCATCAAATGTAGGCTGCTTTTAATTGGGAGAAGGTTGGGGAAAGAGGTTTCAGGTGTGAAATTAGATTTGGAAATGGAACATCTTTTTCTACATTCTTTTAAGGGCAATATAATTGGTTAACCAAGACACCAAGAAGTTAAAATCCAAATACCTTAGGGTGGAAATCCCCCACTCTTTGGGACTGGACTTTTTTTTAATATTCTCAGCAAACTGAATTTTTAAAAATAATTTTTGCCAGTAGGATTTCCCTTTATCTCCCCATTTTTCTTCAACATTCTGTGGTGTATCCACACTCCTTTACTTTTTGAGCAACTGTCTTCGAAAATGTAGAGTGTCTCTGATGCTACCATAATCTATCTGCATGAGCTTGAGCAGGTTCCTCAGTATTTTTTTGAGATAGTTCTTTGCCTAGAGAATAGGGACAGATCTTTTACCACCAGTGTGCCTGTTGCGAGTTTAATGATCCAAAGTTTAATAATGTTCATGAAGTATTTAAATTTTTTCCAGTAGGTAGCACTGAGGTAACCATTGAGAATCCCTCATTATCACACCAAACACATTACAGATGGGTTCAATGACTCTGTCTGTTTTGCTTCAAAATATCACAAAGGAGATATTTTTATTTGCTGACCAATAGGAATGAAGTATCTCATGTACATGTAGTTTAGTTCTATCCGTCCATAGCAGGAATGGACACATGAATATTACATATTATTCAGAGATGTCTGAGGTTTAATTGGGATCTCATGGACATATCCACCTTCCTCCTCCTATATAGAAAGAGTTTGAATTTCTGGAACTGCTCCTCAAATCCTTAGTTCCATTATGAACTCCCTAGATTGCTGTATGGTGTCTGGAAGAGCACAAGCTCTGGAAATGCAAATGAGCAGTATGAGGGAAACACTAACTGCTGTAGCTAAACTGCATTAAAACAAAGTCAACTACACTAAAAGACAGAAAATTTGGACTGCCATTGCCCTTGGTACAAAGGCCTTTCCCATCTTTATACTGGCCATGCCCCTTAGAATGAAATTCCAGAATCTGCTCCCCTCTATCAGCACAGCAGAGACCTTCCCCTTCTCCTCCAAAAGACACAAGAGATCTCTGCCCTATTTCGAAGTGCCTGCAGCCTCTCTTCAGCAGAAACTACATGTCCAAAAGCTTCAAGTTCCCAAACACTTTCCCAGGCATATTTTTAGTGTGTCAAAAGGCTCAGTTTCTCAGATGATGTGGATTTGGAGGTCTCAGTAAAAAGGCTATTTGTGAGTTCCCAGCTAAGGGTCACTACACAGTTGCCTACACAGAAGTCACAGGGAAAATACCTGGCAGGCTTGTGAACACTAAGAGAAGGAGTGGGTATTGGGAAAGCATATCTTAATTGTACTTCATAATTTTTTTGCACTTAATAAAAGCCACAGAATTATTTATAGATTTTATAGACAGAAAGGAGCTGTGCAAATTCCCCATTCCTACGTCCCAATAGCCAATTGGTCCCAGTTAGACTCACCTTCTAATCTCATGACCACGGTGATGGCAAGCAGCACAAAAACATACACGGTCTTCCCAGCAATCTTCATGTTGGTTCCTGCTTTCATGGCTCAGGCAGCTCTGTCACTCCATCCATCCCTCCACCAACTTAACTGTGGTCATGGGCAGCATTTCTTACCTGCCAGTACATCCTCAGAAGCCAGTGTCAGTGTTTCCTCTCCCCCTTTCCCATGCCTCTCCCTTAGCTGTGCATGCTCCTGATTGCTGGCTCCTCAAAGCTGGAGAAGTTCCTCCTTCTGACTTTTCAGAGCACTTTTCAGAGCTTCCTGTGCTGAGAACCCAGGCAAACACTGAGGAAACAGGCTGAGCAATTCTGCCTTCCGTTCATTGGCTCTCCTCAGGAGGCCAATGAGTGAAGATAAAGCCTGCAGCAGAGTTCAGAGAGAGTAAAAGCAGAGGAGATTATTCAATGCTGTGTTTAATCTCAAAAAGGAAATCTTAGTCTTGGGAAACTAGAGAGAGACTTAATGTTTCTCACTATTTTTACTTCTGCTACTTCTTTATCACATCTTTTGGCACAACCTCCAAGAAAATTCTTCCGCATGTCTCCCTCAAAAAAAAAGAGCAGTCTTAAATCTTCTCTGTCTGTGACATTTTCAATTATTTCTCTCTTAAGCACCTACTTAGCACATGGAATTCTACACTTCTCATATATATACACAGACACATGTGAACTTTTAAGTTCAGACTTTGTGAACTCTTAAATATGTTTTAAGTGCACCTTTACTCCATCCCCACCCCGCCAGCTAAAACATTACAAATCCAAACCTCATTTTTTTGCAGAATCTGAAAAAATTTGTGAATATTGGACAGTTTCCAGAAAAATCTCAGAATGTCTCATTATGGAGGGCTGAAACAAGGAAACAGTAAATATTTCCAAAATGAAACACTGATACTTCACATTTAAATTATGCTTTTGTGTAGAAACTGATCTAATTTGAAGGGGACAGAAATATGTACAAAAGCCAAAATATTGAGCAAGTTTGTTGTTTTTTGGGTTTTGTTTTTTTTTTTGGCACAGCTCTGGACAACAAAAACAAAAAGCAATAAAAACAATTCACTATTATGTGCCCTTAATATAGTGTAGGCTTCCCATGGGGTCACAGCCCTCTCTCAGACATTCACCTGCTCCCATGTGAGGCTGCTCCATGGGCTGCAGGTGGATCTCTGCTCCAGGAACTGCAGGAGAATCGCTGCTCCAGCACCTGGAACACCTCCTGCCCCTCCTTCTCTGACCTCGGTGTCTGTAGGGCTGTTCTTTCACACATTCTCACTCCTTTTGCTAGGTGAAGTTGCCTGGGTGTTGCCCTCCCACTGCTTAAATGTGTTATCCCAGTGGATGGGCTTTCCATCCACTGGAGCAGCAGTGGAGAAGTTTGTGTACTGAAATTTCACCAGGTAAGACCTGGTGAAATTTTATGGGTACTAGAAGCTGTAAAGAAATGAAGCACTCCTTGTGCACAGAGACTTGTTTTCAAAGTTTTATAAGTTCCTTCCTTTTATCTTTTTTTTCCACCAAGTGCCATAACTTCTGTACCAGCAAAAGTGGAGGTACTTCCTGGAGAAGAGAGGAGCCAGCCCGTGGGTGCGGTGAGAGTAAAGAGATGGGATGCACAAATGTTGGTGCCATGGGGAAGATGCTGAGCAGTGTGGGAACACAAATAGGACAGACAGGAGTTTTGTGTAGACGGGAAGGATTTGGGTAAAGCACGTGTGGGTATTATGTTTGTCCTGTATGGGGTGAATTGAGAGCTGCAAAATCCTTTGGCTCATTCTGCTACTGGCAACAGTAATTTTACTGAAAATGTCCACAGGAAAAAACTGTCTTTGAATAAGAAACTAGGGTGTCCTTTGAGGAAAAGCTACCTCAAATATATAAGGTTAAATCAGTATTCTAAAGAGAACTGATGATTTTCTTTGTCTTAAACTGCTTTTCTCTTTTCCTTGTTCATGAATAAAAAAATGGAAACAACAACTATTGTGGATAAGGACAGGTAATACTTACAGTCTTGAAGAGAAGTAATACTTACATATTACAGGTAATACTTACAGTCCACATCAGAATGAAGAAGAGACTTGCCCTTGTTCAGAGGGGAAGGTTGAAGCTGTTTCAGAATGAAAAGTCTGTGTTACATACTTGTCACCAGAATTTGTATGTCGCCCACATCTTTCACTGAAAAATATGTTTGGGGGTTCTTTTTTGTTTGTTTTTCTTTTTTTCAGAATACTCTTGTGTGGGTTGTTTTAAAATAATATTGTATCAGTTTCTTCACTTCCTCCCTGATACAATAATTTTAGACTCTGGGTTCCCTCTCCTTTCCTAAGCCACAGCATTTCCCCAGCACAATTCTGTGGTCAGTGGTAGAGAAAAAAGGGATCAGCTATTAAAAGCTACAAGTCAGAATAATTAGCAGTGAGGACAGAGACATAATAGGAAAAGACAAAAAACAGATAAAAGGTGGCAGGAAATGAAGCTCAGTTGTAGGACTACACACCGTGTTTAAACTGTTCTGATGACTGCGGTCTGATGTTCTGGTTTTGTTTGATCAGACTGGTGCTCCAAAATGGTTTGCATTGATGTTCAATTGAACAGAGGAGTGTGAATTAAAGTCTTATGTAAATAAGTTAAAGAAGACTGATAATGCTCATATCAAGAAAATAATGCAAAACACAAATCCAAATGGATGATCTCGGTCCTAGGAACATCTCATTGACTATTGCTTTTTGTGGGAGGGTGTTCTGTATATTTTTATCCACTTGATTTTTAACATTCAATATAGGATTTTAACACTCCTCTTGATTGTTCTGAGGTTTTCAATGTGATATTTACAGTAGCACTGGTTTATTTTCTGAGTATTTACCATTGACCATGGAATTAGTAATGCATGTGAATAGATATCATCGCTGTATTTTAGACAAGGGCATGGAGAGGAAGGAGATATGTTTATGTAAGTAAAGATAAGAAGACTGGAGAGAAAAATAGGCAAAATGTAAGCAGTGCCAGGCCTCAAATGTAAAAGAAGTGGTGCTCAAATCTGATGCAAAGACAAGAGGATATTAAGATGTAGAAAATGTGCAGACTTGTAGTGTACTGGATACAAGATTGCTGTACAAACCAGAAAAATAAGAGATGCTATGGGATACAGGAGATTTTGGAAGAGAGCAAACTTATCTTCTAAATAAGAAAAGTCCAACTTCAAGTTGTTACCATGGAAGATCTTTACTACAGAGATTAATTCAGAGCCAGAAATTATACAGCTGGATCCCTCAGGTAGGGAAGAATTATTTAAGATGTCATTAAGATACTTTGGAAGCAACTTTCTGGTTGAGGGCAAAATTTGGGAAGTGAGATATGAGAAGTCTGTAGAAGGTCATGACAGAAAACAGAAGTTTATCACAAGGAGTGATGAGTAATCACAGCAGGCTTTTCTCCAAGTTATATATTGAGAGCCAGGATCCCATGACATAGAATTCATAGGAACCTAGATTTATTTGGGTTGTAAGGGACCTTAAAGATTATCTATTTCCAAGCCTCCTGTCATAGGCAGGGACATCTTTCCCTAGATCAAGTTGTACAAAGTCACATCCAACCTGGCTTTGGAACACTTCAAAGTGTGAATGGGGCATCCACAGCTCCTCTGGGCAACCTGTTCCAGTGTCTCACTACTCTCACAGAATGGAATCTTTCCCTCATATCTAACCTAAACCTACCCTCTTTCAGTTTAAAGCCATTCCCGCTTGTCCTGTTACCACATGCCCTTGTAAGGTCCCTTTCTAGCAGGTTGCCATTATGAAGGCTGCTCTGAAGTCTCCCTGGAGCCTTCTCTCCTCCAGACCAAACAACCCCAACTCTCTCAGTCTGCCTGTACAGTACAGGTGTTCCAGCCCTCTGATCATCTTGGTGGCCCTCCTCTGGGTTCTCTCCATCAGGTTCACATCATTCTTATGCAGTGGGCTCCAGATCTGGGTGCAGGACTCCAGGTGGGGTCTCACCAGAGCAGGGCACTGGGGGAGAATAACCTTGCTTGCCCTGCTGGCCACACTGCTTTGGTTGCAGCCCAGAAAGCCAAGCACATCCTGGCTGTGTGCAAAAGGATGTGTTTGACTTTCTGGGCTGCAAGAGGATGTTGCTTCTCATCCACCTATACCCCAAGTTTTTCTCCTCAGGCCTGCTATTGATTTATTCTCCACCCAGCCTGTATTTGTGCTTGGGATTGCCCTGGTCCAGGTGCAGGACCTTGTGCTTGGCCTCGTTGAACTTGGTGAGGTTTGTGCAGGCCCAGCTCTCAGGGCTGTCCAGTCCCTCTGGATGGCATCCCTTCCCTCCAGCGTGTTGACTGCACCTCACAGCTTGGTGCTGTGGGCAAACTTACTGAGGGTGTGCTCAGATCCCACTGTCCATTGGCTAACACCGTAGCCAAAAAAAGTGTTAAACTGCCCCTGTCCCAGCCCCAGCCCCTGAGGAATGGCATTCATTGCTCTCCACTGGGACACTGAGCCAGGGACTGCGTTGAGTGTGACCATCCAGCCAAATCCTTGTCCACCATGGTTAGTCTGAGCATCTCCACTTTGGAGACAAAGATGTTGTGTGGGACAGTGCCACGTGCTTTGCTTGTACAAGGCCAGGTAGATGATATCAGTTACTCTTCTCTCATCCACCAGTGCCCTCACCCATCACAGAAGGCCCTCAAATCTGCCAGTGAAACCATGCTGGCTGTCACAAGTCACCTCCTTACTTTCCATGTGCCTTGGTATAATTTCCAGGGGGATCTGCTCCATGATCTTGCTAGGCAGAGAGGATGAGATGGAGCCTGTAGTGTCCCTGGGTCTTCATTATTTTCCTTTTTAAAAGGTGGGAGGGGGTATGTTTCCCTTTTTCAAGTCAGTGGGAACGTTACCAGATTGCCACATCTGATCCTGAGAAAGGACAGAGTGGGACAGAGGATGACCTAGATGAAGAAATAATGCATGCAGAGGAATGAAAGTTGTCAGGATTTGCTGGCTGCAATAATTAGAAACATAGTGTGCATTTAATGTAAAGGAAGAAAAGTGGGGAGCCTGGGATAGCTGAAGCTGAAGCCTGAGACAGAGTTGAGGATAAAGACATTGCCAACAAGTGCAATTAAAGATATGCTTCGAGTAAGTGCCCGTTTCCACACAGCCACAGAGAAACTCAAGAATCGTTTGTTTAAGGTGCTATGAAGAATCTCCACAGCCTTGCTGAAGACTGAACTTTCCCTGTCTTCTGAGCTCTAAGAGCACAGATCTAGGCTCTGCCTGTGGTCTTCAGTGTGGGTTATTGCAGTGCCATTTTATGTTAATTATCATAAATGTCATCAGATATTATTTGGCAGTCTCTGTGATCTGCACTGTTTGAAGTGGTTTTACTCAGCTTAAAGTCCTTGCTGACAGCAGATTCCATGTTAATAACTAATTCAACAAGAAGTGCAGGAACTGTAAAGCTGGTTTTTAACTTTTAAGTTAAGTGCAGACAGAAATTAAATTTGTGCCAGGAACTCAGTTTTTAATGATGACATGACTATCAGAGTGCTGGAACCCCATCTGGTACAAAATTAAGCTGGCCCGATTTTGTTGACTTCTCATGAAGGTAGCATGACTTCCTCCATGTGAGAATTCTCCCTGCTGTCCCTTTCTATGTCAGCTGAGAATCCTAAAGATTCAGATAGCTCGATCGTCTACAAATAAATTAGTAAATCTCTGAAGTTGGAAATGGTTCTGGGAAAGGATCATGATTCTCTGTGTGCTGACAGATCTGTTTCAGTCACAAAGTGCTCACCCCAACAATGATTTTGTCTGGCAATTTGGCAAGAAGGTAAAATTAAGGCTGGATTGTGATATGCAAAGGCCTTATTCAATGTATAGGGCATTAAAACCAATTTAATTATTTCAGAGATTGCAGTGTCTGTCACACTTGTCAGTGAATTTCCTGCCTTTTGATGATCTGTCTTAGAACCTAGACCCTAAGTTACAATAGTGGAAAAATAATTTCAGAAGTTTTATTTGCATATTCCGTAACAAATATTTCAATTTCGTATATGAGGTATGTGAAAGAGAAAATGAAAGTATCCATAGCATCATTTTTTTGTGCAGGCAGATGCAAAACTTCTCTATCTACTTAGCTGATGTACTTTGATGTTCCTCCAACTATTCAATTTCCTGATTCTAACAGAGTTCATCCAGTCTATCTGGAACATGGTTGACATATCTGCCTCAGATTTGATTGTCTGAATGGTTGCAATTGCAGACTCTGTAATTTGAGCTTTTGTGTTCACCATGCCATGTAGGCCAGCTTACAGTGGTCATTTCCCAGCTCACGGATCCCACCACATGGCAAGTCCCCTAGTAAAATGGCATCATGCAGCAGGCTGGCTATGAAGATATAATTTATGGCCTTTGTGGCAGTAAAGTGGCACAATATGCTTATAAAGCCTCTTCCTGGTTGTTCTGTGGTTGAGTGTTTCTTATTCCTAGAAACACCCACACACCTGAAAGTCCTGATGAGAATAAATTTCCTTTACACAACTCCTACTGGAGGGTAGGTAAGGCTGAGGTGAAGGCCACATTCCCAGAGTCCTTCTCCATTCAGGGAAGCTTACATTAAATATCAAGACTGAAACCAGGGGATCTGACTTTGAATTCAGAGCTGTTGTGAACCCTTTATACACCTGTGTAGGTAAATAAAATGTTACTCATGTTTCAAAGCACTGCTGGGGTTGAGTGTAGGTGATAAAAGAACTAAAGGCCTCCCTGCAGCCTAGTCTGAAATTCTGCTTCCCATCACTTCTGGGAGTCCTGTCCTAGCAGCTTCTGCATGTCACAATCTGTGCTGTGCAGATGGTGACAGTGCAGAGCTCCCTGGGCTGGCTTCAAGCTGGCTTCAGACACAGAAGCTGCGCAGAGAAGTCAGCACAGCACTGCACGCAGCCAGGGCACAGAAACTTGTGTGTGCAACTCTGTGCTACCTGGTGGGGATGAAAGAGTACACCCAGTGCAAGGCAACGGCCTGTCAGCTTACTTGGAGCCAGTTCTGGGTCACCAACACACAGCAAAGGTTCACAGCTCCTGCTGGGGTGAAATGTTGGGGCTCTCTTGAAATCAACATTAAGATGTTCACCTGCCCAGGTTCCTGAGCAGGTCACAATGCCTAGGAGCTTTATTTGCATAACACACTGTGGTTATGTTCTAGCCTACATCTCAGCAAGGCTCCCCTTGAGCACAACTCCAGATTGTGTAAAAAGACTGGGCTTACTCGCAAAGTGCTCTGAGAGCAGATGACTGAAAAGTGAGGAGGAAGTGGCTCAGAGGACCGGATGAACTGACACGTTTCATGAGAGGCAAGGGGCAGGAATGTCCAGATGAAGCCTACTCCCCTCACTTCTGGATGCCCAAAGCACTGGAGTCTGCCCCTCTTTTCTGTGGTCAGGAGGTTGCAAAGAAATGAGGAATTTTTATGGCTCTGCTTGAACAACAGGAAGGTGTTCAAGCATCTTGGTTCCACTTCTCTGATTCCTTAGATACTTGACTTGAGAAACAAACAGGATATCTTCACTTGGCAACAAAGAGTGAGGCTATATTTTTTTTCCAATGGAGATGCTCCCTAGCAATCTCCCACGATAGACAAGCTAAGGATATGAAGCAGGAAGTTTTGCATTTGAAAACCCTTTGCAGCACTCAGGTGATGTGGCCTGGAAGTCTGCTAGCTCAGCAAGTTTGGGACTAACCTTGGCACTGCTCTCAATGTTGTGTTGTGTCTATTATCGTCACTGTGGCTGCAAAGAATACTAAGGCTGTATGTGATCCATCCTCCATTATTTCAAGTACCTGGACTACAAAAACATGAGAAATCTGTGGGGAATTTTTTTCTGACATAAGTCAATGGAAGTTAGTGGAAAGAAACTTGTGGATGGAGAGGTTTGCAGCATGCAGAGGTATTAATTTCATTTTCTGCAACAGATGCTACACGTGTAAATGGAAGCAGGAGATTCTTCTGCCTGATTTTGCAGGTTTGGACAGTTCTTTCTGTCTTATTTTGTAGTAAGGGTGAGAGCAGATGGTTCTAGTAGAATGGACATTTCATTCAAGTCCAGCATCAGATCATTCAAAGGTGCAAAACATTTTCTAATCTTTAGGAGTTAGACATTGGTTTAAATGACAGTACATAAAGCTTAGTATCTCTTTCAGTACTGTGCCTGCATTGTTCCAATTTCTCATGTTTACCATAATTCATTATTTATTTTTTTATGCAGGCTTGCTTTCTTTCTTATTTCAACAATATCTGGTGATAAGGATGTACACAGCTCATTTATGTGCTAATGTAAAATTACTTCCTTTTCCTGTCTTGAATTGGTATGAGATGAGTTGAGACTAGTCCATCACAGCTGTGTTAGGCATAAAATAGTAAAATTAAAGTTGGTTTAATTAAGATGTGCAAATCTAAAAGAATTTCTGGTATAACTCCAGAAAGGTCAGTTTATTTATCAAGCATTGATTTTTCCTGAGAGTCTCAATTATTTTAATGTGCAGGATGGAATTTCCTGATTTCATGGTGCTGTTCTTGATACTTTCTGAGGAAGGTAGATTTAATCTGGGGGGTCCAGGATAGTCCAGAGGTAAGGATCTCTCTTCCAGTTTTTCTACTGGCTCATTCTGTCACCTTTACTTTTATAAGTGAATTGTAAACATTGCTTTTGCCTCAGAGAAGCTCCACTCCCAAGGCTATATGTATTCCATACACAGAATGCCTGTGTTATGATGGGGATACACAAAATGGAAACTGGGAACCCATGGGCTTCTTCCATGGAAGCAGACTTGCTAACCCAACAAGTTATTTTTTTCTGATACTAATGTATAACAAGAAATCAGCCCTGCTTGCTGCAGCAGAACAAGCAAGGCCTATCTGGCACAGACTGGTGGCATATGTCATTTATACAGTTATATCATCTGAAAAAGAGAGCCTACATGTGCCTGAAAATTGACAAATAATTTCACAGCTTGCTGTTCATTATTCATATCATTGCCAAAGAAATGCATTGGCTTGGGTGTTTTTCTCTGTAACAACAACGGCTAAAGCATGAGATCTCAGAACCATATGGCTCCATGTGGGGCAGAACTCCAAATATCACTTCATTTGGGAACTTGGCAATACTGACAACACTTCAGGTGAAGAAAAGAACATGATGGTGCAATGTTGGTAGTACCAATAAATTTGGTGGTTTATGTTTTAATCAGGTCAGAATTCTTAAACTAGGTACTGGTGAATACGAGTGATGACATTTGACATTTTGAACACCAGCACTTGGCAAGCTTGTCTGAATAGTAAGAAGAAAAAGCCAGTGAGACAGAAGTTCAAAAATTGTAATTTGGGGATGTGCTTCCTCATGCTGCTCTGTTCTTTTTTTAGAAACTGCTGTAGCTACTCTTTGAGATTAAAAAAAAAAAAAAAAAAGCTGAAAGTAGTATGAAACAGCACTAAAATCCAGGAAATGCTGCAACATGAATTTTGATGAGACAAAAGTGTGGTACTGAGCAGAGCATTTTAAGCTTCCCACTTTGGGCTGCCTTTCTGAACCCCGTGCCCTTTGATGATAATGGGAATTTACAACTTGAGCCCTGCAAAATTAAGTGTTTACCCTGATAAGCTATGAATACCAACAGTAGCTTATTAATGGCCTTTGCATGGCTTTCAGTGAGTGGGTAGCAAGAGTACAGCAGCTTTGTTTTCTCCCCAGATCATCCTTTCAATATATTATTGTGATCTAAATAATGTCTGAACAGAGAATTAAATCTTCTGTGATTAAATATTCTGCTTGCTTTCAGGGTAGGTTGGGATGCACACATTCACTTCATTACCTAGACCAGCTCAAGCTTCCCAACTTTTCCCTGCCAAGAATTGGTTCAGTAACACCATCTAGAAGACAGAATGACTGTCTATGAAATAGCATATGTAGTTAATGCCTTGAAACCATAGAGGTTTTTGGCACATATTAGTATTTGATTTCTGTGAGAATTGAAGACCTAAACTTAAGTCCAGAAGGATCAGAACAAACAGAAAAAAAGTCACTGGAGAACACTTTGCAACATGGAGTTCAGCCCAGGCTCTGTACCCTACAGATCCATCAAATCTTTCCACAGGCATTGTCTTGAGTAAAAAAAATTATCTGAGACCTCAAATCATACAACTGTCTTAAAAATACTTGGCCCGTGCAGCTGAAATAACTAGTATTTGTTGCACTGGACTTTTAACCTGATGAACTTGACCAGCCATACAATCTGTGAGAAGGAATCTGCAAATTTACCGCCTGCTTTTTCTCCTTTCTTGATACATCAGCTGAGAAATGTGTTATGAGCTCCTATTTCACCAGAAATACTGAAAGACCACAAATTACTTTAAAAGTAACATCTCATCCATGTTGCAAAGTTCTCCCATTGTATCTATTTACATCCCAGCCTACTTTTCAGCTATTGTAGCAGTAGGATCTGAGAGATGAGTCTTTCGTTTCTTCTAGAGAAGAAAGCTGACCCTTTTCCTCTCTTCTAGCCCCTGGGTTTTACTAGAATTCACTGAGATCCAGAATGTCTCTTTCATAGCTGTTTCAAAACATGTTGTCTGATAATCCTTATTTTCCTCATTGTTCAGTGCATAAGACCAGGCAGTTTGGATAACACACATCTGACTTGTGAGTGATTTTAGCAGATTAAAAAACCCACTCCAGTTACCCTTTCATCACCACCTTGTGGTCATACCAGATGATGCCTCAAATATACATTGAAAGGGAATTGGAATGAAATACTTTATTCAGCCCAGAGCCCAAGATTGTATTTGTTCAAAGGAGTAGAATTTGGCAAAGGTAGTCTGGTGTTAAAACAGTTCTGAATGTCTATTTTTTGTGAAACTTTAGGAGAAAGACTGTACCACTGTACGATTTTTTACCTAATGTAATTGCTTGAATAGGTATGACATAATAATTGGTAATCATTATATGCAGGTTTGTTTAAAATACTTAAATTGAAAAGTTTTATTAGATTTTTTAGAATCTATACTGATATTCACCTTCATTTAGACTCCTGTGAAGATCCATCTTTTTTAAGTAAGGTGAGTTTATTCTTCTGTATATTTGAGAATGAAAAAGTGACAACATTTAATTTAATGAAAATTTTTTTCACATTAAGTCTAAAGACTTAAGAATTTAAGCATTTTAAGAATGCATGCTTCAACCCCATGGCATAAGGCCTGAAATAAGCAGAATAGAATCAAGGGAACATTGCCTCTGATGCACTTGATAGCTGTAATTTAAATAGTTGTTTTCATATAAAACATTGAATTTGTAGTCACCACTCAATTCAGTGTACATAAATGGGCCAGAACACAGGCACAGTTTTTATTGTGACAAGGTACATATAGGAAGGAGTTTCATATTTCAATATTTTTCCTGGTGTATTGGGCTGAGACTTACTAGTTTAGAGGGTTGTTTGTGCTTGCCCTGTCTCTTGACACATTGTGTTTAGATGATGTTATCAGGCAACACATGAAATGAATAAACTCTATTTGATTCAGTGTAAAATAAAATCCTGATTGTAAAGATATTAAGCAAATTACTTAACAGGAAAAAGTTTATATGCATGAGTTGAAATACCAGATGCAGTGAAAATAAGCAAGGGCCAACAAGCCTGCTGATAGAAGGACAAACAGCAGCAAGAGAAGATCAGGCAGGCACTATTCTTTTTGTATTGTTACACCAGATGCATTGTGAGCATTTGCAATCTTATCCTGAGGATTTGACACTGGACAGTTCCAAATCTCGGAGCCCGTCCCAGCCAGATCTTTTGGTCAGGCTAGAGATGGTAGATTTCTAAATCCTTTTGCACAGAGATAAGTAGGGTTCTCTCCAGGCTGATTATTATCCAAAGAATAATCTAACTGAAGCAAATTATTATCCAAAGAATAATCCAACCGAAGCAAAATCCAAATCTGATTGTGAATAAAAGTCTGGATGCTGACGAAGTCTATATGAAGCCCTAGCATGATGTGTGCTTTAAATGCAGCCCTCTGGACCAAGTGAGTCCTCCTCAGTGGTAGCTAGGAGTGACACACAGCCCATTTTATGATACTACAAATAGCAATTTGTACTTTGAAAAAACCAAACTCAAATTTGTTATTATCTCCCTTTTATAGCAGATATTCCTGTGGTTGAAATTCTGACCTTTTACTCTGTTGTAAGCAGGAGCTAAATCTGACTCCAGTACTGTTTCTATGTTTGCAATCTCATTACTGAAAGAAATCCGGCTGAAGGCAGCTATATGGGCGTCTGCAAACCTTGACAGATACCTCGTTGCCTTATGGCTGTTTTGCCAAGCTGGGCACTACAAAAACCCTTTTTAATGGTAGCTAAAATCTTCACTGATAATGCAATAAAGGATGGTGGTTGCATTCTTATGTCATTAGTTCTTCAGCAATTCTTTTTAATTCTAAAGAAAAAAAAGTATCTAAATCACTGATAAGATTAGGACAAAAGTTTCCATTGGCTCTTAGAATTACATGTCTGAATGAGATTTCAAGGCTCCCATGTAATGGTGCTGTGAGCAGAACTCATTGAGGAGTGGTGACACCATTTCCTTTTAATATCATATTCAGAAAATCTTGTCATATTTTCAGCACTTAACCAAAAAGACATTACAAAGGGATGCAGTTTTTAGAACTACTTTTTAAGCACTTGTAGAAACACTGTGTGTATACTCCATGATCTCGGTGATCTTTATTTGGCATTTAGTTTTCAGAAGTTTAATATTTAGTTCATAAGATATGTAGTAGGTTTTTTAAGTTTGATTCTGAGCTCTCATAGGTTTTTACTCTTCCCTAAAATCTGTTGTCCTATTGCCATATGAAGACAGTTAAATTCTAGAGGACTTTGATCTCTGGTCAGCTCTTTCTGCCATATAATCCAATTATCCTGGAGCATGTTTATCTTTGGAAGAGCAGTTCCAAAGAACAGTCTTGCCCATTGCTCTTGTGCTTCTCTCACACAAGGCACAAGCAGCTTTTGCATTTCATATTCAGGCCTGATCTTGTCTCTGTCTCACATGGGTCTTCCATACAGCCTGGCTTGTGCCAGACTCCTGCTGTGCAGTACATCTTCAGCAATCAGAGTCACGGCTCTGTCTCCACTTCTGTGCCATGACATCCCATCATTCTGGTGGATTATTAGGTCCTTGAATCTGGGGAGCTTCCAGCCTGTGGCATTTTGCAGAGCTGGGCTTCTGTACCTTCTTTGCCTTGCCTCTGTTATGGGGCTGATTTGTGGCTGATAAACCCCACAGCAAAGTACAAATGGGGTAGGAGTTTCTTCTTGTCTGTGTTTCATATCAGAGAGAGTTTTCTCATTCTGAGCTAGTGGAAAAAACATATTCTTTCTTTAGCACTGAAAATGTGAAAATTATACTGCCTCTCCCCAGTCCTTCTACAAAATGGTAACAATATACAGTTTCTTACATTTGTTGATGTTTTTACAGAAGTGGTGCTCAGGCATTAGCAAGAGTGGAATTCTGAGCAAACATTCTGAAAACTGAAGGCCTCCCAGGTACTTCAAGAGAACACAAGGAATGGAGCAGAGGTCATGGACACCTGGCATATTCTCCTCAGGCTTGGGAACTGGTACCAATCCTCTTCCATATGCCTGTTCTAGTGCATACGTCTATCTCTGAAAAATTCAGCATAATCAAAAGCAAGATCACATAGCCTGGGGGAGCCTGGAGCACTTGTCAGGCCTATTTGTCCCTTGGTTACTTGCCTAAGTGAGAAGCTGTGCTGGAAAGAGCCCGCTATTATTATAATTTGGTCCTGCCCCTTCTGGCAATTATTGGCAGGCCTGACAGGATATCCTAGGTTTCTGTCCTTTGGTCCCCATCTCTAAAATACTAAAACAATCACCTGACTTATCTCAGTGGTAGAGTTACTTGCTTAGATATATGATCAGCACTCTGATTTATAATAACCAAGCATCTTTTTGCTGCAGCAACCCCACTTTCACTGCAGACTTATCTCCATGTTAACTTAAAAATATATTTAGGGCACTGTAGCTTTCTGCTACAGGAGTCTTTGTGGCTTTCAGTCACACAGTTGCATTACCAGAAAGAAACTAATAGCAACCCCAATCTAGTTTTGTGAAGTGCTTATTGTGCTGCTTCTCAGTGCAAAAGGAAAATGTTCTCTTTTCTCTGATGGCTGATTTACACACCACACTGTCTTTTTTTTTTTTCCAAGAAACTTTTAAAAAACCACTATTTGAAAAACAGCGTTTACACTGTTTAGAAACTCTACTGCCTACACAGGCACATATATAAACCTGCATGCCTAGGTGGTGCCTCTTAGTATGTTTATCATTTCTCAAATACATAATGAAACAAGGATGGGGCTGGGCAGAAGCTTCTTTTAACTAGCACTCAAACTACTGACTGTATTAGGTGGAAATATTACTTTTGCCTGTGTTCTTTAGATGTACTGCTGACAACAGAGTGGCTGTGAGAGAAAAAGCATAAGAAATGTCCGGGGGACAGCAAATGTCAAAACCTCCAAACTCAGACCATAACAGGTTTGTCTCTGTCTCTTGCTGTATCTAGTCATCGATGTAGTCATTCTTCTGGTCATAAGAAAAGAGCTTGGCAT